>CAJUYG010000296.1:119550-133887 GCA_910591675.1 Galerucella calmariensis | reverse complement strand
AAAAAAAAATAATTGGCCAACTTTTACCATATATTTTTTTTAGATTATTGAAAAGAAAGAAGGAATAATTCGTATGTGCATGATGGGTAAGCGTGTAAACTTCTCAGCTCGCTCTGTAATAACCCCGGACCCAAATCTTAATATCGATGAAATCGGTATTCCTGAAGCCTTTGCTAAAAAACTAACATATCCAGTAGCAGTGACACCATGGAATGTGGAAGAATTGAGAAAAATGGTTTTAAACGGTCCAAACGTTCATCCAGGGTAATATTATGAATATTTTGGTGATTAATTTTTATTGTTTTATATATTTTTTTAGAGCTGTAACGGTCGAATATAATGGAATTGTAAAAAGAATAAATCCAAACAGTGTACAACAACAACAAAGTTTACTGAAATGTTTATTAACGCCAGACGATAAAGATAATGCCCAACAGGGAGTGAGGATTGTAAGTAGTTGTCTTGTTTAGTGCATACTTTTTTCTACACTTTCTATATTATGCTAACATGAACATGAAATTTTTGAACATATATTATTTCTTTACAGGTACATAGACATCTTTGTAACGGCGATATATTATTGTTAAATCGTCAACCAACGCTGCATAAACCTAGTATAATGGCACATACTGCACGTATATTAAAAGGTGAAAAAACGTTGAGATTGCATTACGCCAATTGTAAAGCTTACAACGCTGATTTTGACGGAGATGAAATGAACGCACATTTTCCACAGAACGAACTAGCGAGAAGCGAAGGTTACAATATAGGTAAATATAATGACCATAGAGTTTATTCACGATAAAAAGACGATGACGTTGCAAAACAAAATATTGTGATGTTGCCAAGGTGTAATTTTTTTCTTTACCTAAAGAAAACTAGAAAAGTCAATCTGATGTTAGATTGCCATAATAATGAATCCAAATAGGGAATACTATCACTTACGTCTCTTACAGCAGTAAGCGCGAGAAGCGGGACCCATTTCGGTATTCTCGTTCAAAATACCTTAACAAAGATGTTACCATCTCTTGACATTTACTGTTCAGCTGCTTCGGCATTTTATTAACCACACACTGCAGATTTGCCTTAATAATTAGTTATGAATGTTTTTTTTATCTTAAAGAAACAATGAATTTAAAAGCACCAAAAACGTCAAAACAAACTGGGCAATTGTAACAATTGATCTGACAACCCTTGAAGTTTTGCCAACCCATGCAGCCAGAAACTATTTAAGTAATGAAGAATGACGCAGAATATTCATTCTGATAAGCAGGAAAGTGACTAAAAATGACATCATCGTCTTTTTATCGTAAAAATCCTATATCAATCCTAACATTATCACACCTCGTTATACGAAGTGGAGAGTAAATATTGTGTCCGTTTTTTATTTATTTACTTATACACCTTTCCTATGTTGACGCCATTCTGGTGGATTTTTCAACTGTTAATTATTGCTTACTGCTGGCTTCTACTGACTCCTTGTCTCTCAAAAATATTTTGTATTCTGTAATTAATGAAGTCAGTCATAATAAGGAGGAATTTTGGTTGGAAGTATCCTTAAAACAAACCTTAATGAAGTCTCTCGCTTCATATAAACATCACAGCCAAGATAATTTTTATTCTACACAATGTGGAGTACAATCAGTGCTTTTTAGATGAGTTACCCCTTTTTGGGACCTACACTTGCTATATTCTAACCAAATGAGTTCAAGCTACTAGTCTTTCAATGGTATTCTTTTGATTAACTTTCGGATTGAAAATCTTTTGCATAAATACTTTATCTGTCTAAAACTGCTGCATTAAATCTTGTTTATTGCTGCGATCCATTTCCATGTCTACCGGAACTAGCAAAATTTTGAAAGTGCTCTATGAGAAAAAAAAGCTTGTCTGCTCTGGATGAATGTAACGAGTGAAATATAAAATACTAATCGTTTCCAGTGAACGTATCGAACCAGTTCCTAGTACCTAAAGATGGTACTCCATTGAGCGGCCTAATTCAAGATCACATGATTTCTGGCGTACGCCTTTCATTAAGGGGAAGGTTTTTTGACAGGTAAGTCAATTTACTAATTTATTTTTCCAAGGGTACTACCATTTATTTACAATAATTAATATTCCAACAGTACCACACTATAACATCAGTTTTAAAAAGTATTGAATCAAAATAAAAATAAAAAAGTTAATTAAATCTACTGAAACGATTATTTAGAACTATTAAACTATTTTGCTTAATCACACCGAGTCACATGAGTACAATACATCAATATCCAAACTATAAGTTTGGCAAGTTCATCTGAAGCTAGGGGGCATCGGTAAGAGGCAAGGAAAAATGGCGCGTATCTGTCATAAACGTACAAATGGCGTACGGTACCTATTTCACCAAGTAAAACTGGAAATTCAAAGGTCACTGACAATACCAACGCTAATGGATAAATCAATATCAGACAATTGAGAAAGTGAGAGGGAAGAACAGACGCACGCGCTTGCCAATAAGAAGACAGCTGATCAGGCCTCTCGATAAAAATCACCAATTATGTAATTCGGAGGGTGTGGTAATTATGGTTTTCGTATAACGCTGCCAGAGCTTGAAGAAGCCCATAAAAAATTTGGAAAAGTACTCATCTTTCAATATTCATAAATTGAAAAAATAATGTATATAAAAAAATACAATGCAACAAGCACAGTAAAGAATTAACGTTTATTAGTCCTTTTTCTAATTATTATCACTACATACTTAGCACTTTAGGTTTTTATAGTTAAACGTGGCAATGTCGAATGTTTTTTACTGCATTCTTTTCACAGCTTCAGATAAACTTTCCAAAGTATATATACAGTGGCCTAGCATTAACAAAACATAAACTTTCTAGAAGAATCGGGGGAATACCATCCACGCCAGGTGGCTACTCAGATTACAAATTTTTGTATTGATACTAGATATTGAAATTGACATATTACTGATACTAATATTATTACGAGAAATTGTAGAGATTACATTACATTGTTTTGCA
This sequence comes from Galerucella calmariensis, assembly GCA_910591675.1. NCBI lineage: Eukaryota > Metazoa > Arthropoda > Insecta > Coleoptera > Chrysomelidae > Galerucella > Galerucella calmariensis. The sequence goes on along the minus strand of CAJUYG010000296.1, from coordinate 130,879 downwards.
GAATATACTGTATTGTATTGGAAACATTTGCGAATTCTATCATTTTAAATTTAAAAACATGTTCACATACTTTCAGACAGGATTACCAACAATTAGTGTATCAAGCGCTATCCTTTAAAACCGGGAATATAAAACTTTTACCACCAGCAATAATCAAACCGTGTACATTGTGGTCCGGCAAACAAATTTTATCCACTGTTATAATAAATATAATACCCGATGGAAAAGAATTGATCAGTATCACTTCTACGGCTAAAATTCCACCTAAAGTAAGTACTACCATTTATATTCATTAAAATATTCCTACTTTATGAGACTTATTGTTAATATCAGCTATAAATTTAGTAATAAATATTTTGGAATGATGTAGGCTTGGCAAACAAAAGCACCAAGAAAGTGGAAAGCGGGCGGTACTCCATTTGTTAACGACAAAACGATGAGTGAAGCTGAAGTTGTTATACGTGATGGAGAACTACTTGTTGGAATTTTAGATAAAACTCACTACGGGTCTACTCCTTACGGTTTGGCACATTGCATGTATGAGGTAATTATATTGTTGGCTCAAATTTTTGACTGTACTATACTATACAGATTGCGAAAAAGCTTATCGAACCGTGCTGATTACACAAATACGACAAAGAAAATATGAGAAAAACAGCTTGAAAGTGAGAGAAAGAATAATAGTGCGCTCGCATCGAGGCGTGTACTTAATTCCAGAAACTGGCCGAATGTTGATTGCCTCACTATTTCAACCGCTGTTGTCAGAAGCGCAGATTAATTTGTACAAATGATATTTTTGTCTCGTTATCGTTGACTTTTCTTCGAAGTCATGCACAACAGGTAGAAACTAAACACTTTCATCCGGCAACATTGTCCTTTACAGAGAGAATTCACGAGTTGGTGGTATTCAGTATGTTCCCAACATGGAAGGAGTGAGGGTGTTGAAGAAATAAAAAAAATATTTACAAGTATTTCTTGAGAGAACCATAATTAATAAACTAAAAATCCCTTCCATTAAAATTGAATTGAAAAAATAAAATAAGTAGGTACCTACACCTATTCTAAACATAAAATATAAACTTATTGAAAAAATTGAAATAAAAATCCATTCTAAAGGTGAACATAGTTTTAATGAATTAAGTGATCAAAAAACCATTTCAAGTACACGCCTCGATGCGCGCGCACAATTATTTTTTCTTTCTCTTTCAAGCTGGTTTTCTCATAATTTCCTTGTCGTACTTGTGTAATTAGCACGGTTCGATAAGCTTTTTCTCGATCTGTATATACTAAATTCGATCATTTTTAGTTATATGGAGGCTCCTGTGCCACCAGATTTCTCTCGTCTTTAGCCAAACTGTTTATGAGATTTTTACAACAAGAAGGATTTACTCTTGGTGTACACGATATCCTGACAGTATCGAAAGCGGATACTAAAAGACGAAACATAATAAAAGATTGCAGAACTATCGGTAAAGAAGCCGTAACGAAAGCTTTAGATCTACCGATAGAAACTTCCGATAGTGATGTTGTTTCAAAAATAGAAGAACTTAGTGCGATCGATACGAAAATAAGAGCAGTAATCGATAGATCGTATAAATCTTCTTTGGATTCTTTCACCAACGAAATCAATAGGTTTGGCTAGGTTCAATTTTAAGTCGATTAATATTTTTGACAACTAATTTTTTTTGTAGAACCTGTTTGCCAGCCGGTCTAGTTTGTAAGTTTCCTCAAAACAATCTTCAATTAATGGTTCAATCGGGTGCTAAAGGTTCCACGGTAAATACCATGCAAATTTCCTGTCTGCTCGGTCAAATTGAATTAGAAGGAAAACGACCGCCGGTCATGATATCCGGAAAATCCTTACCGAGTTTCCCAGCGTTTGAGTTTTCGCCAAGAGCCGGTGGGTTTATTGACGGTAGGTTTATGACTGGAATTCAACCGCAGGAATTTTTCTTCCATTGTATGGCCGGACGAGAAGGTTTAATTGATACAGCTGTCAAAACGAGTCGGAGTGGGTATTTGCAGAGATGTCTTATCAAACATTTGGAAGGCTTGAAAGTCAGTTATGACCAGACAGTGAGGAACAGTGATAAAAGCGTTATACAAGTGAGTATTATGAAAGATTACAGAATAAAAATATAAGATGTTTCACTCCAGGGCGGTTTGATTCAAGTTGCTGTCCCAAACGGACGCCGCTCTCATAAATTATGTTTACGACTCGCTTTTGTTGTCAATAACGGGACCGGTAGATACCAGAGAAGTTCGAAAAGCTTATTTTATTTTTAGCTATACAGGGGTAATTAGAGAAAGATATATTTAAATTAATAGGATTCTTTATCACAAAGGTTTATTTTTAAATGTTAATTATTTCGAAAAATGTTCGGGATATGAATTTGAAAAGGTAAGTAAAAAATAAACTTGAATTTTTAAAATGAATTCACAGTTTTTTTCCAGCATCTTAGTAATTTTGTGATACTTATTGATAATCTAGCAGATATTTATCAGAAATTCAATTAAATATACTCATTAGAGTCACCAGAATAATAGGGCCACTGAATTTTAAATTTTGATCTTTAAATAACGCATATTTTTAGGATTGGAAAGGTTAAAACATTAAAAAGAGAAGCAGCTGCAGGATACCTTTATTAAAAAATTTTATAAATGTTGTAAAATACTAAGTTTGGAGTTTGGTTTATGTGCTAAATTTAATCAATTGTTTTTCAAATCTTTCAATATACATTTGAGAGTAAAATATATACGGACTCTGGTATAGAGACTTGCATAATATTTGAAAGGAAATTGATTACATGGATGATGAAAAGAAAATTTAGTAAATTCGTTCAAAAGGAACTGACCAATTCCACTTTATTTTGAATTATTCTGACCTTTGCCCTGCAATTTGTACCTTGGCTCTAACTGTCTCGTATACACTTTTAATTATATTTATTAATGTAGGTGGAACTTCCAATTTCTCCAGGGTTCTCCATACATCCCGTAAAGCAATTCAAAAGCGCAATAACAGGTTATCAAATTTGAAACTGTGTTAGCGAAACGAGTCACAACTTTAATTTTAATACAATGTAGATTTTAACGAATTAAAGTTTCATTTCTTCACTCTAAAATTGTCTTGATTGGCGCATCCAGTCGGTATGCCGGAAGGCTTAACGCAATTTTAAATTTTTGTAGTTCTTATACGGAGAAGATGGCTTGGATATATCCAGAGCGCAATTTTTCAACGAAAAACAAATGGACTTCTTAGCCGAAAACGTCAAAGTTCTTGCTCAAAGGGATGTATTGGCACAAGTTAAAAGTGACGAAGATCAATCGGCTGTAAAAGAACATGTAAAGAAGGTAAATAATATTTATTAAAATTGTTCACAAAAGTATACGAAAAATTTTTATCATAGTATATTATTTATCAAGCTATTATTCATTAATACGGAATATTTTCTAATTATAACCTAATATACAGTGTGAACCATCTTACTGTGATGATGTCATCACCATTTTTTTCGATTTGGGACATTTTTTGTTAAGCCGGACCTGCATTATCTTTCAATAGAGTTTCTAGGTGATGGTTATTACGTGTACCAAATTTCAAAATAATCTACAGGGTAACTCGGAAGTTATGAGGTTCGAAAGAAATAGGATACATTTATAAAACACCCTGTAACTCGGCTATAAAGTGCAGAAGACACATTAAATATAGTTTTTTGGAAGCACCAAAGTGATCCCTATCTACAGTTGAAGTTAGGCCCTTTCCCTGTATTCCCCTGTATTACTTTCGTCACTATAGTTCATTTAATGACCAGGAGTAATTTTTTCAAAAGCCTTACCCACACCAATAAAAGTTACCAGATTAGTTACTAAAGGGTGTGTTCCAAAAAAGTAGTCAACAGTTGTGTTCCAAATCTATTAAATATGCCTTGATTGATGAAGAAATCAGCCAGGCATAGTCATAAGTATTATTTAGATGTTTAAGGTTTATACCTAAGCATTAAACAGACGGGTATTCTGTCACATGTAAAAATTTTTTCTGTTTCTTATTTGAAATTTTTAATTCAAACTGGAAAATTAGAATATACACAATACTCTAATATGGCTGTTTATAATTAGCAAATGAATGAATGCAATAAAAGGGAAGTCAATAAGCTAATTTTCAGAAATACTCTATAATTTTCACTTCCAGTATTCAAATACTTGTGAGATACTCTCTCTATGGTAATCTTCCTTTTTTGCCTTCAAAAACCTATTTTCTAACTAAACCCATTCTTTTCTATATTGTTTCAAATCTTCGATAGCTTATTATAACCTCCATAGACAGATGTTGTCATGTTGCACTTTTGACGATATTTCTCTAAATGTATAAAAATGCAATAGGTACATTTAATTCTTCAAAGGATTAGACAATTCAATTTAATTTGTTTCAAAGCTTGCGAAATTCTATCCCATTTAGATAACTTTTTGTTCTTCGAAGAGCACTTTTAATTCACTTTTCACAATTTTTCAAAAGTCCTGGTATTCCACCAATATTTTCTGCACTGTATTTTGTTCCTCTACCTCGGTATAATAAAATAAGAAGAAGGGATGCAATGAATAAATTAATTATATATTTAATCTGTCTATCAAAAATGGAAATTATCAGCTGATGTCAATGCTAAAAGGTGTTGTGTGAAACAAGGCAAATCTGAGCAATCAGAGGTTTACAGAATTGACAACGTAAATTCAAATTACTCCTCCTGGTTTTTAAATGACGTATAACATTCTGTAGAATTGGGGTTGTTATGTACTGTATTTCTTGTCTTATTCGGTCTTGTAGTTGACGGATATTTCCAGGTCTGTTTGTGTAGATTTTAAATAACCCCATGTGACATGTTCATTCTCCACACCTATTATTCACTGGTGAATAATGTACCCGTAAAATGAGAATATTAGCCAATGGTCGTGGCCAAATTCCCATTTCTTCTTTATCTCCTTTTTAAAATGTAAATTGAAATCATTTATTGTATATTAACTTGGTTTAAGGTAACAAAATGGAAAAAGGAACATGGCAACGCTTTTAAATATCAAAAGAAAAGCCCCTTCTCTCTTTTCGTGCAATATGTAAAAGGGAGAATGGGAGATAAGAAGGTATTAAGTCGAGAAAAATTATGTAATCTTTGGTATGAATTATCTGACGACATAAAAGAAGGGTAGGTACATACAATTTTATTCGAATTAGTTTTATATAAACAATCAGATATTTAAGTTTTTTTTTTCAGTTTTATTGTTCAGTGTATGAAATGTCCAGATCCTGTTGAATCGATCTATCAACCGGATGCCAACTTCGGTGCCATAAATGAAAAAATCGAAAAATTAATACACAGTTGTAAACGTTTCGATAAAAAGACCAAAAAAGATTTTCAAAATGTCATCAAATTGAAAACGATGCAATCAATGTGTGCTGCAGGAGAACCGGTAGGACTTCTAGCCGCACAAGTGAGTGATATATTCATAGTTTTATATTTACTATTCCAGTAAGATTGTTTTTTGAGGGTTTCAAATAAATCATTATGTTCTGCTGCAGTATGTTTCAGTAAGCTCAAAAGATTTTCTTTTTCTTACCTCTCAATATATATGCTTAGATTGATATTACAATAATAACAATCAAGTAGTTAAGTTAAATTAACAATATCATTAATAATATCAAATACTGGACCCTATAATGCCTGAAGTGGGAAAAATAAAGAAATAATCATCAAGTTTATATATTTTATTCAATACAAAAAAGTACACATTAAGTAAAATGTTTTTAATATATTTCAATGACAAACATGAAGAAAAATGAATGTTAGAAGCTGAACAACAATTTAACTAAACATCTCTCCAGCCAAAATTAACGTTATCCTTTATGGGTGGGCAGTTCATTGCTGTATAAAAGAATAACTTGTTCAATATTCTGTCGTTTTTTCGTTAATAAAACATGTTTTATTTCATAAAAATCATGTGCACCTCACATTACAGTCGTACAATATACATTGCCTGTTGAAATAAGACTTTCACACTAAATATTAAAAATAAACTATAAAAACTTAACACACCCTGTCGACCTGAACAAAAAATATATATAAGACTTATTTTGGTAACTCAGTTGCACCTAGCCTTCAGGAGGATGGGTTTGAAACCACATTTTTTTTATTTAAGGTCATCCTATAAACTTTCATTTCTAGGTTTGTCTGATTTGTGTGAAAAATCAGTCGAAATCTCTTGGTTCCATATAGTACAAGGAGTTTATCATTTTCATTTTTAATACAAACCGTACAAATTTCAAATTTCAGTCCATAGGCGAACCGTCCACTCAGATGACACTGAATACATTCCATTTTGCCGGTAGAGGTGAAATGAACGTTACCCTCGGTATACCTAGATTGAGAGAAATCTTAATGATGGCGTCCAAAAATATTAAAACTCCTTCTATGGAAATTCCATTTTTGCAAGTACCTAATGTAGAATACAAAGCGAACGAAGTTAGGAAATTGTTGACAAAAGTCGTAGCCGCTGATGTTTTGGAAACCATCGATGTTACCACGGAACTACAAATTAAACCTTTCAGGTACAATATCTTTTCAAAAAAATACTATAAAACTAGGAGTTGTTTGTATTTCGGGAGAGTTCGCAAGAAGTGATGATGAATGTGTATTTTTTATTGAAAAATTTAATGTTTTTAAAGAAAAATTTAACCTTAAGTGATCGTTTGTTAGGGTCATAAAGTTTTTAACTAATCTTGAATAGGTAAATGTCCTCCTCTAAATCCCTAAGTGCCATTTGTATGAAGCATAGTTAACCTAATGTCTATGGTTAACCCACGATCACTGCTATTAGAGTGTTGTACGAAACGTAGTCAAGAATTATTTTGGTTAACTCATGAGTTAACTATGCAATTTACTGAACCACCAACAATGGTGGTTTAACTAAAGTTCATGGAATAAGCTTCAAATTCTGATGTAACATATCTTATGTTATATAACCTATAATTTTACAACTTTTTATTGTTCACAATGGAAAACGTGGATTATTTTGAAGAGTTAACGGATGATGATGGTTTTCTAAAAATGATAAAAGAAGTGGGAGAAGGTTTATTTACTTATTTGTATACGACTTTTATACCTTATTGAGATTTTATACTGGGTTTTAGGTTTAAGGAGAAACGCTCGCATATTTCGAACAAGAGAAAATAATTTTAAAAAGTGGACGGAAAATGAATTTTTTGATAGATTCAGAATATCAAAAGGCACTGCAATTTAATTTTTTTATATAGATCACGTAGTTGCACTGATAGAATTAAATTCTTCAGCCAACTGAAGCCACAAATTTTTCTTATGCCGAGAACTGCATCCGTTTTCTTACACTCTATAACGTTTTTATACTTAGCAACTAAAGAAATCAACGTCGATTCTTCAAATGCAAGAAAATTTGGAATACGCTTGTTTTCTTTATCTGCCATCTTTTCACTCCAAAGAGAACACACTTTTAGAATAACTAACAGCAGCGTTCAGGTCTCATTACATCCGCAATTTTATTAAGTTTTCTCTCCCTCGCGCGTACATAGTTCCCATACCCATGCTATAAATAACTATTATTTCTGTTTCAGGCAACACAAGTACACCGTGAGATTTAATTTTCTACCGAAAAAATATTACAGCAACGATTATTGCGTGAAACCCATCAAGATTTTAAAACATATGAAAAAGAAATTCTTCAAACAAATGTTTGCGAATATTGGGAAGATTAGTAAAATCAACTCTAATATGTAAGTAAAAATTGAGATTGTTATATTATAATCTTCTGTGTGTTTCTTGTGGTGTATTTTGTTAATTTTTGAATTGGATTTTGATTTAATGTTTTATGTTAATGAAGTGTTATGATGGAAGACGACAAAAATAAAAGAAAAGCAACAAATGGAGATAACGACGACGAAGATCAACCAGAAAGAAACGAAGGACCAACAGAAGACCAAAACAGCTCTTCCGAAGATGAAGTTGAAGATACCGAAGACGCCAAACAAACGCACAAATATGAAGAAACGAGGAATGATTTAGAACCCGAAGACGAAGAAAAAGAAAAATCGGACGATGACAGTAAGTTTTTTTTCAATTATACCAATAATTTGAATAAAATATTCCCTTGCTAATGAAGTAACAGTAAAAATTCACCACACTTGTCCCTCTATGAAGATTGGATTTCTTCTGGATTTGATTGGAAAAAAACCTAGCTTGAACAAAGTTGCGACGTGTTCGCATGAACAAAACTAATCGGTCATGGAACCAATTTGAAACATATCTTGGAGCAGAGTGGATCAAACTGCCTGTTCAAGAACAAACCAGAGGTTTTAAATGGCTTTAAACGGTTAACGTCGGTGAAATGAAGAGACTAACTTATAGGAAACAAAGCCACATGAAAGTTGTAAGAGTCCATCACCCATTTTCGCAAAATAAGAGTACATCTAATACCTATTTCTAGACTGACTCTTTCGATTTTTTTTTCGTTCTGCTTAATAGTCTAGGAGGAATCGGCGTTTGAGTACCGAAAACTATTCCACCTCAATTTTTTTATGCGATCCCCTTTAAATTGTCCTACTGATTATATAAATGCATGATACCATGGGGCAACCCGGTGCCATATTGTTTAAACAATTACAAGGAATTGTTATTTTTCCACCGGACAAATTTTTGTTATATTTTTTATTAAAATACCAATAAAAAAGGTCCTATGACTTTTCACGATAAAGTTGATATTTCCAAAGATATGAATTTTTTAAGGTTCGAAAAATCTCAAATTTGGATGCTTTCGACCCATAAAAAATACAGGGTGTTTTCAAATGACATCTACAACGTTTGTATGTAGGTACCTCTCGTAAAATTGGACAAAATGATATGAGGATTGAGGGGTCCAGCCTCTTTACTTTTCGAATTACAGCGTGTTAAAGTTTTGGAAAATAGAATGTTTTAATTCGAAAACTTTAAAATGGATGGATAAATTGATTTGACATTTGGCAGGTTCTTTTTAAATGTAAAAGAGCATATTTTGATGGAAAAATATTTTTCAATTTTTGATCCAGTGGTGTACATTTGGAAGAATATGCTACCATTTTTTACGCCACTTATATTTGAAGCAGTTTTTATTAAATTTTGTATTCCTCAATGGTTTTCACGTGAAAAACGAATGACCTCTACGATTCAAAAAATTTGTAGTTTTCAAGATATTTAATGATTTCATGAAGTCTGCAAGATCACTTTTTAATAATTAATTTTTTTTTTAATGTCTTGTATTTTTTTCAATACCTACCAAGCACTTATGGTTGGTATATATGTAAAAGGAACTAATTTATGAAATCACAAGTTTGGACAAGAATGTTTTAGATGCATTGCTGTTTCATAAATTATTTCCTTTTACATATTCCAACCATAAGTACTTGAAAAAAATACAAGAATTTTTTTTTAAATTAATTATTAAAAAGTGATCTTGTAGACCTCATGAAATCATTAAAAATCTTGAAAACTACAAAATACGTAGAGGTTATTTGTTTTTCACGTGAAAACAATTGAAGAATACAAAATTTAATAAAAACTGCTTCAAATGTCAGTGGCGTAAAAGTGGGAGGGGAAAGGTAACATATTCTTCCAAATGTACACCACTGGATCAAAAATTGAAAAATATTTTTCCATCAAAATATGTTCTTTTACATTTAAAAAGAACCTGCCAAATGTCAAATCAATTCATTAATCCATTTTAAAGTTATCAAATTAAAACATTCAATTTTTCAAAACTTTAACACCCTGTAATTCGAAAAGTAAAGAGGCTCGACTCCTCAATCCTTGTATCATTTTGTCAAATTTCACGAGAGGTATCTACATGCAAACGTTGTAGGTGTCATTTGAAGACACCCTGTATTTTTCATGGGTCGAAAGTACCCAAATTTGAGATTTTTCGAACCTTGAAAAATTCATCTTTGGAAATATAAACTTTATCGTGAAAAGTCATAGGACCTTTTTTATTGGTATTTTAATAAAGAATATAAAAAAAATTCCTTGTAATTGTTTATACAATTTCGGTTTAAACAATATGGCACCGGGTTGCAACATGGCAACATGCATTTCTATCATCAGTAGGGCAATTTGAAGAAGATCGCATAAAAAAATTGAGGTGGAATAGTTTTCGGTACTCATGCGCCGATTCTTCCTAGACTATAACCACCGATTGCAGTTTGCTTGGAGTTGAGAGTGAAGGCACTGTATTAGACATACAGAGTAGGCATAGATATTCATCTCATTATATGACATTTGATGAATTTATATATTTGTAGACGATTCAGACGATGAAACTAAACCTACCACGACAGAAGAAGAAACGAAGGATGATCTTCAACAGAACAACGAAGTGGTTGATACATATAATTTTGCAGAAAGCTACTCCGAAGATAAAGAAAAGCATTTGTGGTGTGAAATAACTTTCGGGGTGAGTTTGATGTGTTTTGAGTGGCTCTATAGTTTTTATTCTGAACGAATTTTATTATATTGAATTTTTTCATATTATAGTTACCGTTGAACTTTAAAAAATTGGATTTGACCGCTATTTTGCGCGACACTGCCAATAAATCCATATTATGGGAGACTCCTCAGATTAGAAGAGCGATTACTTATGTAAAAGATGATAGATTGATGCTTAGAACTGATGGAATTAATATTGTGGTATGTATCTATTGTTTTAATTTGTTCAAAATAATTTACTTGATGGCATAGTCTGTTTTCTAATAGGATTTTTGTCAAAAACATAGACAAAATAATGTTCCAACATAAGTGACAACGTAAATGAAATTTGTATTTAATAATTTCAGGAAATGTTTAAATACAGTACAATCCTCGATTTACCCAAATTGTACTGTAATGATATTCATAAAGTAGCCGAAACGTATGGGATAGAAGCAGCTTCCAAAGTAATAGTTAAAGTAAGTATTTATTTTAAAACTTTAACTTAGAATCCACCTTTTATTTAAAACAAATTCCTTCCTTCACTTCCCTCTAAAACTCGGTTTACAGTTCGCAAATCTTTTTTTTTTTAGACTGCTTCATTTTGAAATCTGAGAGCCCGCACAGGCAGAGGTCGGTCAGGCGATCTTTCAAATCTTTCTATCTTTAAGACCGCTGTATGTGTGCTCTCCAAACTCCAAAGAAAAACTCTGAAATACTGACCGCCCTTAGTCTGCGCGTACCCTAAGAACTTATTTTTTCAAATAAATGTTAAAAGATTACCTTAATTTCAAAACACCCTGTGGAATGATTTACTAACCAAT
>CAJUYG010000296.1:50502-119540 GCA_910591675.1 Galerucella calmariensis | reverse complement strand
CAATTTTTGCTGGGAGCAAAATAAGTTCACTTCAAAAATCGCTTGCTTATATTCCAACTTGTCGTTATTTTAGGAAGTCAAAGATGTATTTAACGTTTATGGTATCAAAGTAGATCCTAGACATTTATCGTTAATAGCGGATTATATGACATTTAATGGAACTTTTGAGCCATTGAGTAGAAAAGGAATGGAAAGTAGTGCTTCGCCCTTGCAACAAATGTCTTTCGAATCTTCATTGGTGTTTTTGAAGAATGCTACTATTAGAGGTAAATTATTCTTTTTTAATAAAAGTTTTGGTCTAGCTAATTTCACCGGGCAAAATAAGTTTTTATAAAATTGATACTAAAACTTGAGGAATTTTAATGCTGCATCAACTAGGTAAGATCTAAACTGGCGCCCTCTGTCATGTCCAGAAATTTGGAATATATGTAGTCCGATTTCCTATTATAGTCTTCATGCATTAAGTGATCAAAATGTTTGTTTTCAGGACGCCAGGACGATCTTCAGAACCCTTCCAGCAGTCTTATGTTGGGAAAACCTTGTACCACGGGAACAGGAAGCTTCACGCTTTTGCATAGAAGTTTTATGATTTAAATTTCAATTTTAAGTGAATAAAGAATTTGTTTTACTGTGTTTTTAATTACCCAAATCCTGTTGACCAGAATACTCTCGTTCATGTTCTTTGGCGTCGAGTTAATACAATTAATCTTGCAAAACATCCAGTATAAAATATTAAGACGAAATTTGACATTTGTTATTGAATACAAAGTTTTAAACATATAGCCACATATTTCTAGTACATCTTAAATAATCGAATCTTTTCAAAATATACTTCCTTCCGTAACTTGTATAAAATTTTGAAAATGGTATCATGTAAAAGTTCTGCATCTCTGCGCATCATGCATAATGGGCTGGTTTACTAAAATTTTTAAATCATTTTTAACTGTCGTAAAACAAAGTACTAGGGATAAAAATAGGATTCTGAAAATTTCATGTCAATAGAATATGTCGTTCTCCTATTACAACCAATTAAACAAGCATAGCGAGGCGAAGACTATGACTGTGACGTCACCGCATATGAAAGTAAATATGCACCAACATTACGCTTCTGACCGTAACGTGCCTCGCGTATTTTGAATTACCTACAAAACTTTGTGTGAATAAAATAAAATGTGTGGAACTAATTTTTAAAAAGCAGACTCATTAAATCTTCGACCAGAAGTGGACTTGGTAATGATTTTGGAGTTTTTTACGAGTTTATTAAATTATAATTTTATACTATGTGACACATCATTTTGGCCATTTTCCGGCCAGAATGATTATAAAGATCAATATTTTCATAAATACATGCTCTCTCAAATGATATACAGGGTGATTCCAGATGTTTTATTTTATTCCTGGTCTGGTGGACAAAGTTACGGAGGTAACGCTATAGGTTACTCAGTAAAAAATTGCAATTTTTTCAACTGCAGGCTGCCCAATTGAAGGAGCTTCTTCAAATGCTATTTACGATGAATGTGTAGTGGAAATTAAATCACCAATGTTGAAAAGAACAAGAAAAACTTATTTTGATAAAGCAGGTAATATTAGTTTCAAATGTTTACATCAGATTCAAATGCACATGCACCTCACTGGTAAAAAAAGCGATATTTGTTAGAGCTGATCCGGACTTTGAATCAAATAAAATAATTTTTTTTAAACATATAATATACGTCAGTTTTGTTGATGATCTACTGAAAAAGATTACCAGTCTTTGGAAAAAAGCAGTATTTAATAAAATTTAATTTGTAAAGAACTGACCCATTATTTTATTAAATAATTTTGAACATTAATAACACTACAAGCTATAAGAACAATATTATCTACGTATTTAAAAAAATTTAGATTAATACAAGCGTGTGGTTTTCAATAACCCTCTCAATATGTATTCACAACGTATTTTATAAGGTAATCTATAACGATTCTGAATGAAGGAAAATGAAATCCTAAAAATACACAAACAAAGTATGTTGACTTATCAGTGAATGCTTCGAGTTTTGTTATGCTTTTCTACCATTGCTTCCGTTTTTTTTTGGCATCCTTATTAATAGAAATAAATGCTTTGTTAGATGTTTTAATCGTAGTACTTTTACATTCTGGAACCGCACAATATTTATAACTTTTTTACTCTGGTTCTGGTCCATTGTGTCGAATAGCTTAAATTATTTCTAAACGTTCTCATTTCACAAACATAACACTGTTTAGAGTTTGATAAAACGTGTAATAAAAAATAATAAGCATATAAGCAAGTAAAATACTGTTACTAGCTAAGTAGTCATCTAACCGAAAACTGATCGGCGCGGTGTCCGCTCTCTGAACGAGAGAACTCATATGCGATGACGTCACGCCTGAAATTTGGAGAGGAGCGCTGTTTAATGTTTATAATTGTTTTAAGCGACTTAGGAGTCTTGCTGACGTTTAATTTTTTGCACAGAGCCTCAAAAGGATGTACTCTTCCTAATGGTGAAATAAAAAAATATGTAAATGGAGCCCATTTCAACACGGACTTCGGTCCGAACACTTATGTCAAAATGCACTCACCAGCCCTAAAATAATTGTCACAAAATTGATAAAGCTTTGCTCAGTCGGCATCCTCATGGATATCGGAAGGCTTTCAATCAAGTATGACTTGTGAGAAAGCTAATCTACGCTCATTATTACCCTCTTACCAGTCACACTACTTTACTTATTGGTGTAAAGGTTGGCTACTCCCTTTCCAAACCCTTCACTCCTCGAGACATAGTAGGTCAAGGCTCAGTCATTGCCTCACTTCTTACAGAAGTCACCTACTTGGTGCGTAAGATTTTTAACTGCATGACCCACATTCAGAGTTCTCTGGACAACGGGCAGAATAAAAGCGTTGGAGGACGAACTCATCTATGGAAATAACAGTTTCCAAAAAATCCAATCTTGGGAAAGAGTCTGATGGTGGTTACTGCAAATACAAATTATATCGACCCTATTCCAGCGCCATAGCTTCATGTCTATTACATCTCCAATCTCGGTATATATCAATTGAACCATCTTCAGGCTGAAAACTTCCTTTCCAGTGCACTAAGTACTTCAAGAGAACGAAATAGTAGTTTACCTAACTAGTGCGGAAAGTGATACTTTTCCGCACGCTATTGCAGATGGCCGAACGACGCTTTAGCGGAGTTCGGCCAGCAATCGCGTGCGGAAAAGTCACTTTACGCACGTGTTAGGTACACTATTTTTTCTACTAGCATGCGGAAATAAGCTCAAAAGTTAACATAAAGAAACATTTCCTATTAAATACATATCAACAAACTAATTATTATTATTTGACATTCATTCAATGAGGCTTATACCAAGGCCATTTAAAAATGATTAAAAAATAAGTTTTTTTTTATTGAAAATTATAGCAGAATTATAATAAATTTATCAATTTTTCAGTCATTTGGTAAACTACAATCATACAAATATGTATTTTAAATATTCAAATGTCAGTATACTCCCCAAAAACTTGACAAATTTACTTTTCCGCACTAGTGCGGAAAAGTGACTCTTTCCGCACGCTTTTTAGTGCGGAAAAGATTCACTTTCCGCACGTTAGTAGAAAAAAGAATTTATCTTATCTGCTTTTTCATCTTCTTACTGTTTTCAGTGTATTTAATTGTGGGCTAAGAGTGGGAAATGAAAAAATTGTGAATTTCTAACGAAAGAATATATTTTATTCGATTTTATTTACAATTACGAGTATTTGTATATACACATTATAATAATGCAAAAGTTATTTCAGTTATTACAACTACAAGATTATTAACAACAATTTCTGAATGCACGTTTTAGACACATATTTTTCACGACGTTATACACTGACCTACAAAAAAAACTATAGATACTAAATATAAATTTTTAGCAAAAATTTTATTATAGATTATTTGTTCTGTCCAACAAAATTTAATATGAATATATTCGAGACTTTATTAACATGACATGTTTTCTCACATTTTTCCTCTAAATAGCACACACACCTGTATCATTTTTAAATGCTCTAAAAGGTAGAGCGGCAGTGGTGTAAATAAAAAAAGAGTTCATAAAAAACAAAACAAAATGGGGTTACAGCTTAATTTCAGTAGAAACTCTCTTATACAGAATGTTGTAAAGATACAGAGAAAAAACATTTCATTTTCAAACTCTTTACTCAGGTACCTGTCTATATATATTGAATTAAATATGTGTAGGGATTTATTATTTCTACAATGCTTCGTATTTACCGTTAAGTTTTAGAATTATTTATAAAATTTTGAGCATTTTAATCATCTAAAAAAGTTTTGGATGAACCATTAATTTAGACTAATATTAATTTACCGACAATAAAAGTACATAACAAAATAAACCACAAAGATACTGTAGATTGTAACTGCATAGAATGATTGTAAAATCCCCCATAAACTTGAAGACCAGCAGTTTCAATGCTTTGTTTGCAGTAATCTCCATCATAAAGCCAACCAACAAATTCCCCTGTAACAAAAATGTTTATGAGAATAATATTTGTTTCACAACATTATTATTAGGCAAATAAGCATGAGTAGTGGAGTTCTGTTGCTGTAAAGTACCACTGGAATTATTTTTATCATTCACCCACCTGTTCTTAAATTTTCATTGCGAAGCCAATCTTCTAGAGGAAGAAAATATTCTCTTAAAGCCCTGCCGTCTAGTCGGCTTTCGCCTGTAGCTTGGAATAAAACATCCTTCCAAGATTGAGAGGATCCCTTCTCCATGATTTGTCTGTAATGATAAAAAACTCTCTTTAATTCGTAGAAATGATAACACAATAAATGTGCAGATATTGAAGATTCACTTAGAATAAAGAATATATAATTTTATCAGTTGGCCATATAGGTCTTTGTGACATATCGAGTTCGAATAATTGCTTCATTTTTTTCGCGCCCTGTATGTGTAATAATTGAGCTCGCATTTCAAGATTACTTGATTTTAACTCTCACCAAAATATATCAAAAGAACAATGTTTACAAAAATTGTAGGCTCCTCTCAATACTGAACTTTAACTTGTAAACGCCATTGTTTCATGTGTGGAGAGATTGGAGCAAGCAAGCCAATCTCATACATAGAACAAAATTTTCTCGGAGAGCCAAGCGGCTTTGAAAGCAATTAGCTCTCCCCGGGTAACGTCGAAATTGGTTTCACAGCACTTGGTCTTAGACTGCCAAAAAAAAAACTCTCCTCAATAACTACTACTACTACTAAATGTACAGGCGAGCCTTGACCCAGACAAAATCAAGCCAAGGTTCCGGCACTGAGGCCACTGGCGGGCCCATTGTGCCATTCCTGCTAACTAGACATCCATGAAGCTGAGCCCTTCAATAAAGGCCACAACCTTTTTCAGTGGATTCCTGCTTGTGTCTCCAGGGGACATGATAGGGATTCCGAAGATTCGCCTGCGTAGTACAGCCCAGTGTGGACACTCTAAGAGAACATGGACTGACGTTTCGTCAGTCAAGCCGCAACCCCTAGATAGCGAACTTTTCTATACTCTCAGGTTGTAGAGGTGCTTCCTCGCCCAGCAGTGCCCTGTTAGTCCTGCTATATTCCTCAACCTTCTCCTTGGTAGTTCAATATCTGCCCCAGCGTGTCCATCAGTCCATCCCTTCAGTAGAAGTTTGGATTGTCTAGGACCCTGCAGAGCATTCCAATGAGCGAGGTGCTAGTTCATCAGCCACCTCCTCGTCTCCTTGCGTATTGTTTGTTTTGCTAGGCCGAGGCCGCAGAAAGGCGCTGCCGGCCCGTCCGCAGCCAGTGCATCCGCCATTTCGTTGCCTTCAAAACCAGAGTGGGCCGGAATCCATTCTAGCCGCACTGAGAGTTGCATACGCTATTTTTTCTACACCCGATAAATAATCAAAAACCATAAATTTTATATTTTTTTTGAACACAATAGGTTACAGTAATTATTCGTATTTCTATAAAAAAAAAATCTACAAAATTGTAATTAATACCTCGGGTATTGGTATTGCCATAGATACAAGAAAATTATAAACATTTTATTTGTATTTATATTCAACATATAATAATTGTAATTAATCCGATTTCTTAAAAATATTGAGATTATTTGATAAAGTTTTTCGTACACTTTCTTAGATTTTTGGGGCAAAATATTTTGAACTGCTTATCTGCTTGCTTCGATATGTGTGGAGGAGTCGATAGTAATTCTTCTATATCGCTGATATCAGACATTTTGATAAATTTAAAGTTTAGTTAGGTATCTACGAAAATTTAATATGAACTGATTTTGACATCCAAAATAATTACATAGGATTCGAATCTAGGATAAACGTCAAATGCACAGCATGCTTGATTGAAAAATTATGGCTTTCTATTGATTAAAAATCTGTATCGTAATGAAAAATCTGTATCGTAATGGGTATCATTATGAAACGGATTATGGGCATATAAGTGCATTGTTATAACACGGGTGTAGAAAAAGATACTTTTACCATATTTAAATCTCGATCAAAAACACAACAAGATTATAATAAGAATTTTACATGAACAATTATGTATGATCTGGAAATTGTAAAATATTTTTATAGTTTTCCATTTCATTTCCTAAAATATATTCAAAACTATGTATAAAAACAAATCAGATTATATATGTTGTAAGCAGATTAATCAGATAATTAAGAGAACTCGTCAGAGCATGTGATTGGAATAAAAGAAATGAATCTAATAACATAACAGAGAAAATATGGTAATGTGGAGCCACTGATTCTTTTTCTGGACATAGGAACAATTTCGTTGGTGCAGTGATAACTTTTTAATCGGAACGTTTTGAGAACATCGTTTAAACAGTTCACCGGGTTTCTTTCTCCAGGAGCTTCTTGGAGGAATGCTGTAGCTAGAAATCGATCTTGATGGTCTGCATGAAACTCAAACAAAGAAATTTTGCACTAACTTTTCAATTACCTTTGCATGTATAATTTTTATATCGACTATTGAACTGTTAAGAGTAAAATCTAAAAGTTATTTAATGCATGGAATTTACGATTGTCCGTTCTGATACGTTTCTTTTGGAATGAGCGGTACTAATTTGTACGCACATCTTGTATAATCTGTTGTAAAAATGTACGAAACGTATCGTACTTCTCTGGTTACACAAATAGTGGAAGTAGACTATGAAATTTAATATGAATGCAGATCGATGTATTGCTGCCTCGCCTGTGATTGTGTCGACAGGAAGCTACAATGTAAGATTTCTTAAACGACAATAATTATACTTGTACGTTACGCAACTAACAAGTGAAGGAAATGTAATATTTTCAGTAAATTAATTAATTAGTATCTGTAAATATGGAAAAAACTATCTTACGTCTTTGAAAAACTAACAGATTTCTCTTATTTCTTATATAAAAGGGTTTATTCTGGAAAAAAATAGACTGAAATGCTAGAAGAATTTAATATTGAACAAAAAATAGGTAGGTAATATATGTAAGTTAATTTAATTAGGTTGCACGATTTTAAATTGATTGATACCTCTACTCCGGTCGGCTATTGAAACTGGATTAAGCATTTCTCCAGTTATTCAATTTGTTTATTGATTGATTATTTACTGTTTATAACTGATTGCGAGCCAATTACCACACAGCCAAACTTCTATTATCAAGTAAACAACATTAACAATTTGCAAAAAGTTTTAAAGTCGAATTATTTTTCAATGTCAAGAAAATTGATTGGATTAATGTAGCAATTTGAATATAATTTTTATGTAAAATAGAATTTATGTCCTTATTACTGGAATATCTAAAAATAAATATTGAGTTAATCAATTAACAATTAACTCATATAGAAGTGAGAACAATTTGTTATTAAATGAGTAACACACAGACCAGTGGCGGCTCGTGAACTTTTCAAGAGAGGAGGCTGGACATAAAAATATACCCTACTCAGCCAGTTAATTCAACATTTGCGCACCAGCTAGGTCAGTGACAAAATCAATTGTTGCCCAAGTATAGAGTTTCTCTTGCCAAAATTTTTTTTTTCTCACAATTCATTGTGCAGTGCTATTTTATCAGAAAATTTATATTTTAGAACTAAGTTATCTAAAAGTAAAGCCGAGAAAAAGAGAAGATCTGACCATTGGGAAGATCTAGTAGGGCTTATACAATCAAAGGCTCTTCTGGGTGACTACAACCTGTTGAGATCAAAAGAATGCATAAGTCAAAGTAAAACTGCGCTAAGAGGTTTAACAGGGATCCTAACGGGACATTGTCGCCTGAATGGGCACCTGAAAAAGCTCAAAATAGTGGAGGAAGAAGAATGCAGATTTTGTGGAATGGAAGAAGAAATCTCCATCCACATACTTTCCAACTGCACAGCACTTCAGAATCCTAGAGCACAGCACCTAGGAGATTACTGGATAGAAGATGAACATTTGCCTAAGTTGAAGCCTGCAGACATCCTAAAATTCCTCCGGGAAATAGGACTAAAGGAACTACTAGTTTCTGAGACTCTCCTCAGAAACTGAGTAGAAGTAAGGGGGCACAATAGATCTAGGTCTCAGTGAATGTCACCCCAAAACACACACACACATACATATCTAAAAGTGTATTGAAAAACTCTTTTGAAAAACATTGGAATGAGTCGAAAAACCTCAATTCATGTAAATCCGAAAATCGAATCTCAATTTGACCTTCAATAGCATCTAAAATTTCATAAAAAAGTTGTTTATAATGTACTTTCTTGTCTACCAAACTATATGTTTTCCTCCTTTTCAAGGAAGGAACGTCATCAGTTAAAAAAATTTCAAATAAAATATCAAAAGGCAACGAAAACAAGCAAGAACCCACGCTCGTATTCGTATATCATCGCAACCGCTAGAAGCTATCCCAGAGGCTAGCCTACCGGGAGTGTTGCCATTTCCACTCATTTCACGGTATTAGCTATTGGAATGCTAGAAAAAACGGCAACTGTGTAGAGCAACACTTGTTTCGAGAGAGATGTTTGTGGAATCTAGCCTCAGGGCACTGTTGTCAGATTCTAAGATAAGTAGTGAAAACGGGGAATTAATTGTGGAATAGAAAAATTTTAGATAAACGGGAAATAAAATGAAGAATAATCAACAAAATATTTCTGGTGCAAGTTGAGGAGACTGAGCCTCCTTCGAGGAGCCGCCACTGACATAGATGTAGGTAGGTACATGGTAGGTATACAATTACTATTCAAAATGCGCATTTTTTGTTAAAAAACTTATACAAGTACCCTTGAAAACAGAAATGTTTCTAGAGGAAATAGATACGTTGCGAAATCGAAAACATCCTGTTAAATGAAGTAAAAGTATTCTTATCCACCGTAATAGATCTTTACATTTAAATCCTTGATGTTAAAATCCGTTCACTTGCAATACTTATTACGATATCGATTGTCAAAGCGATTTGCTTATAACTATCCTTGATAGACACTCCCGAATAGAAATGAATTTTGACACGAAAACCGTTATTCCACATTTATGCACTCTTATTACTGTGTATTAATTGTAAACAAATTATTTTTGCTGTAGCCTTGTTTAAAATTATTAAAATACCTAGTCACCTTTCATAACATACGGAAAATAAGTTGTTTACGCAGAAATTAATGTTGAAAAAATGCTTCCCGTTATGAATATTAAATATAAGTACAGAGTGGAACAAATCAATAACTCACTTCAATGTTTGTAGAAGTAAAATTATTCAAAGAAACAAAGACAAAGGTTCTATACATCAAAAAAGAAATGGAAACACTAATTTACAACTTTAGCTTGTTTCAAAAAGTACATAGAGCATTGGAATGTAATATAATCCTCTAACAACAAGATGTTTTATCGGATATTACAAAGTTGTACACAAAATTGAGGAAATATTTGACAATAACTTAATAATAACTGAACTATTGAAAAATATGCCACAATTTTTGAGATTATAAAAGAAAACTTGTGGTGGATCACTTCGAATATAGAATTATGTGCTATATAATGAAATGGTTTTTTGCCCGCTAAACAGTTACTATTAACTTGTAAAATATTTCATCAAGTTTGAGTACAACTCTGTGATACACGATAATAAACATCTGGTCCAAGCATATGGTGGGCCACCCTGTATGTCTCAACAGTTTAATTCGTTCAATTCCAATCAATAATAATGTTTAAAAAAAACTGTTATTTTAGTATCTAAATTTTACCGCCTACGGATCTGTTACTGATTACTCAACGGAGGACTCATAAACTTTCATGTTATTAAATCTTGAAAAAATGATTGCTAATAGTGTAAGGTTATTTTAAATTTTCCAAAACTGATTCAATATACGTAGGCAACTCTCCCAATTTTTTTACCTATTGCAAGATTTCTTCCATAAATATGTGTTTTTTCAACATTTTCCAGGAATACTTACGTTTACATGCTTCTAACAGAAAATAATTACTATACAACTTTCAAAAATAGGAGTAGATTTTCTAAATATTTTTTCTCACAAAATAAATTCAATTTAAGTATGTTTTAGTATCTTAAATTCACCTACTACGGATCTGTTATTCATTATTGAATCCTTAAGTCCGGATGCTGAGTCCACGAAATATTATGAAACGTTCTTTACTGTGAAATATGGCGAAATTAACATCACTGGACTGGACACGAAAAAATTGGAATAGGTACACATTTTCTCAATTTATAAAAGTACCTATACGTAGCTCTAATTTTATTTTTAGTTAGATGACGATCTGTGGTGAAAGTTTAGGAATTCTCCTAAAGCATTTCCAAAATAAGCATAAAACCGTTCCTGGAGCACGCACTTCGGTAGATCCCATTACCAGTAGACACTAGAAAACTATCTGAAAACTATTACAAGTCCTGTATATATTCCAAAATATGTTTGAAGTATAGATATTCCGCGCGTTGGTGTTGAACCACCCTGTGTAGTGTATAGTATATATAGTCCAGCCAAATAACACTTTTACAAAGAGAAAATTGTTAACAGGATGGGAACAGTTGGAAATGGTGAAGAGGCGTATAATAAACGTAAAAAAATAAATGCGTGAGCAGGGGTGTTTCCAGATATTTTTGGGGGGTGAAAAGGGGTGAGACGGGGGACTTGAAGGAGATGACAGCGATTCCTGTATGGAATCTTGTATACTAAACACGGGCAGTGGGATATTCAAATGAAAAATCATTATTCCACTTGTATGTTCATATTAGGTAATACTGTTAAAAATTGGAATATCTAATCAAATAATGAAACAAAGAATCTTTTGTATTTTTTTTCATACAATTGAATAGTGCAATTAGTTTTCAAGAATTATTTGGAAATTCAAACAAATAATTAACATTCAGTAAAAAAATGGTTGCAGAACTCATTTTTTGATTTTTCCAACTTTTGAGCATGTTTCTAAATGGAGACTGTATATTTTTAATATTTCACAAGAAAGTATAACTCAAGATGAAAGAATGCCGACATGAATGAAGTCTATACGGCAATTTTTTAAAGGAGAATTTTAATTTGAAAAATATTTTTTTGTGCCGGAAAAAAAGATTATCTCGGAAGTCTTTTGATATTTTTATCTGGAAAAATTTGTGGGGTTTTCGGACACAAAAAAGTATACTTCCACCAAGTTTCCTCAAAATAAAATTATTATTGCGTAAATGAAAAATAAAAAACGATAAAAGCGGGTTTTCGCATTTTTCTCGGAAATTTTAAGGTTATATGAAAAAATCATCGATACAAAAGTTGTAGACCTTTTTATGATCTACCACTTTTCTGTTGTACACTTTTCTCTCCGACGTAAACTTTCGCCGGAAATCGCAATAATTCAAAATTCCACCCCTTTTCACCCCCCCAAATATATCTGGAAACACCCCTGCTCACTCATTTATTTTTTCTACGTTTATTATACGCCTCTTCCCCATTTCCAACTGTTTCCATCCTGTCAACAATTTTTTTTTTCGCTTCAAAGTAAGGTAATTCGCCTAGTCTAATAACCTAGATCTGCCTGATATAATATATTTTTTTGAAAATTACAACACCGAGTTTTAACTAGTTTCCATTTTGGGCGAAATTAAAATTGGTAAATGAAATGAAAGTATCTAAACAAGACCATGAAGTACACAATATAAATCAGAAGTTAATAATAATTAGGTAACTATTTAAAGAAGATGGTCATGGCCTATAATTTTTTACAATTCTTTTAGAAACCTTTATTATTATGATATTGTCGTTGATTTCACGTACGATTTCATAATTCGAGCGGAATCGAAATACCCACTCTCTGCATCTCTGTTAAAAGCTCCAGTAACCTTGAGAATATTGCAACGTTATGGAAAATTTGTGAAAAGTTACCTTATAACGTTAAAGTGATTACTTAGGTTAGCTTCTTTATTTACAATCTAGTTTGTTAATATTATACTGTAACCTTATAGATTTTAACAGCTAGGACAAGAATTGAAGGTCCCAATCGATGAAATGATGATGAAATAGATATTGTAAATGATAACAATAATATAATTTGAAATTAAACTTTAATCGAGCAAAATATTTCTCTCGTGTCAAAGATAGAACAGTTTAATACTATTATAATAACGCCTTACAAATTTGAAAATCACTTCTCAAAGAGCAGACCTTTCACTGACAAACAACAACTACTTCATTGGCTATATGCCCCGACAGACATTGATTTAATTCCAAGTTAAACGCGGTTGGTATATCTACAAGATATAACCAACCATGGTTTGCAATTAGAAGGGACAATATCACTTGTAGACGTAGCGTGTTTGCGCCTCATCAGTACAAGGTAGATATTATCCATCAAGAAGCTCTGACAGCATCATTCTGGACTGGAGACAATGCTGAATTTACATCAATACATTATCCTCAGTAAAGGAAATGCTAAGTCAATATATTTCTTATAGGTATGACGAAAAGTGCAAATTATTTAAAAGCGTTTCTTTAAACGCAAACGGTTTGGAAACTGTCGCAATAGATATTGTGTAACTAGCGTGCAAAAGTGAATTCTGTGTGAATTGCTTCCACACTCGTGAGAAAATAGCATTTGCGCACGTGTTAAACACTGTATTTTTCCTACGATCTCCATCCAGAAATCAAACAAACGACCGTGTTGCATACGGTACGTTTTTATAAGCACTTTTTCTAACATGCCATAGCTTATGGCGGTGAAAATTGGTACAATTTCTGCAAAAATTATAGTATTACATATTATTATTATGGTAATTTGATAACGCAAAAGAGATTATTGTCAGTGAAAGTGCAAAACCTTCTATTCAGGAGATAAAAATAAAACTTGATACTTAACAATGAAAGAAATGTATCGTATATCTTTCGGTTAGCAATAATATTTAAATCTAATTTGTTCGGAGCAATATACCGTAAAATTAATCTATATTACTCGCATGCATAACGTATTGGCTAATGAATTTTGTTCTTATATAAAATATTCGATATAAAAGGGATTCCTCTGTGCTTTCGGGGGTGAAAGAATTGAACCCTGGTATGGTCTGCCCAGTCGTGAAAGGCGACTAGTAGTTCGTACGTAAAGCAGCCACAAACGGTTGGAAACTGAACGACTCATGCGCAGTGAAAAAGAACCGTTCATAAATGACTCTTCGCATGAGTCATCCAGTTTCCAAGTTTGTTACTGCTCTACGAACAGACCTTATAAGTCCAGCCCAAGCCAAATTGGAAGGTATCATGCCGAGAGCTGAGTTACTGAAGGGTCTAATTCCGATATGCAATCTCGAACGATAACTTGGAGGCGCCAGGCACGGCGCGGACCAGCTTTCCCTCTTAAATCACCTAACTCTTCTATTGCTTGCTTTTTTTGTCGTTTGACATTTTAATTATTATTTAATTCAATTCAGAGACAGTTGACTTTATTTGTGAAATTTTTATCACAGAATACACCATCCCAAGAAGAAACGAAGCTTGTGCTATTTTACAATTCATTTGCTTAGGGCGCATGTCTGTCAGTCGCCATTTTAAGCCCGTTATCTGTCAATGACATGTGATTTTATTGTTTACCAAAGAATTTTCTTTGTTGTAAGCTTTTTGATTATTTACCTATTTTTTTGTGTTTTGAACGATTAAATTTGTTAAATTAAATTAAATTACATTTATTATTTATGGCGCGAAAAACTTGTCCAATTCGTGGCTGTCATTCAAGTGATGGATGATAATAATTGAAAAACACAACAAAACTTCGATATCTATGGAGAAAAGTTTACTGGGTGTAAAATTTAATTCGGAATCTGGTAAAGTGTAACTTTTGACTATATAAATAATAAAAATTTCATAAACAAGCACCATACCTATTGAACTTTCATACTATCATTCACTGAAATTCTTTCTATTGTAAACTGATATTATATATAATCTATTAATATTGTATTGGTTTTTAGACTCACCCTATCCTACATATAGTGCTACATAAATACATACTCACACATATAATTTCGTTAACAATATAGAGAATGAGAATCATTAATTTTGGTTAAACAATAGCTCATTATTTTTATAATGGATGGTACCTACCTACTCCAAAAACAAGCTAAAACTTATATTTATAATATTTTTCACAATATTTGTTGAGCTGTTAAATTAACTTAAACAATTCATAAATTGAGTTTAACAATCAAAACTTTGTCGAAACAAGTCATAAAAATGAACAATTATTATTTGAGATTCTTTGGTTGCACTTTTTCGCGTGTAGTTAACATTTAATTTACATTTTGTGAACCATTTTCTCAGTGTAACTAGATCCGTCATCTATCAACGTCAGTTTGAAGGTCACGAAATTTCGCCCCTAAAACATCAAAGGATTTACACCGGCTTTCGTTTCTTGTTTTCTTGTTCTACAAAATCTGTCTAACAACCAACTGATTTACACCTTATGTCAAAACACAGAAACTAAATTTAAAAACCATTTGAGCTGTCTGAAGAGTAAAAGATTTATTGAACTCTTCTGGTTACCTCAGAACTTGGTGAGGCCTCATATGTGCAAAAGACAAAATAGCCAGATGGCACTATGTAGTTAGCTTTTGCAATATGTAGCTTTGCTTTTTTATGGGAGTCATATTAAAGATGTATAGAGCTTTAGATCATCTGATCATCTGAGTCTCGGACTCGCATAGAAGGACATGATACTTGATAGTAACGAGATCTTTTCATATAATATATTGATTTATTTTTCTCTAACAACCTTGTATACAACAACATTCAATTTTGTAGTATCCTCAAGCAGAATTCAATAAGATTGCGTCCAAGTACGATCTTCTTGACTTTCGTAGAATATGTAACTATTATCTAACATTTTACTCTAGTATGTGTTAATAAAATTTCACACGCGCACTATTACTGACATTCACCATTTTCTTAACACTTAAAAAATGTATCTAGTCAGGCACATTATTAAATCATCTCCGGTAAATTTATGACACCGTAATATCGTTTATAATTTAGTTATTCGATAAAAATTAGGTTAAATGATAGCTTGATGAATATTTTTTGTCATATATAGAAAGTGTGTAGTTAGCAAATAGTTGTTTATGGTACAAGTGTTAAAACATTCTGTTCTATAAGCGCGGAATATTACAAAACTATTGCTTTATATATTTTTACAGAAGAAGTAGAAAAGATATTTGGAAAATTATGGAAAAAAATAATGTCGAGGAAGATATGGATATAAATATTGTGAGAACAAATCATGAAAATAACAAGGATTTGATGCTATAAATAGGAGAAAAAAAAGCAAGAATTTCTTCTTTTTTGTTTATAGTTGTTTTTTCGACAGCTATAAGCAAAGGAGAATGTCTAAAAATACCAGAAAGGAGAATATTGAGAACAATAATTATTGGACCAGACATAACAAGAGATGGAGAAAAAAAACTAAAAAGGAACATAGAAATAGGAAAGGAAACAGGTGGAGAAAATATAATCTGATATATAAAAGCAAGGAGACTGGAATGGATGGGATACAATATAAGAAGAGCACCAACAGAAATATTAAAGAGAATATCAACGTGGGCTCCTTTAAAGACGAGAACTAGAAAAAGACCACGAAGCAGACGGTGAGATCATGTAGAGGATTGAGAAGCATTGAAAATCAGAGAGCTCGAGAGCACTGAGCCTCAAGATTAAGTGGGTAATGGGAAACAATACCAGGGTGGTTCAAACAGAACTGGCTGGTATCTCAATTGCCACAAAAGAACTAACCAGAAGAGGAATTTCTGGCAAAACCATAATAATCTAAACTGATAGTAGACAAGCCCTATTAGCCTTGAACAGACAACGTGTTATATCGAGGCTAGTACTAGAGTGCCACCAAGATTTAGCTGACGTCTCGGCAGATAACAACATTATCCTGAGGTGGGTTAAAGGGCACGACAGGAGTAAAGGAAATCGCATTGCTGATTCTTTAGCCAGGGAAGCCGCTGGACTAAAAATTCTAGGACCCAGTGACACCTACGGCCTAACGACTTCGACAATTGCGGAACTAGCCAAACGTTACACCCATGCTCAATCCCTTAAGAGATGGGATGGAATCAAAGGATGCAGTTTTGCCAGGATCACCCTGGGCGACCCTCGGAAGCTGGCGCCGAAGAAATATTTGGCGATGACCAGGAAAAACCTACGTTTAACAGTAGGATTTCTGACTGGTCACTGTCAACTAAGTAAACACCTCCATACTATGGGGCTAGTGGACACACCTCTATGCAGGATGTGTGAACAGGAAGATGAAACTGTCAGGCATGTCTTATGCGAGTGTCCGGAGTTATCGTCAATAAGAGAGTGTGTGTTCGGTGAGTCTTGGCCTACACCTGCCGATATAAAGGAGATGTCTCCCAGTGACCTGTCCACCTTCCTGAGAAGGACAGGATGGACAATGACCTAGGAGGACAACTCCTCGGGAGGATGTACAATGGGCCACATGTGGCCTAAGTGCTGTGAGCCTACACACTCACCCTCCCTACTCTACAGATACAGATACAGATCAGAGAAATAAGAGATTGAAGTCGCACTGATATAAGAGGAGTAGTCCACCTCGTCAATAGGAATAAACACAGCTCTATGGAAGAAAATAACTACTAAATAAATGCATTTTACTAGCAATCTGAGATCTTCGCTTTTCTAAGCTTATCCACGAGTTGTGTCTTTGCGCATCTGTTATTAAAGTACTAAGAAACATTTGTCGACATAATATTGCACTTGACTCAAATAACGTGTAGATTAATTCCATGACTCCACACTTTTAATGTCAACAAATCCTTTCTCAGACCCAAATCCATGTAAGTTTACGAAACATAAATTATTATTGTAGAATTACATGTCGAACATAGTGTAATTTAAAGTTAATTAAAACAGACTCACGTTAGAATTCTGCCGGCTTCTTTGCTCCTGTATATATCACATTCATGTAACGGTCTACTAGGGTCATTAGGCGAGTATTGTCCGGCGGCTATGCATAATGAGCGATAGATTTGAAATTGTAAAATCGTGCTTGCAAAATATCTGAAACAAAAACAAACATTTTTACATTAATTAACAAAAAAAAACATATGTGAAACGACCAATGGGTTGATATTTGACGGAAATATAAATTAATCAGATTTCAAGAACGTAATATTCAAATCGCAATAGAACCCTTGACACAGTTATTTTAATGTATTTGTGTTGCATTTTCACTTTAGCAAATTCTTAAAAAAAAAATTAATTTGTATATTTATAACGGATATAATAATTTTAAAAAGTTTGAGGAAAATATAGCATCAATGATTCAAAAAAGCAGATTTATAAAATTGATGTGCTAATAATAGTTATTTATGATACAAGTGCGTGAAGTTATACTTTAGCGAACGAATTGCGAAAATGCAAGGCACGAACGTAGCGAGTGCCTTTTTCGCAACGAGTGTGCAAAAGTACTTCACGCACATGAAGAAAACATAAAAAAATGTGCTCTGAAGGGGTTAAAAAACATAAAAACAAATATTCTATAAACAAATATATATACACAACGAATTCTAATTTAAGGTAGTGTGCAATCCGAAGAAATGCATTCTTCTCGAGGTACTTCCATTTAAAATAGGTGTAATTCAAATTTTAAATATAACAGAAAATATTTTTCACTATGTCTGACACTTCTGTCAAATTTACTGACAGCACAAAAGTTTATACAACAAACGACTAGATACTAACTAGGTAGCTAAAAAAGAGTGTTAAAATGAAAACCCCATTTAAAAAGCATTGGTCATTTACGCAGGCTTTTGGGTGTTTTATAATGAAAGTCCCATATAAAAAGCGTTGTTCATTTACGCACGCTTTTTAATGTAGGTATAATGTATGAGTTCACACATTTATTTGGTTCGTAAATGACTATTTTTAAAGGTGGTCGTAGATAAATGAATGAACTTTATATTTTCCTCTTCCTATGGTCCAAAAGACCATATGGTATATAAATTCGTCAATACGGGTTTAGGACTGAATATCCTGTCCAAAAATATCCTGCATTTCTTTAACAAAGTGTATGTGTATCTTGGCTCAGATATAATTTCAGCTAAGGATATTCTTGAACAGGATTTTTTTGGCTGGGGATATTTTGGACAGGGTTTTTTTGGCAGGATATTTTGGACATGATATTTAGTCGTGCTACCATAATATCGACCCTAGAACGGATGCTTGAGGTACTACTATGTTAGTTTGTTTTTTGTGATAACAGGTATTTTCATTAATGAAAACAAATTGTTTGCGATGTATTAAAAAATTCGAAGTCCCAGGCACTAGCCCGCATAAATTCAATTATAACATATTAAATATATATAGGCTGCTCTTAGAAATAGTAATGCTGGATGAACAATATAATTGATGTAGTGGCAATTATCAATTTCTCATGTTTCAGAAAAGATTTCCAATACCTTAACCTTTTTTACTTATACTTTTTTTGTATTCAGTTCAGTTTCTCTCATTTTGATATTCACTTAATTTCACACCAAATACAACTCATTGGTTCATTAAATATTTTAAGCTAAAGGCAGTGTGAGTTGACATTGCTAAAGTTTTTTGTTGTCAATGGTGTTGTGCTTTTAAAATATGGTTTTTAGGTACAATTTTAACGTTTCTGCAGTTACTTTCGTTATTTTATGAAATAAAAACAGCAGATTGTACTAACATCAGTGTTTTATTGTTGTTGGTGGGCATGTATATCAAAAATATAGATTAGGTTCATAATTACTTAGTAATTCAGGTTATTTCAACTTATTTCACATAATTTGAAATCTATAAACTTTATTCCGAACTCACTAGTTCAATCGAACTTGTATTTTGTTCTAATCACTTTAATTTTCAAAATAAGACAACCTTTACAATGTTACATGAGATCGATAATTAATATTTATTTATTTCTGATTAATATCTTTAGCATCTAACGATGATATAAATCAGAACCGGTAACCTACTAAAGTGACATCGTATATATTACGTAAAATAACCACGAAATTTCGTGCCGATGCATCTAATTTGTTAGACGGGTTGTGACTCTTTAAAAATGTCTGTTTACATGTAGAATTGTGGTGCCTAAGGAAAAAAGTTCAGAAAATATGACCTCACTTTTTATGGTAAAAGTAAGGTTAGATTTAACATAAATACAAATCGAATATTCAAAATATCGCCCTCATTCTTTAAACATATAGGAATAACAGTATCTTTAAAGCCACTTCGGCGAGATCTGAGAGTTCGTTTTCACTCTAGAGAGTGCCAGAGACAAGACCTCAATTTGTGTTGAAGTTGAGGAGCCGGCTGCTACATTAAGACATTTGCTTTTAGCTCCTCGTTAAGCTGCTTTTAGCTCCTCGCCAGGCAGATTCAGCAAAAAATGTCCATTGCTCTTGTGGAAGTGGTTTTTATGGTGTTTCTTTGCCATGTGACCCCATTTTGTAGGGTGAAGCGATGCATTTATGAAAAATTGGCTTGGGATTTTTGTTGAACGCAGAAGTAGGGATGTCGTGAGCGATTAATAAACTATTGGAGTAGTTGAAGATAATGTTTGAATCAATTGCTCTGAGCCTCAGCTGCATGAATGTGTACTATTGGCTCCAGAATCGTTTAAATACTTGAATAAAACCCTAAATAACGAGTGTAAATAGATATTTTGCAGCAGTTTGTTGAGAATTCAAAGTTCAGTGAAACATAAATGTGAAAAAAGTGTATCAACTTTCCCTTTTTGTAAAGCGTTGACAATTTATTTTTCTACGAAAAAAAAGAAAGTCTTTTCCAATATAAGTAATCGTTGTACGTTAACTGCACAAGAATTCGAGTATCAAATGAGCAAAATACGTTCCGTAACTGTTACGTAACAAAATTATATTACCAGTGTCATATGGTATACGACTGCCAGCTAAATTCCCGCGTAATATTATTTGATAAGAGCAATTGCACATAAAAAATAATAAAATACATTCTTAGAAAGAAAGTATTCTGGCCTTAAACTTGTTTTCTATTATGGCATTTTATTGAGAAATTCTGTTGTTTATTACGCTAAGTGTAATTAAAATTGTTTACTTTATTATCACTTAATAATTTGCCAGCAAAATTCGGCGAGTTTTTATTAATAATTATGGGAAATACTTATTTAGTTCGTTCAATCAGTGACTTTTTGAATTTTCCGCGCAATAACTTTAAACGGTACATTATTTCTGTCAATTGTCAAATTTTGACCAAACTCTCTCAATAAAAGAAAAGTATTTAAAACCAAAAAAGATCTGTGTTCAAAACCAAACACCAAAAAATAAGTCACTGCACTTGTCAGTTTCAACAGCATCAAAATGTTTCTAACTAAAAATTTGATCCCAGTCAAAGTATTTTTGAACCATCAGCTGTCAAATTGTTTCTACGAACGCTATTTTAATGCGCATGACCTCATTACTGTTAGCTAAAGCTACAGTGTCCTTTACAGAGAGAATTCACTAGTTGGCGGTATTGAGTATGTTCCCAACATGGAAGGAGTGAGGGTGTTGAAGAAATAAAACAATACAATCGATATTACGTAACCTGTACCATCTTAAAATTCATTTTTGTCAACTTGATCATTTCTGACCAAGTTATTTCAGCCATTGTAGCTTGAAAATAAAACATTATCCTTTAGAGAATCATAATAATTAATAAAGTAATTATAAACCACTGAAAATCCCTTCCAATAATAAATTGAATTGAAAAAATGAAATAAGTGGGTACCTACACCTATTTTAAACATTAAATATAAACTTCTTGAAAGAATTAGAAGGTTAAAATAGGGGGCAATGAACATTCGGTCAGCCTCTGGAACTAAATACACGCCCTGGCTGACCACGCACAATTATCTCTCTCTCTTTCAAGCTGTTTTTCTCATATTTTCCTTGTCGTACTTGTGTAAATCGCATGGTTCGAAAGGCTTTTTCGCAATCTGTATATTAATTAAAACTTTTTGACGATACTGTATCACAACAACTATAATACCTCCATTCAACAATTTATGTTAAAATTCTGTGAATCTGTCGTCTAAAACAATCCATACAAGAAGGATACTGCGTGCATGAGCGTAAATTGTAAAGCTTTTAAATCTTACTTTCGACAAACACTGTATACTACAACTTTAATCATATATTATAAATAAGTGATAATATACAATGTAAAAGTAATACTGTTTCGTAAGTTTCACTCTACTTAAATATTTATTAAACTGTTACATATGCACACGACTGGCAAAAACGTTTTGGTTCATTGGTTTATTGAAGGATTATAAGGAAATCGTAAATAGCATTGTGTATGTCTGTTCTACATGGTATTGCAATAATAAATTTAGTTGGTCCAAGCTAGACCCATTGTCTTTAGTTGAAAAAGTACCGCCAAAGCCAAAGGCGCTATTTTCGAATGAGGTTGAATTCAATTTAAAGTTTTTTTGTACGTGATTAGAATCAAGTATAATAATTAGATATTGGATATATTATCATAATGGAAATATGATATTCAATATTATTTTCAAATATATTATAGTTCAAAAAAAAGATCAACAGTAATTACACAAGTGGTGGTAATTTTTTGATAATTTTAACTAGATGCACGAATCTTTGTTGCTATGGAAATATCAGGAGTGGACGAAGTCCACGAGTGGGATTCGAAATTATTCGAAAAAAATTATTATATAGTTAAAATAATACCCTTCTTGGTCTGCGTCATCGATTGTGACGTTTATCCGGGTTTTCGGCATGTCGTTTATTTTGACTATTTTGACTATTTTGGCATATAGCTAACCTTAAATTTGATGAATAACATCATCGGGATTGTATTCAGCCAAATTCGAAAAGGCTATGAAATTAATAATTACCAGCTTCTTTTTCTAACTGAAAATACTTGAGAACTTTCAAAATACTGATGTTTTTCCGTGTATTCATGCATATTTTTGTATTATTCATATAAGTAAAACAATAAGATTTATATTTACTTTTCATAAAAAGACGTAAAAATCAAAGAAAGTGCTTTGATACAACTAAATGCAGATAAATGTGTAGCTAGTATTTCAGCCGAATGTAGTCAAATTTGGTTACCAATGTTAGAAAGAGAAATTTCCAATAATCAATTACCTGCGTTATCAGGATAGCATCATCAGCTTTTATCCAGGTTTTCTTATGATTTATCATTGGAATAGTTGTTAATCGATACACACTTCAATACACAAAATCACCAAACTGAGTTATACATGTTTTGAGAACAAAAATGATCATACAAAAAGAAGTAACAACAAACGCGTTTTATTAACAACATTTCCAAAATAAGCTAAAAAAAGCGCTATCCCAATAAAAACCGTTCCTGGAACGTGCACTTCACTGGATTCCATTTCTAGTAGACTATCATATCGTTAGAATGTCATAAAATAAAATATTTTATTTCACATTTTACCAGAGGTGTGATCTACTATGAATGGACCTTAATAAAATTTGACAACAAAGTTTTGTAGTCTTAAACTTCAAAATATTATTGATTGTCTAGTTGTCATATTTTTTCGTTTTGTCAGATAGGGACAAAAAATTATTTTATCAATTTTATTACTAGTTAATCTTGACAACGGTAGCTGGAACGCTACCGAAACGTCGAAATAAAAAATAAAAAACATTGTGGTTTGATTCCCAAACGAATAATAAAAAAGAATAAGTAATGCCACAAGGAACTTACAGAAGATATTCATAAATAAGAATTGACAGTAAACAACAAAGTACAGACCTGTCAAGAACTGTCAGTGTGACGGTAGAAACAGACGTAAGACTTATTGACGCTACGAAAGTAACGCCTTCATAGTATTTTAAACTCTCGATTGATAGGTTGAGCTTGAGCATAATCTAAACATCAACCAATCAATTTTTGTAAGTTAAAGATTAGGGTTAACGTTTGTAATACATTTAAACGGTTCATTATTGTGATATTTTGATTAGGATTAATCACAGACCTGCCTTTTTTACATTTCTTCCTACGTAATGTGTTAGAAAGACATTAACAATCGATGACGCACACCAAGAAGGGTATTATTTCAACTCATACCACGAATGTAATTCAGCGTGATTATTTTTTAAACTATTTGGCAGAATGTTCAGCAAACAGAAAGCGTTTTCGATTATTTACTTTTGGCTGCTAATAGCAGCTCGTAGTGACTGAATTCCGTTCGTTTATTACTGGGCGTAACGCCTAGTCTTACCTTCCCCTTGCCCCTCAAGCACATACCGAAAAGTACGAGCTTCAAGCCACGGACATTAAATTTGACGTTTGTCCGGTTTGACGTTTATTTAAAGGTTAAAATTGTGCCGATTACGATTTAATACGATTTAAACCTTACTAAAAATATCTGTATATGCAAAATTTTATTATCAAAAACATTATAATTGAAAGCTGTTCTTCTAACAACACAGGAAATTCATTGGCATTGGCACATGTCAGGTGGTTTTGAGCATCCAAAAAAATCGTGTTCGATTTGCTCAAAAGTCGTGACGACTGAGGCGTCACGCACAAGTGCTTGAAGCCCAAATAAACGAAAGCAACAAAAGTATCTTTAAAACAGGTCAACTGACAGCAAATTTTTAACGTCAAATAAAAATGACACTGACAAATGTCTGGTACCCAATGGCTTAAGCATTCATTCAGACGAAGATCCCATTAAACAGCGTGAAAAAATTATATAATTTGCTACTAGCTAATTATCACTAGTAATACCACCCTCGTCTTCGACTCGGGATAATTTTCAAAATATTCATGAGCTCGAAAAAATTTCCGGATTCAATTTGACCTCGTGTTGTATTCGGTAAGAAAATTAAAGTCCTTATGATAAAAGCGTCGGTTGCTTTGTACCACATTTATACACGAAATAGTGAGAAATTATAGTTTCATTCGGGTGCATGCAATTTCTGTTCAATTAATTTGAGCGTTTAAAGTGGGTAGAAATCTAGTTTAAAGGTTGCGTTATAAATGGAACGCCCTTTATTTTACTACTATACTCTATTGTCATCGGTCCTTGATAAGTGTGCGAAACAATTAAAATTTTTTTTTAGCTTTGGCATCAAATTCTACTGCAATTATTACGTGTTTACCAACATAAAATTCCATCTTTATAAATTTTTCTTTCAAAATAAAAAAATTTAAAAAATGAATATAACAATCGCCATTGGACTTTGGGTATTATTAGGGTTGGAGTGATTATAAGTAAGTCATTGAATTCTACAATATTTTTAAGGTATATTCACCAGTTTTTATATTTTTTTCTCCATTATTGCCAAAGTAATTCATCAAAAAGTGTTGGGGTTGTTAGTTATAAACCTGTCAATGCCCTATAGGTATTATATTTAGGAAATATTGTGTGAAGAAGTGGTGAGGTATTAAAACAATACAAAATTGAGCTACCACCTCTTACCATAAAGATGGGAAGGGGTGAAGTTTGAGTAATAGGTACCTACTAGGTTTTGGGTGATTTTGAATGTCATCAAGTAATACATTATTTTTATGGTTTGTTCAACAATTTTTATATTTTTTTATTATTGTAGATTGAAAGTTGTCAATTAGAATGTTAATGACTTTATCTACAATCAATTCAAGTAATGTATTTAATACATATTTTGAATTTTACTTATTACTTCTAAATAAAATAAGTTTACTATTTACTATTTGGACTTTGCAAAAAAATTGGACATTTGAAAATTATTATATTCTGTAGAATTTTTTAGATATTGTTTTTCCCTTTCTATTTTCAAACCAGAATAAACGGATTACTACCAAGTATACGAAAGACAGAAGCATTTGTCATATCTTTGGCTATACTTAATATGGAAAAAAATTGGAAATTGGTGAGCATAAAAAGTTTGATGATTTAAGATATAATGTTTAATATGATGTTAGAGTTAAAAATCACCCCTACTTCCACCCTATGATATAAGTTTAGCGATTGATATACCTATTCACTGAATAATGAATTTTTTCATAGGTGGTCATTTTTTTGGTGTAACTTTAGAGAAAAAGATTACCAATATCAAATTTGAAGCAAATACTGAAAAAAATTATGCCAAAGTTAAGAATTGATCTTTTGCTAATTTATATTTAGGAAAATTAAACCACAATATTTTTCATATTTTTCAATTCAACGTTCCAGCGTTCCAAAAATTTTGTTGTCAAATTTTTAAGGTTCATTCACAATAGATCACATCCCTAATAAAATGTGGAGTGGAGAGGGGTTGTTTAAGGGAGGTAAAGCGAACATAATCATCCGATAATACAAACCTGTGAAATTTTTCTCCAACCGGGAAGCTCTTTGTGGATTGAGAAGCTTAACACATCATAAATCATATTCGAGAGCATGGAACAATTTTTTTTATTCCAAATAATTGAACAAAATTCCAATTTATAAGGTGGTTATGTATTTTTCATATTTTTTGCACTAAGTGGTAGTTTTCTACCCTACGATAAGATTAATGTCAAATTTTCATAATAATCTATGCACTTTCAAAGAATTTGGAGTGGTAGCCTATTTTTACCTTTAATAAATGCATTATCAACGCAAAAAACACCATAATTATAATTCGTTTAAAAGAAACAAGCAAGAATACCTACAATTTCAGCAACTTTTCATTTAAATTAAATTCTATGTACGTTTCCTTACAAATATTACTACATCTCAAAAATAATATCAGTAGCTTTGTTTCCTATTTTATTTATTAAAATGTTTAACTCTTAACGGTTTTTTCACTTGATCCTTCTAATAAAAATAAGCAATCTCCTGTAAAAAATTTAAACTGATCGTTAATGTAAATTCGGAACATTTATCTATAATAATGAGATTTCAATGATTTTATCGCAATATAACGTAGCCTGATTATATTTATTCCATTTCCAAATCCAAAATTACAGTAATTAATATATTTTTCAACAAATTACAAACACATTAGACTGCGCAGAAAAAAAATGTTACTATATTTCTATTTTTTTCATTTAAAATTTAATTAAAAAATTAATTAAAAATAAAAACCTTCAAGGTTCCATATAAGCACAAGCTCACACACTCCCTATGCACCTTCCGAAAAGCTACTTTCCCAACACTATCATCGTATTTTCGATTCGAACTAGTTAAAGGGGTGGGGGATAACTAGAATTCGCACAAGAAGTAGTGGATGCGGCGATCCCGACGAAAGTTATCACACGGTATAAAAGTCATTGATGAAATCGAAAAATCATCCAGTACCCAGTTATTTGTACTAAAGACGCATTCTGAGAATATTATGAAATTACTGGTGAGTTTCGTGCATTTTTGCTGATTGTGATTTATTTACGTGACGCCAGTGACTTACTTAAGGATTACATAAGTGAATTTTGGGTGATCTATTATGGAATATTTAGTTTTTGTTTGAATTTTGCTTATTTCACAAGCCTTTTTTTTGGAAAAAAAATTTTGAAATTTATTTTTTTTTGGTTGTAACCGATTTTAATTGAAACAAGTTATTAATTCACTATTTTATAATTGATTTATTCAAGGAAAATCATCCAAACTATTTTTTTCATTAATTAATTTAATTAAAGTATTTTAATTATTTTTTATAATTTTTAGTAATTTTCACACAGCAACCATACGTAATTTAAATAGTTGATGGAAATTGAATAAAGATTTTCAACTTATTCATATTAACTCAAATTAACATTAAATTCAATAAAAGCAGGAAAAACCAATTTATTAACTATAATAGGCAATATACCAAAAATAAAAAATGGTATAATTAATTGACATATGGCCGTTTGCAACGATTGATAGATATTTAAGTAGACCTAAAGTTAAATTTTTACTGTTTTCCATTATAAACAGTTTTCTTATTTAAAAAACAAGAATAGAATCCTTTGATTTTCAAAGAATTGACTTTTAACAGCTTTGAATACGTTATTTCAAACCACAAAAACGAAAAGTCTCTAGAAACCATAAAGAAATAAATAAAACTCAACTTAAATAGCGAGGTTGACAATTGTATTAAACACTTAGCTAAAAAGCAGAGCAAAAACATTGGTGCAACTGAACTTTAACTAAGCAACCCTTAAATTTTAAACTCGCCATAGCTATTCTAAGCTTATGCTTCTATTGGTGCAAACGGCCAATAATAAACTAAATGACACTTATCACTTAAGTGCAGCTTCGTTCGCGCCCTACCACCATTAGTACTTCTTTTGAAAAAGAAGATCTTGTCAAGAATTAACGGCACTCATTTGATATTGACAGTTATAGGTGAAAAATGATTATAATACATTCGATCCTAGAAGGTTTTTTCTCAGATTTAGAATAACTAAGGAAACTGCACCCAATTTTCTTGGAGAAATTGAAGCTTAATTAGAATTTCCTTATGATTTGTAAGTAAAATTTAATGTTTTGCTGGCTCCGTCTTTCCTCACCTTTTTAATGTTGCCATAGAATTTTTCTATTTTTTCTTCCTTCTGTATACGTTTTCCGAAAGTATGACATTAAATAGATTACAAATTATCCTACGTAATCTTTCCAGGATACCGCATCACTTTGTTTATTTCCTATCACTTGCTAATAATATCTGACAATAATGATTTTTCACGAGATCGTTTTTCTCCGATCTTATTTGAATCAGTCTAAAAATGAGTTTTCCTTGCTTAAATGTAATTCAAAGAAAAAATACTTATCAAAACTAAAGATTACACCAAGTTATTTCAAACGACAGCCGTTAATTCAAAATTTGTAGAGGGTCCCTTCTATTCGACTACCTTGGAATAGGTGATTTCATGATAGCAGCTTTTAGACAATGTTAGTTCCCATAGAAGCTACAAAATAACTTCAAATCAATTTTAATTCGGAAAAGCTTCTTTCAGTTGTTGCACTTGTGAGCGAAAGCATTGAAAAATAGGAAACATGCCGTTATTACTTCTGGAAAGTTAGACTTGCGATCGAAAAATGTTTTTATGTTTTTAATCGAATAATTGCTATCAAAATTTCTTAAAGAAATTTCTCTTGAGGTACAATGTGCCATAGTTGAAAAACATTTTGAAGAGTTTTGAAAATTCACGTATTCCTAAGGCCCTCTTCGCAGTTCTTAACACTTCAACCTTTCAAGGTCTTGCCTGCAAGTAGTATGCAAGTATCCGTGAGGTTTGGTTAGTGTGTCAAAAGATAATGTTGATATTATTGATCAATAGAATTTTTGATATCTTCTTCTATTCTAGATCCTTTTGTCCTTTTAGGTGTCGGATGTGGATTCCTTGTCCTGTACCCATTTCTTCCAAGTCCTTCTGTTTCTTGCAAGGTTTTTCATTTCTGCAATGGTATTTCCTCTTTCTAATCCCATCTCTTGTATTTGGTCTAACCATTTCCTTCTAGGCCTACTCCTTTGTTTTTGATCGGTTTCTCAATCTTCATTATTTTCTTAGTTAATCTATTTGGTTCCATTCTTACCATATGACTATACCAGCTAAATTGTCTCTTCTTTATTTTACTTTTTTATTTTAGCATTTTTAAAATTATTAATATCTACCTATCTATTTATGTTGCGTTTGAAAGTACACAGTCAAGTCTTTTCCCCAGAATTTCATACAATACAAATCGAACCAGATTGATTTGGGACAAGATCCTAAAATGCAATCAACGGAAGATGATTTACCTGCAGCGAAAATAAAATTTGCACATGTTGAAAATTATTTTGGGGATTTAGGACGCTAGCTTGCAGGCCGTGATTTACCTAAACTACCGTCAATATCACAATTATTATTATTAAAGTAATACTTATGTGAGCCATAACTCTCTTTTTTTCCATTTTTTCGATGGTATTGATAAATAATTGAGTTATGAACAATGTTTTCTATTGTTTGCTACATGTAACTTGAATTAACTTAACGCTTAAAATAAAAATAGGATTTACTACTTGGAGATCAGTTCAAAGTCGATTGAATTTTAAGTAATATATTATATGAACATGGACAGTAACAAAAATTAAAAATTTTCACAATTAGTTTGTAAAAAAATAAAGTAGCTGGTAAATATTTTTAATTGGGCTAGATTCTTTCACTTTCATCCAATTTCGATAACATTAAATTAATATTATTGACAATCAAATATAATTTGGTCATTATTGAATGAAACCGGTCATTATCATTGAATTATTTAAATTTAAATGAACATCAAACATGTATGCAAAGCATTGACAATATAATTTATATAATCGAAACACTGTTAACAAGTACTATTAAGTGACTGACACAATGTGTGGAATAAATATCAACTTGTTTACATAAACTAGCGGTGAAAGTAGACGATTTTATAAACAAAATAAAATCCGGAAAAATACCGAAATACATCATTTAAATTACAAAACAATCCAAATATTTCAATTCTATTTACCGTAAATTTGTTAAGTACCTATAATTAAAATTAAGTGAAACACATCACGTGTTTTCTACATCATATTCTCTCACATGGCACGTTGGTTAATTTTCTTGTTTTTAATTGCGCTTTAATTATAGTCCCACCTTTGTATGGGAATGTGTGTTTGTGAAGGAATTAATTTTCATTGACGCAGACCCTCCACATTTATCAAAGTCCAATTACAATACTTATAACAATAATTCAACAATTTCATCTCAATATCCCGGCCAGGAACATTATTGATGTTTATATACATATTTTCCCCGACACAATATATTTGATAAATAGGGTTTCAAAGCCAACAACATTCAATGCGCTGCTTAGAGCTGTTTAAGCGAGATAAAAAAGGCATCCTACATTCTTATGTGACAATGGATGAAACAGGAGTTCACTACCATCTATTTGAATGAAAAATATCGCCAGCTGAGTGGGCAGTAGCCGGAGAAACTTAAAAGGGACTACTGGAATACAGACACCTAAAGGATTTACTGTGCCCCTTTATTCTACTTAGTTTCTGAGTAAAGTTTCATAGACTGGTAGCTCCTTTAGATCTATTTTCCAGAGGACTGTAGGCTTTAGTTAAGGTACGTGTCTCTCTTCCATCCAGTAGTCTCCTAAGTGTTGTGCCCTAGGATTCTGTATTGCTATGCAATCTGGAAGTGTGGTGATGGAGGTTTCTTCTTCCATTCCAAAGAATCTACATCCTTCTTGCTCCACAATTTTGAGCTTTTTAAGGTGGCCATTCAGGTGACACTGTCATGACACTTATTAGAACTGTTAGTGCAGTTTTACTCTGGCTTGGACATTAGTTTGTTTTCATCTGATGTTTTCAATGGTGAAATCTTCTATTTTAAGAGTAAAGACAGTCAGTTCTACGCAACGAAAAGTTAAAGGACCGTTGGAATGTTTGAAGTGAGTCACTGCGTGATATGATTGAATTTCATTTTATCGAATACCTTCTATTTAGAACTACAATTCTTAAAAATCCGCTACGAATAGGATTTTGATTAACAATTTCAACCTTGTAATACAAATTTCAATTAAATACAATTCAATCGTACGTAATAAGTTTTTCATAACTTCTTAGGAATCAATACATATTAATTACATATCGGTGACTATGTAAATACCGATAGATTGTGACCTATTAAGAAATAATGTCGAAATATATCCATGTCAAATGAATTTATTATCATAAGAGATTTATTCATGCTGGAGTACTGGTTAACAAACAAAATTGAGAAGCCATGTGGAGCTTCTTCAGTTGTAGACGATAGAGATGGTCAAATCCAAAGTAACTATCAGGTTTTTCTTTTAAATGCAAGTTGGGATATTTTGAGAAATGGAGAGTTTTTAAAGACCAAACATCAATAATCAAGAATTAAAAATAAAAGTTTTGTTACTAGAAAAATAATAGAAGTGTGCTAATAGGTTTTAGTAAAAATATAGTGGGAACTGTACCTATCTTCTAGATTCCTTTTTCAAGTTTTTTTTATTCAAGGCCAGAATCTTGTAAGGATATATATATAAAAACTCTAATTTCAAGGTCTCGTTAACATATCTTTGCATGTTATGGAAGAAAAAAAATAACTCCACTGCAACAACAACCTCGCTTTTAACTATTATAAGAAAAACGAAAGTATGTCATACTTGTTGATACACATACATTACCATTGCATTAGGTCATTAGAAAGTTATAATCATAAATGGATCTTTAGTTTGAAACTGACCTAGGTGACATGAGAAATGATTGGCTCAAATTTTTTTTTCAGTAGCGAAATAAATAAATAAGAGTATATTTTGGGGTTAAGTAACAATGAAGTGTTAAAAGATATATAATACTTTTTTAACACTACTAGCTCTGAAGTTGACAATTATTGCTTCTTCTAGCCAACTGAGAGGTTTAATTTCTCTATTATTTGTTAATATTGTTGTATATTATCAACCTAAATCAATAATGGACAAATTCAAATATTTTGAGAATTCAGGGATGGTAGTTCAACAAAAACTTGTGCAACATAATTTTGTATACCCAGGAGTTTGTCTTTAACATATTTGCTGCTTGAAATTACCTATCAAGATGCAATTATCTGAATAAAAATGCCATTAGTTCAAAATTCGCGCTAAACCGAAAATGACTGATGACATAACGAGTACGTTCATAATATATTGAAAACTGACAGTGTACTTGTCAGTCAGACGACGGAGTAAACGGCTCTCGTGGTGCGTTTGTGATTTATTTTTAATTTTTGTCTTAAATTTGGCCAGCAATGGAAAAAATTGTATATACACCATGGTGTTGAA
Organism: Galerucella calmariensis; assembly: GCA_910591675.1. Classification (NCBI taxonomy): domain Eukaryota; kingdom Metazoa; phylum Arthropoda; class Insecta; order Coleoptera; family Chrysomelidae; genus Galerucella; species Galerucella calmariensis. The sequence goes on along the minus strand of CAJUYG010000296.1, from coordinate 87,265 downwards.
GACATTCATAAACCTCACACCTTATTCCGATCTTGGTGCTCGGTCAATAATAATAGACTTCACCACCTTGGTGTATAATAGTGATATTTGTGCAAATTTTTCCGATCCAAAGTCTTGTTGAGGATTTATTTCAAACAAAATTCATCGAAATTCAAACTAAGAAAAAGGTTATTGTGTATGCGCACTAGTCTATTTTTTTTATTGGAATGATCTTTAATAAGTTAATTGAACTTTATTTACCACTATATAGAGGGAGCCGACAGATGTTAACCTGTTCTAACCTTCTATCATCAATAACTATGCAAATTTAGACTAGCTTCATTTTTATTAAAAAATATTAGATGGGTACCTCCGTTTTTTGGATAGAAAAATAAAAAGAATTACAAAAAACGAAATCGACAATTCCTTATTGAAATTCGGTTGCTACCACTAAAATATCGGATAAAAATCCATCTCTCGCTTTTCTATCCTTCTATGACTGACATTGTCTCTCTGCTTCGGTAGTCGCGTGCCGTTCCATTGTTGATACAACGCTCGCCGGTCTCGGCGGTCTCCAAGTTCAGTACTGACGAAGCTTATAGAGTAGTACGTGAACCAAAATCCGCTTGGACCGCTTGGCTACCTACATGTTGCGGAGCTTTCATATTTCCAATAAAATTTTCGTTATGTGAACTTAAACGTGAGGACGTAGGGAAACAAAAAAATATACAAAGCATAATTGTGCAAGGTCGAATTTGGTAGATGACCCTTAAACACTTTGCTAAGAAGCAGAGCAAAAGCATTGGCGCAACTGAACTTTAACTAAACGGCCCTTAAATTTTAAACTCTCCATAGCTATTCTAAGCTCATAATTCTAGTAATGTAAACGGCCATTACACATCCGTATTTGGTTTTTGTAATTTCACATGCATGTATAATAAATTACAATGCTCCGTTTCTATCTTGACTATCCCAATACGCAACTCGAACCAGTATTAATCTTTTTGTATTTTCTTTCAGTTATCGCTGCTAATCTTAGTCCTTGTGGCAGCGGCTGTAACTGCCGAGCCCAAGGAGAAGAAGGCTATTCAATCTGACGATAAGAAACAAACAAAGCGAGGACTTCTTGGCTTGGGATACGGATATGGAGGCGATTTCGATAACGGATACTCTGTCGGTCAAGGAGGATATGGTCTTGAAGGAGGTTATCCAGTAGGATTTGGTTCATTCGATTTGGGACACTCTGCATCAATTGAAAAAACAATAACTGTACTTAAAGGTATACCTTTACCATATCCAGTGGAAAAGCACATCCCTTATCCGGTAACAAAACACGTACCTTACCCAGTAAAAGTACTCGTTCCACAACCTTATGCCGTAGAAAAACACGTACCTTATCCTGTTAAAGTACATGTTAAAGTTCCTGTACCCGTACCTCAACCCTATCCCGTAGAAAAACTTGTTCACGTACCTGTCAAAGTACCTGTTGATAGACCGTATCCAGTGAAAGTATTAGTACCTCAGCCATATCCAGTAGATAAGTATATTCATGTGCCTGTTAAGGTACCAGTTCCTCAACCTTACCCCGTCGAAAAACACGTACCATACCCAGTTAAAGTACCAGTTCATGTGCCACAACCTTATCCAGTTTACAAAAATGTACCAGTACCGGTGAAAGTACCAGTAGATCGTCCATATCCCGTTCACGTACCTCAACCTTATCCAGTTCATGTTCTCAAACAAGTACCTGTACCAGTAGAAAAACCAGTACCTTATCCTGTTAAAGTACCTGTAGACAGACCTTATCCAGTACCAGTGGAAAAACCGTATCCAGTAGCCGTTAAAGTACCTTACCCCGCTCCGTATCCAGTAGAAAAACCAGTACCTTACCCCGTGGAAAGACCAGTACCTTACGCAGTAAAAATTCCCATTGATAGACCCGTTCCAGTACATATTGAAAAACACGTACCAGTTCCAATCGAAAAACCTTATGCCGTACCTATCAAAGTACCATATCCAGTGCCAGTGGAATCACAGTACGGATACAACCACGGAGGATACGAAGAAAGCTATAACGGCGGTTATGGAGATTATGGGCACAAATAGATAAATTGTTTAAGTAATACACGCTGTGTGTGTGCGCCTTTTGTGAAGTACCTTTCTTGCTAAACTATTTATATAATTTTAAGGTCCACGTTTCTCAATAAAAGCTGTTATATTTTTATAAAAATAATTTTTTTTATTATGGACAAAAGAGAATCACTTGCAAGGAAAGATCCTGCAATGGTACCAGTGCTCACCAATGGAATCTTATATGAGGTTTTGCCAGGGTTTCTACAGGGTTTCATTCTCCCTCACTTTCGGACCCAATAAACCTTTTGCCCTCGTTTAGAAGGTAAATTTTTCTGATATAGTATGAATTGGAGGGTATCAGAGAAATAGAGCAAGTACCAATAAGTCTACTCTCATTAAATTTACCGTAAGGTAAGTACCACTAGTGGTTGAGAACGTAACATTTTGAATTTGAAAATTTCCTCACTAATAGCACAAAACGACACTCCAATCGTATCAAACCTATATAATTAAAAGGTAGCGTTGATAAATATGAAAGGGTAGGATCCCTTGTAAGGGAAGGTTTTACAGCTAGCTCCATAGTACCAGAGCTTACCAATGGTAGGTATCTCATGAAGTTTTGCCAAACACCTATTTGTACGATAAACCCTTTGACCTTGTTAAGAAGGTGGATTTTTTAGTAAATGAATTGGGAGTGCCACAGAAGTAAAAATGGAAGTACCAAAAAGTTTTCTCATAGTAAATTTACCGCTAGTCTAGTGGTTGAAACGTAGCATTTAAAATGTGAGAATCTCTTCAATGATTAGCTGATAATACGCCTTACAGAGTATTTGAAAATCCAAAGAACAAAGGCCGTTCACTAAGAAGCAACAACTACTTCCCTGGCTATATGCCACGAAGGACATTGAATAACACTTCAAAGTTAAACGAGGCTGGTATATCTGCAAGATATGTTCTAAAGCGTCCAGTACTTCAAAACGTCAAAAGTAAATCAAGCCTTTAACATTTTTATCAGGGCTAAAGTTGATTTATGAGGTATGATAATTAAAATGTGAAAGTGTGTTTCCAATTATAACTCCAAGTTTAAGCTCGTCCTTCATACATTTAATTCTAGTAAAGAATTTCATAAACATAAAAAAATATTGTTAAATGAATAAAAGTCAAATGAATACGTCGGTTACCTACAGCGCCTCACCTTTCGCTTCATGTCTAAAAAAATACTGATTACGTAAAAGATCTATAAAAGTAGCTAAAGCTACACCTCTGCAACAAAATAAACCATATTTGTTGAAACATTAAATGGATATATCAAATGAATCGAAATTAATATCAAAAATGGTTGAAACTACTTTACGGTAAAAGAAAACATACGTAACCGTCACCGGAAGCTGTCACTTCATATAAGGTATACATAGATATAGATTGTTGTAATAGGTATGTAAGTGAAGTTGTGAAAATTACTTTCATTCTCAAAACATATACTTATTGCAAAATTTATCGTCTTTGTGTAGAATAACAAGACAAGTGCCTATTAAAGATTATTATCTGACAGAGTTTTTGTAAAAAAAAACAGTGTAACGCAATCGGTATTATCGTTGAAAGAAGTAAATGGTAATCATTAGATTCACCAAAGAGCAGAATAAATATGTCGAGACGATTTGACCGAAAGGAAACATTAATTAATTTCAAAAACCACCACGAAATGATGAAAACACTAGCGTCCAGCGACCAGCGTCTTGAAAGTGGTATTCGGTATACATATAATAATTATATTCCGTATAGCCATTCTGTGAGTGGAAGCTATAGGAACAGAGAAACAATGTCTAGAGTAAGTAGTTGCGTTTCGAGGAGAGAGAGTATGCTGTTCTCTCTTGGGCATAAATCATTTTTTGAGCTTTTTGGCATTTTGATTTTTTTTACGCAAATAAATTTCAATGTCAATGTTCTACTATGCCCTTTGCTCCCCATAAAAACACTAACATGACAAAATAAGTTACAGTATGCTCAGTCCTAAGGGACCCAGGAAAAAATCGTGCGGGGGCACCCTCAGGGGCAAAGAAAAACCTAAAATAAGGAAAAGTATAATACAAAATCTTCACCGAAGAGCTTTATTAACAATAGTGAAATGAAGTTCTTGATTTTTTCTCTAGTTTTTCTTTACCATAACATTTTTTCTGTATCACGGGGCCCCTCGAAGGGGGCCTGCTTATAACTTATAAATAAAGCAAAATTAGATGGCGCTAGTAAAAGTGTGGTCTTAAAATGGAGCTAGCGTTCCTATATTAGGCATCTATTAGGGTGAGCTTCCCTAATAGAACGTAAATATTGAAATACTGGGGCGCGTTCCATCACACTCCTATACTCGGTGGAAAATGGCATAAGCCGGCCAGTGTTTGGGAAAAGAGGATTTGAGATTTTTATTGTCATATTTTCGTAATAACTAAAACTTTACTAAAAATTTTATTGAAACAGCAATTAAAAACTTTAATAAACGGCTATTTCAAGTTATACTTATGTATAATATGTAGACATCTGTATCAAATTCGTTGTACTATTATGAGTTTAATAGTGTAAATTCCTTTATTTGGATAATTTTTGTTGTATTGAAGTTGTAGCGGAATCTACTTTTAAAACACCGATATTTATATTATCTAGTCTCCACTAGATGTCGAGTCACACATCATAAGAACTTTTCAAATATTAAACTAGAAATTTAAATGGACACATTTGAATATATTTGTACCAATTAGGTGATAAATACAACAGTACAGTTAAAAATTAACCAGTCTTGATCTTGATGGGATTTAAAGTAGTTAAATCGCTAGCGCATCCTATCGTGAATCGTATGTAGTAAAAGTTCAGATAGCTGAAACAGATGTCACCCAAAGTTATCATAATTCACGGAGATCTATAGTCAATTTTTCGCGAATAAAATTCAATTGATGTGTATCCTGGTTATTCACCTAATGTTATTAGTGGATTTTTAAAGTTTTTCAAGTTGATGAATGGCTATAACCAAGGAAGAAAAAATATTGACCGCAGTTTGAACAGTTGTGTTGGCGTAAAATTACTTCATATATCGTCGTTGGTGATGTACACCAGAAGATGTCCAAAAAGTTATCACACAAATTTTGTTAATTTTGTATATTGAATGAGGTACCTAATTAGACCATTAAATAGTTCCTCCAAAACGCAACAACTTTTACTACCTATGGTCATATGCAAACGTATTTTGTGTTAAACTGTACGTCCATTATCCAAGATATTGCAGAAAAACAGCATACCACATAAAGCTTTAGACATGACTGATTTTTTATCGAACTGTCTCTTCAATAGGGAGATTCAACAAATGGAGGTTAGGTTTGGTGGGAGCCACTATAGATTCTCGAGTTGCAGTGAAAATCTGACCCACTGATTTTTAAATCAACTTACTCAATCTAAATAATTGATGATATATAATGTCATGGTTTTTATTGACGAGCCGCCTTTTGCTAAAAACTCAAAATTAATATTCTGAAGAATTGAGACTATAATTTCCCAATAAATCATGACAAAGATTTGTGGATCAACTGGGATAATTATACCGAAAAGACCAGTTCCTATGTTAATGTAACAAAAATTAATACTTTGTTTTAATAGAAGCGAATGCAGCCTTAGTCACGATTGTATTCGTTGGGGGAAATGGGAGAAAGTGAAAAATATCAATAACAGTAATAAATATCAACATATTTTTGTTATCATTAGAAGAAATAGGTATCTGTCCAAAATTAGGATGCATTGTAGGTAGGAAGATTTACAAAAAAATGATCTTATGGGTCGACCGTTTAAAAGATTAACGAATTATATGGAAAAAAGTATAGAACTGTATTCGTGACATTTTGAACACTTTGTCCAACTGATTGAGTATTTCGTGTTGCTAATAGTTTCCACAACCCATATTTTACATATCAGTACTAATTATTTTTTAGTGTCCTACCCTTAACTGTTATTGATAATTATATTAGAACGGAAATCCTAGAGAGACTTCCTTCTCTCTACCCTCATCAGCATGCTTACCGGGCAGGCAGATCTAAGAAGATTGCACTGGTACAACTGGCAAAGGATATTGGAGGGGCTCTAGACAACCAAGAAGCCGAAGTATGCGCATTTTTAGATATAGAAGAAGCTTTTGACAATACACCTCATGAAGCCATTGAAAGAGGTGTAGACTTCGAAAACACCATCGTACAAAACGGCCTAAACCCTTTGAGATATAACAAATAAAATCACATTAATTCACTCTTTCACATCATATAATTTGAATAAAGGAGTAACTGCAAAAAAATTACAGACGCCAGAATAAAATTCAAGTGCCTTCGCTTGATGCAATCGCCGACCCTCCAAGAATTCCCATGATACAGTTTTCCGTAAAAATTTATGTGGCTAGTTCGGAGGCGTCTTCACGCTACTGGCTTATCTTCTCGAATTAGAGATACTGGACCGACTGCTTTCTTTTTTCTTTTGCACTAGAACTCTTGGCTTGGACAATAATTGCGGATTGGCGTCAATGTGGTCTGTGATTGCAGTCGCGATTTTGTCTCTCAGGCCTCGATAGACGTGTGAGAGTGTGGCGAACTGGCGACGATAAGGCGAGAGATATGCTCAAGCGTGTATTCCTGAGCTACTTCCATTTGGTGGAGGATCAATCATGACATGGGGGGCATATCTTTTGATACTCGCTCGGAGCTAGTCTTTATCGAGAATGGTTAGTTAATCTTCAATAGTAAGGGCAAGGAACATTAAACTTTAACATATCAATAATTGGGGAAAGTGAAATGATATTAAAATGGTACAATTAGTTATTCCTTCAAGATTAAGTTGTCAATAACGAGAGAAAACTCTATCCTTTTCTGGAGATAATTCGACCCTAATAAAAATCCACCTACTGATCTTTGGAGACAACTTGGGTCCTCACAAGCACAGAACATCTTATTTTATTTGATGAAAAATAAATACTGATGTTGACCTGTACTGGATACATAGGTCTGTTCCAACCGCAATCATGATAGGAATTACGCGAATGTAAACTCGTTGTTTGCTATGACCAGTTATTCTCTGATCGTTCCTGACTGCGGCTGGAACAGACCTTAGAAAAGTAAGAAATGTAACATTTTTCTTGAATTGTGTTATCCATATTATCAAAATTTTGTCAAAAATAATTTTATCCAGTTTCCCCTACCTGTCATTAATTAATAGGCACTCAATTCAAAAACTGAATTTCATAATGATAGAACACATAACTAAAATAAATTATATACTTTCATTTTTTTCTACTTCCTACAAAAGTTAGATTAGATTATTGAAATGGTTTGTAACCAAATTTGTTATTGAATCGAAATATTTTTCACATAGTTGTTTTTCTTTTAGAATGAAATCGATATTACAAGTAGAAATATTTCCAAACTCGTTAAATTTCGAGCTAGTCGTTATATAGATATTGAATGATCATATATTTAATGTGGCAACATCAACTTTACCAATTTTCAAGTGAAAATATATTTTTTTTTTTTGCGGCTTTTTTTTTACGACGGTCGTCGTCTTCCGCTTCTCAACCTCCACAGTTTCCTATCTGTCCAATCATCTTCTTGGAGTCCTCTTGTATTCATGGCACCCTCAACATCTTGTTTCCATCTTCTAGGTGGCCTCCCTCGTTTTCTTCTTTCGGTTGGTGTCCAATTATAGATTTTTCTTGGCCATCGATCTTCCTTCATTCGTTGAAGGTGGCCGTACCAAGTTAATATTTTGCTATCTATAGCGTCGAGAATAGTTTCTTTTTCTCCTATAATTTCTCGAATTCGTTCATTTCGGATATGCTCTAGTCTCGAAATGCGACAACTTCTTCGCCAAAAGTCCATTTCAAGAGATAACAACCTATTTTTTTCTTTTTTGTTCAATTCCCATGTTTCAGCACCATAAGTGGTAATGCTCTCTACAATGGCTTTGTATAACATGATTTTTGTTTTCTTTGATATTTTGTCACTCCATAGCAAAGAGTTAAGTTGACCAATAGCCCGTCTTCATTGTCCAATTTTATTCGTAATGTCTTGTGTGCTTTTTCCATTTGTTGTAAAAGTAACGCCCAAGTATTTAAATGTGCAAACATTTTTAATTTTGCAGATTCCTACATCCAAGTCCTCCCGTTCCTCTTCACCCACTACCAAATACTCCGTCTTCTTTGTGTTTATTGTTAGGCCCCACCTTGAGTATTCCTCATGCAGCTTTCTAAACATGTAACTAGAGTCGTCTCTATCTCCTGCTATCAGGATCTGGTCGTCGGCAAAGAGTAAAGTGTACAAAGTTTCCTGTCCTACTGGGATTCCCATTCCGCGGCATTTCCTCTTCCAACTTTTTAATACTTCTTCTAAGTATATTTTAAATAAAGTCGGTGCCAGTGAGCACCCTTGTCTTAAGCCTTTATTTACGAGAAATTCTTCGGAGATGTTAGATCCAACTTTAACCGTACTACTGCAGCCCTCATATAAATTCCTTGTTGCTTGGACATACCCATTGCTGATACCAAAATTTTTCATCGATACCCACAACTTACTGAGTGGGACAGTATCGTATGCCTTTTGTAGATCAATGAATGTCAAGTGAACCGCTCTTCCTCTTTCTAGCCTTTTTTCAATTAGATGTTTAATTGTAAAAATACCATCCGTACATGAGCGTCCCGGCCTAAAGCCATTTTGCTCTTCCGACTCAGGTATTTGTGCTTCTATCTTGTATCTTAGTACTTTGCCATAGAGTCGGGCCACTGTACAAATAACACTAATTCCCCTGTAGTTTGCACAGTCGCGTCGGCTACCTTTTTTAAATATGGACGAAATAATTGCTTTTTTCCATTCATTGGGCGGTTCCTCTCCATTTACACATCTACCAAATATTACTGCCAGGATTTCCAAAACTGCTGAGGGGGCAGCCTTTAAGAGTTCCACCGATATATTTCCCAAACCTGGAGCTTTCCCATTTTTCATTTGTTGAAGAGCTTTATTTACATCTGCAGAGTCTATTAGTGATTGCTGTTGAGTTGGGTTATTCGAAAGCTTTTCAAAATCGTTCATGAATTCTGTCCGATTTTCGGTTAGGAGGTTTTCGTAATAATTTTTCCAATCCTTTAACGGGATAAGATTCATTCTTGCAGTATCTTCAAGTGAAAATAACATCATGATATTATAATCACTTCGATCTCTCAGGAGAGATCGTTTGGCGGATGTCGTTCAAAATAACGTATATATTTTTCACTATAAACAATGCGGATAGGTGTTACAGATTACCTTCATGTTAATCACGATTTGAAGAATACCAATTAACTTTAATGGCGTTTAAGATTATTATATCTACCTATCTATTAGATTTAACCGGACGCAGTAGGCACGGAACAAATTATTTAGATTTTCACACAGTTTTTATTGTTGGAATATATTACATAATAGTTTAATCAGTGAATATATCACTCATAAACCAAGTATATTGATGGAAATTATAAGCTTCATACTGGCATATTTAAAAAAAGGTGCGGTTTCTTCTGTGAAACTAGTTTTTCCTCCACCCCTGTGGTAAGTATGCACTTTCCTCCCTCATATCGGGAAGAAAACTCATACTTCCACCTCAGTGGGAAATAGTATATTGAACACCAAGGTGGTGAAGACTATTATTATTGACGAGTTCCTAAATGTCTTCAACACCCTGGTGTATATACAATTTTTTCCACTACTATATAGCCAAATTTAAGACAAATATTAAAAATAATTCACAAACGCACCACGAGAAGCGTTTACCCCGTCGTCTGACTGACAAGTACACTGTCAGTTTTCGATATATTATGAACGTACTCGTTATGCTATCAGTCAATTTTGGTTGAGCGCGAATTTTAAACTAATGGTGTTTTTATTCAAATAATGGTAGTGGAAAAAAGTGCTTTGATCTAATTCCGCTATCAAATGTGACACTCCTTGACATTAGGAAACATCATATTTCTCATAACCTTCATATCACCTATGTAAAAGAAAGATTAATCTTGACAACGGTAGCTGGAATGCTACCGAAACATCGAAATAAAAAATATTATTGTGGTTTGATTCCAAAACAAATAAGAGCAAAAAGAATAAGTAGTGCCACAAGGAGCTTACAGAAAATGTTTAATTTGATGTAAAACTGTAAAAACTGACAATTATTCCATTATTTAAACAAAAAATTTTTTCACAGTTCCAAGAACCAATCCAAATTCCTCATTTTTTATCATATGAACAATTTCACCCAATCATGTCAACATTACACTGACAATTTACTCATTATTTTAATTCAACAGTATTTTAAGATTTATAAACATTGAAAACAACAATATTAAAGACACAGTTATTCAAAGTGAGTCCATTTTCTGGGTGAGTTTCTTGTCTAATGTTAATTTCATTTAAAGCTGTGATATCTACATGCGTATCTGTAGAGTAGGGAGGGTGAGTGTAGGCTCACAGCACTTAGGCCACATGTGGCCCATTGTACATCCTCCCGAGGTCATCGTCCATCCTGTCCTTCTCCGGAAGGTGGACAGGTCACTAGGAGACATCTCCTTTATATCGGCAGGTGTAGGCCAAGACTCACCGATCACACACTCTCTTATTGACGATAACTTCGGACACTCGCATAAGACATGCCTGACAGTTTCATCTTCCTGTTCACACATCCTGCATAGAGGTGTGTCCACTAGCCCCATAGTATGGAGATGTTTCCTTAGTTGACAGTGGCCAGTCAAAAGTCCTACTATTTAACGAAGGTTTTTCCTGGTCATCTCCAAATATTTCTTCGGCGCCAGCTTTCCAGGGTCGCCCAGGGTGATCCTGGCAAGACTGCATCCTTTTATTCCATCCCATCTCTTAAGGGATTGAGCATGGGTGTAACGTTTGGCTAGTTCCGCAATTGTCGAAGTCGTTAGGCCGTAGGTGTCACTGGGTCCTAGAATTTTTAGTCCAGCGGCTTCCGTGGTTAAAGAATCGGCAATGCGATTTCCTTTACTCCTGTCGTGCCCTTTAACCCACCTCAGGATAATATTGTTATCTGCCGAGGCGTTAGCTAAATCTTGGTGGCACTCTAGTACTAGCCTCGATATAACACGTTGTCTGTTCAAGGCTAATAGGGCTTGTCTACTATCAGTGCATATTGTTATGTTTTTGCCAGAAATTCCTCTTCTGGTTAGTTCTTTTGTGGCAATTGAGATACCAGCCAGTTCTGTTTGAACCACGCTGGTATTGTTTCCCATTCCCCACTTAATCTTTAGGCTTAGTGTTCTCGAGTAAGCTCCACATCCTGAGCCTTCTTTTATTTTCGAACCATCTGTATATATGCGTAATGCATTTGCAGCATCTGGCTCTGTGTTCTGTTTTATTTATATTTTGTAGGGTTTGTTAAACAAAAACCTGGATTCAATTGCATAATTGGCTGCCTGCAGCAGAGGTAGCGCAGTAAGAGCTTCCTGCCATAGGCTTAACCTCAATTGGCCCACTCCTACTTCGGGGTTTACACCAGCCGTGCGCAATCGTACCATGGCCATTAACGCAACCTCCTTGACGTACACGTATCTACATGCGTACCAGGGGCTTGGCCCAGAATGTTTTCTGAAATTCTTCTCTTATTTTCTAATGAACTTTCAACATAACCTTCGGCTACACTATTGGATTTCCATCCTCTGTTGCTTTATTTTCAGAATGTCCGCTTCTGACTCTGCCAGGAGAGACGCTGACATAAGCAAATGTTTAAATTGCCTGCCATTATTATTGACTCATCACTCTAGACGTTCTCCAGTAAGAAAACGTCCGCTTCCATTGGCTGCGAATGGCGTTTCTATTTCTCCTCCAATATCTGCTCTTTTGTCGAGGTCTCGTTTGGAAGACTAGATCTTTTACTCGCCCCCACAAATAAAAGTTAAGGTAAATAATTTGGGGTGTGCTTGCTAGCAAGGGAAAGTGGCTTCCTTTTCCTTCCTCCTTCCTCTTTTCCATTGGCTGCTCCGCTCTGACATTGCTGTCACTGCCAATCAAGTTGGCAACACGTTACGTTTCCCCTATGCCTGGATGAGTCGCAGCAACAAACTATCCTTATGCTGATTGTACTTTTTCTCGCAGCGATTTGTCCTAGCAACAAGTCGCTGCGATTTGACGCAACGGGGAAAATGAACTTTAGCTTCTTGCTATTTTGCAATTTATTTGTCAATAACAAATTACCACTCGTACGCAAAAAAGTCAGTGAGGTTTTTTTATTTGCAATAACTCAATGCACCCAATTCAATAATAATTCTCCTATTCTACTAACGATAACGAGGGATCTAATAAAAGTTCCGCTTATATCTTATCTATCACTGCAGATTATTTTATATGTATTAGTGATGTTCCATTTAGTTGGTGATCCTGTTATTTATTATAATTTCCAAAGAATTAATTATATGCTTTCTTATTCTCTTCCACTAGATAGTTACCCAACGTTCTTTTATTTATAGCAATTGGTGTACTTGACTGTTAAATTTATGTTCAATTAATTTATTTTTGTACAAATTTATTTTTCATAATTCAATTTATCAGATCCCATTCAAAATAACTTAAATTGTAGGTATAGTGTAACTATTGTTAATGTGATGACCCATATTTTTAATCCCTCTGAAGGAAAAAGCTGCCCAATGGCTTGCATAAATTTTTTTTATAAATTCGAATATTGTGAAATAATGCTTTTCAAATGTAATTCAAATTAATATACTGGATTAAAATTAACCTGGTATAAAATTTGTAATACAATTCAAGGTTACATTAGTTACACTATACATACTAAGAACTGGATAAAACTTAATTTCTTCAACTATCCCAATAACGTTATTTCAAGAAAAATATTTTTCAATATAATCTTGTTTATTATTTTAAATAAGCGATGCATAAAAATTTCATAGTCTAGTAAAAGCAATTATAGTACACAGACTCTCTATTATTAAATTCATTTTAGGTTAAATTGAACATATTAATTATCACATAAAATGATTATTATTTTTATTATCTTCGCGGTACTAGACACTTTAACTATTACCGATGGTAAACCATCATATACAACGGAAACTAATATCAAGTTTTTAAATTGGAGCTCGTAAGACACGATATCTTAAGTGGTATACCAGTGATACCACTCACCTTCCCCAACTATACCCTGTTAAGCTGGTAGGGGACCGATGTAAAGAAGACGACGCCGCTAGAAGTCAGTAGGTGTCATTTACTATGCTTGGGAGGACCTTCCTACTTTCTAGAACTCAAAATTCTAATTTGCAGATCTATTAGGTTAGTATGGAAAAATTGCCCAGAACCTAGAACTGTAATGGTGGCATTAACCAAATATCTAAAGCTCCTGCTGACTTTTCACAAATAATTACCGCAAAAATCTACTTACCAACTTCACCTAATTATCTATTATATCCACTACATTGACACAATAGGTTAGGTGTGTGGTGAGTGGGTCTAAAAGACCCTTCCCTACGAATCACAAGAGTCTATTGTGGCTCACACGTATTCATATTTCACCAAACAAATTCGGCTTCTTAACAAAGTCGATTAGTTTATTTGGTGAATGATATTTCAGGTACAAGGGCAAGAGAGAGACCCTGCCAAACATCAGATACCTGATTCGAGCCGCGGCGTGGCAGGCACAAATTACATGCTCTGTTGTTTCATCATCTTCCAGACAAAGACGGCAAGTCGGATCTTCCGACAGTCCAAGTTCTAGTATATGATGATTCAGATATCAGTGGCCTGTTAAAAGGTTTGTGTTAGACAACGTAGGTCATGCCTGCTATAGTCTAAAATTTGTTTAGAGACATTCTTCGAAGGATGTATAAAAGCCTTTGAATGAACCACTCCTGGTAAATTATGCCACAAGTCTAAAGCTCTTCATGCTGTCCAGGTATTTAGAGTTTGTTTAACAAAACTCATTGCGATGCCAATAGTAGGTTCTGGTCCGATATAAACCAAGCAAAATAAAGATTACAAATATGTGTTCTGTCGAGATCTACTCCTTCTGTCAAGAATCAAGATAGAATAAGTCCCCTAATCTTCTCCTTGTCCAAGACTTCCGTTTGGAGTTTTGAAGGTCCTATTTTGAAGGCCTTAGCTTGCATTAAGCATAGTTTTTAATTCCAGTAGACACTTGCTTTGTAGTCAACCTGTTTCAAAATAGATCTCATTGACATATTCGGAAAAAGTCCCAGTTCGGGCTCAGGGCCCACAAGCAGGTACTGATCTCCTTCCCTGGCAAGCTGGTCCACTACTTTATAAGATTTCTGTGTGATCTAGAGTTCATACCGGAAGGGCCTTATTGATTGCACCCAATTAGGTAGTCTTCTAGTATTCCAAACCGGTTTGGCTCTAATTATTTTTGCCTCTCTAGTCCTACCCACAACGCATGGATCCATGGTAAAAGCTTCAGCTTAAAAGACTGTTCAAGACCAACAAGCTCTCAGTCGCCTGCATTAGATCAATCTACATCTATTTTGGGTCCGTCTGTAATTTATTTTATTGGTACGAAACTTAGTTTGGTGCGCTAATGTAATCCAGACAGTGAGAGAAATCCACTTTTGATGTGTTGAATGATTAGTTTAAAATTAGAACTGTCTATTAATCTTAATACATCAAAAAATAAAAGCAGGAAACAAAATTTTACTTTCTACACGCATATTTCGTTATGATTTTTTTGATTTAACACCATATTATTGAGTATCAAACGAAAAAACTTGTTAATTTATCTCGATATTAATTAAAGCAGATAATTACAGTAATTTTCCTAATTTTTTGGAAATGGTACATTGGTTACCGAGTAGGGACAGCCTAACATTCCTGGACGACCGTGAAGATTGCTAGCAGCACTGATTCATACAAGGTGAACAAACTCATATTTCGCAAATAAAAATTCAACAGACATTAATTTTCACAGAACAAAATATTCAACAAAATAACCCTACCACCCCATGCTGTCCAAAATGTTTTTCTTAGTTCTAATAATGTTCCTCCAATGTTCAATAATTGTAATAGTTGTCAAATAACTGTGAATTTAACAAATTAATTTTATATTTTGTATTCTGCAATGTGTTTCCAATCGTTCATGTAGAACAACTGTAAGGAAATATCATTTCCGTGCAGTAAGGAAGTGAATATTTATGCTATAATTGTATGTGCAAGGGCAAATAACACGAGAGCCTACAACAACAGGCTGATCAGTATATACAGTGATAGTCAAGCTTCCCTTAGCACTTCAGAGCTCTAAGGTAACATATCGGCTGGTATGGGAATGCGGTGAAGAACTTAGAAGACTGGCGTCTCGGAACAGTGTAACA
Source organism: Galerucella calmariensis (assembly GCA_910591675.1). NCBI lineage: Eukaryota > Metazoa > Arthropoda > Insecta > Coleoptera > Chrysomelidae > Galerucella > Galerucella calmariensis. Next base: position 71,823 of record CAJUYG010000296.1, on the reverse strand, counting down.
CTGGAGTGGTTCCCAGGTCATAACGGAATCGCTGGTGGGTAAAAGAACAACACAATAAACACAGGAAGGATACGCCCAGGCAAACACATGGGAAGGAATTCATAACAGAACCATCAGAGAAAGTAGCGAAAGAACTGCTCTCAATGAGCAGGAACAAACTACGCACCAAATGGGGCTACTTACGGGACACTTTCCCACAGAGGAGCACCTAAGCAAAATAGGGCTGTATAACGGAGACCTTACATGCAGAAGATGCAAAATGGACAACGAAACAGCTCTGCATATATTATGCAACTGTGGGACGCTGGACCACAGGAGGCAGAAACTGTATGGTGACTTCTACAACCAACCAGCAAAAAACCTGTATGAGATAATACAGGGAACGGATGAATGGGATGTAGTCAGAACACTAGGAGGATCCACAATAAGTCCAGGAAGTTGAGGTGGTACCGGCGGAAGTGAATAGAAAATCTTGACTTTTTCTTTAAGAAATTCTCTCTGCAATGTCCAAATTTCCTAGCGATTTGTACCTCCTGGAAGGGGTGATAATATGAAACTATACCTAATTCAAGTTTGCGCACTATACAGTAGGTAAATACTCGATACGGTTCCAGAACGGTTCATAAATGCCAGCTGGAACAAACCTCTAGTAACTCCATTAAATAAATGAGAACTTTACCACGAATACTTCCATCATTACTACCAACTAAATTGAATCACACTCTCTGATATACCAATACACAAAAGAGCTACGGAATATTATCATGTAACTGTGTAAATCAGTTATTGCAGAAATAGTTTTAATTGTTAAATTTTTAAAATCTAATTGCCAATAAGCCATATACCTACTTTCCCCGCGTCTGTTTCTTATGATGTGTAACGTATAACAAAACGGAATAGATTTTCTGTTCAACTCTCCACAATCATCGAATACAACCATAAAGTATAAATCAGTCAATTAAAATAAGTTGAAGTGTGTTGCAATGAAAATATTTGTTTCGTTAACGTTCTTTACAGAAGTAGAGTAATTGTTAAAAGTAATAATGCAATTTAATTGATATATCAGGTGTTGAAACTCGTTTGAGAATATCCATATGCTTTAATTTGGGTAAGAGTCCATCTTATACCCAGCAGGCTCCTAAATGATGTGCCTTACTGCCGTACAATGCAATGCGAGGCCGAATAGATGCATCTGCAATTGCACGTTGTATTGCACCTATATGAATTCCACCTCCATTCCACAGGATCTGCATTCTTGTTACTCCAATAGCTTAAGCTTGAGCTGCCCACTCAGGCGGTAGTCGCAACTCTTAAAGTAGACTTACTCTGACTTAGGTATTCATTTAATCTCAACAGGCTGTAGTCACCTAGAAATATCTTTGATTGCCTAAATATTACTGCTTTTTTCGGTTTCTGCGTATTCTGTCCAATATTACCTTGGAGCTGATACCGCAAAAAGTTTCTTACTCCCAAAAGGGGCTGCCCCATATATTAAAAAAATGTATAAAGAATAACAAGCATCTGCTGCTTTTTGGAAAAAAATGTAATTTTTATTCAATATAGAGCTGATAAAATAGTATATTATACACCAAGGTGGTGAAGACTATTATTATTGACCGAGCACCAAGACAGTAAGGTGCGAGGTTTATAAAAATCTTCAACACCATGGGGTATATACAATTTTTTCCACTACTAGCCAAATTTACAACAAAAATTGAAAATAATTCACAAACGCACCACGAAAAGCGTTTACTCCGTCGTCTGACTGATAGGTACACTGTCAGTTTTCGATATATTACGAATGTACACAATAGCTCATTTTCCCGACCGATTCCAACGTTGCCAAATTTAGTAGTAACATAACAATATTGAAGTAAATATGTAAATATCAGAAAATAAAAAATAGAAAACTAAAAAAAACAAGAAATCCCAGGTCCAAACCCAGTTGATTAAAGTGTAACTATGTATGAAAATATCTGAAAATAACAAATAAAAACTTTAAAAAAACAAAAAAGCCTAGATTCTAACCGGGTCTCGAATCCACGACCTCTGAGTTGTAAGCTCAATACCCTACAAACTGCGACAATCAGCTCACATTCAGGCACATCGAATAGAAGGTTCAAGGCTGCTTGGACGCATGCGCACCTCTACTACTAAATTTGACGTGGTGGGAGGAATCGGTCGGGAAAATAAGCTCTCGTCGAATGTACTCGTAATGTCATCAGTAATTTTTGGTTGAACGCGAATTTTAAACTGATGGCATTTTTATTCAAATAATTTTATCTTGATGGGTAATTTTAAGCAGCAAACATAGGCGTGCCTACAGGGGGGGCAGGTCCACCCCAATTCCTCAAAATATCAATATATTAAAAACATTTATTAATTTTAACGTTCTTTCAATGTTACGAGGAAGCAGTTTTTTATCCTTAAAATATTCCGATTTGATATTTGCCCCCCCTAATAAAAAAGTCTGCACACGCCTATGGCAGCAAATATGTTAAAGACAATTTCTTGGGTATGCAAAATTAGTTTGCACAAGTTTTTGTTGAACTACTATCCCTGAATTCTCAAAATATTTGAATTTGTCCATTATTGACCTAGGTTATTAATTTTCTAGCTGAAAATATAAATAGCGCAAATATTTGTTTGTTTATAACTTATTTATATTGAATAACATTTTTTTTAAACATCACAATGGTGTATTATTTGCAAAAGAAGAGAATACTGTAGACTGAGCTACATGCTTCCACCACCAGAGATAGTCGGTTTCGTCAATAGTTGCAAATTTGTCTTTTCTTCGATACCTACACGTTTGTAAACATCTTTTCCGATTGAGCTTTGCAATTAAAACAATAAGAAAGTCAATGTTCAATGTATTTTTATTTCCGCATCTACAGAGTAACTCGGTATGGTCAAAGAGTTTGAATTCTTACATATTACGTAGATTCTAGATGCGTATGTGCATATGGGTATGCTACATCTTGATATAATACATTTTTTTACATTTTTGGGCATGTTTATTTTCTAAGAATGTTTATTTCATGATATCTAAGAGTTATACTAACACTGTAACATTTTAGAATATTCTAATCGTGCTAATGCTAAAAAAATACTTAAATTTTTCATTTGGTTTCATTGTATTTGCTTACATTTTATCACTGGGATCGAAACTAGTGCTTTTGTCAGGAATTAAGGAACTCACGATCCCCACTCTTTTCGCCAAAGCTATATCATATAATAAATATAATTACCGGGAGTTAACAGTATTATTATTTATCAGTACGGTTTATTTGATATTTTCTAATTCCCACTGTATAATAGGAACAAATTAAAATTAATTTTTAACATATTCTTCGATTCGGACTAATTACCCTAGAATATTACATCGTGTTACTCGATTACTTAACGGTATTTTAAAAGGGGCCAGGAGGGGTTCGATGGATTCGCTGCGAAGAAAGAGGGAAGCCGATGCAACAGCCCCCTGTTTTGTAGGGGGGCTTAGCGAAAGTATTGGACTACTATATAAGGATGATGAGTTGTTTTGGTAACATCCAGTCAGGCTTGTGGTTACAAAAATAAACAAACTAATATGAATCTCCTGGTAAGTCTGTGAAAGGTGGAAGAGAAACGGATTTTACGTGATAACAGTGATATTTACAGTGGCTTTGTGTGGGTAAATCGCGTTGGGTTATTTTTTTTTCAAATAATTGGTTTAAGTGATTTCCATTCAAACTAATTCAAATTATTAGCTAATTGATTCAATATTAATAATTAACTTTTTTTCTGGATAATTAAAATCATTGTAATAAAAAATATTTTAAAAATGTATTCAAAACTTTTTCAAAAAAATATGGTTTAATGAGTTTATTTTCCAATATTTTTTTTGTATTAATATAAATTAAATATACAAGATAATACTAATGAGACAATTCAAATTTTCCCTTTTTTTAAATAATTACATTGAATTGCAATGTTTTAAATATTTTGACTTATAAGTAATTTTTTGTTTGGAATTAAATAATACTTTTCTTGTAAATATCATTGTTATACTGGGTTAATATGAAATAAAAGGCATTTGTCCAATTATTTTAATAAATTACCAAACCTGAGAGCATAAAATTGGAAAATTGGCCTTTAAACATAATTTTGTCAGAAGTTTTGATAGATTTGCATAATAATTGTTGAAAAAAAAATATAAAACCGTAGGTTGGAGTCACAATAACAATTCAGCTAAAAAAATGCCTATTATTTCAAAATAATTTTGTATTTATCTATTTATTTTCCATTTTTGAATTAATGAGTTCAATTTTCTCACATCAATTATCTGCGGCTTTCATTTTTACTATACTGGTACCCATTTATTGATTTTATTGAATTACAAAAATACCAAAAAACCTTTTTTAAACTATCTACAATTACTTTCATTTCCACAAACTGGTTAATTAATGTTTATTTCTATTAAAAAAATGGTAGTATTTATAGTTATGTCAAATATAATGTTCAGCTTTCAATACTTCAATGATTTTGAACTAACGTTCTTACCGTGCTCAGCAGGATTTAAAAAAAATTATAAATATTGAATATTATCATAGTAAGTTGATTTAATGTGATCAAAACGAAATATTTTTAGATTTCCGTAATACTGAGTCTGATGAACTTTTCTCGTTAGACATTAAATTTTGATATAGAATTTCAAAAAATAAATGTAGACAAATCTCGCCATGTTTATTTATGAAAATGCACTTAAAAGTGCAGAAATTGAATATTATTCGAAAAAAAATAATAAGACAAAAACTGATTTGCAATGTAAAGTAATGAGATGCACACTATTAATTATTCTCATTAATTCTAAGCAATTTAGAAAGCACTTGGAAAGTATTATTGTATCTATAATTAATTATGGTAATTATAATAAATTTATTCGTTTTTTTTTGGGGGGATTCACCCCAAATTCGATATGTAAGTAATTATAATGTATTTTCAATTTACTCACTATTTTTGGAAATTTTATTTGGGAAGGAATTTCTTCTTAATACTCGTAAACTGTATACATGTGCTATATGCCATTTCAAGCTTAGATAAGAAGTTGAAAATAAATTTATGAATCTTGAAAATTGCATATTGCAATAATTTTCAAGGGTAAAACGAATAGTTGCAAGCAAGACCTTGCAAGATCAAAATGCTGCTGCAATACGTTGCAAGTAGAGTTGCGAACTGCAACGCGGGCTTAACGCCAGTAAATATGAATAAAATGATAATTTGGAAACATTATCTCCAGACATAAACACAAATGGCAAAGCAAACAGATTAGAAAAGGCGTAACAAATGACACAATGTCAATCGCCACAATCAGCAATCAGATGATAGGTATCGTTTGATTGTGAACAGTTATTTGGTTGGTAACACAAAAGAAACTAGATTCCTCCCTAGAATTGCGACTTGCATGCAATAGAAATGGCAATAAACCGATAAAATTGCAATTGCATTGAATTGAAACTAATTAGCTGGGTGTCAACTTCGCATGCTTTCGATCAAGTAATCTTGTGAATTGCATTGCATTGCACGTTGTATTGCGCCATATCAAACGGCCTTTACAGTGTTTACCTTTAAACGGGGAAATTCCATTTACACTAAGTATTTTTAATAAAAAAACAATTTCTAATCTTGTAGACCGATCGTTTGTTAACAAAGGAAGTAAAGAGCAAATTGTATATAAACTACTATCGTTATTTTTACCCCTTCTATTTTCTCCTATGTGTTTTGTACGAACTCCTAGAACATCCTGTAGATGTTATTTGATAGCTCTTAAAATACGGCCGATGCCAAATTGCTACAGACTTCAAGTTTCAAAGTAACTGTGATTGAAAGAATAAGTGAATCAATTACGAAAAATTATCAAAGCAACTGTTCAATTGAACGTAACATTATAATTGAAAAATTTATTAAAACAACAGAAGGTAAACGGTAATAAACACAAACCTGCCATTATAATGTAATTGTTCAATTTTCTCTTTATTTATGATGACATACGGCAAGCCCGTATAATTCTTTTTTTTTCTCTCTCTGTAGGCGCTCGTGAAAGTGAAACTAGAACATCTTGCTAATGAGTATTTAGATACGCCGACTTATAGATTTCTATGCATACATGCGTAAACTCAACTGCAATACTAGATAAATAAAAGATAATAACAAATATATACATGTATATATTTATACCGTAAATATAGAGGGAAAGCTGTCGGAAACGATTTAATTTTAAGACAAACAAGAGTCATTTGAAAATATAGACTGAATACCTTACGTAATATATTTATTTATAAAATTATTATAGAAATTAAATGTTATTAATGTTTTTTAAAGTCATTTGGTACAATTTTTTTTTGTATTTGCTCATATCATAGTTCATCCATATGTCAAATTTGATTGTTGGAATAAGAATATAATTCATTTAAGCCCACAGTCAGTGCATACAGAGTTAGTATAAAGTATGGAACCCCCTAAGAATCTCCTCAACGGTTCAATATTTTTTAATGAAATTGCTCATTCTCTCCTAAGAAGATCCAAGAAATTACAAAATGCTATCAAATTTAATGTACCATTTTCGGTTCAACTTTGTTATTTTAAATAGAACACCCCGTAATTTTTTTACATTTTTGAATTCCTTGTGAAAGTCTGCATACAGTCTTTCCATTTATATTTTTATTGAATAATTGAGGCTTCAATCAATAATAACCCTGTTTAACTTTAAAGTGTAACTCAATATCCTTCGTAGCATATATACAGGGAAGTAGTTGTTGCTCCTTGGTAATCGGTCTTTGTTCTTTGACATCCAAATATTATACTTCGACCTATACTTATAATATTATATTTATTGATTTTAGAGGAAAAATTGTATGTCATCGTTATTGAATTTATTTTTTGGATGATTCCAGGGTTATTCGGCGTTCTGCGCACTTTTACTGTTGGCGAACGCTGAAGACAAATCATCCGACGCAGCTGCAAAATCAGCAGAACCCCAAACCAAAGAAAAACGCGGTTTGGATCTGGGATATGGCGGCGGCGGGCATGATTTTGGAGGAGGACATGATTTTGGAGGCGGACATGATTTCGGAGGTGGCGGTGGAGATTACGGCGGTGGAGATTATGGCGGACATGGTAAATATTGATATATTTCTAATATAAAACACACTTCTTACAAGTAATTCCACCGATCGGCACAATCTAATGATCTTATTTTTCCCTAGCTTACTGGTCTCCACCTAGTTGGGCTTATGGTGGCTATTCAGGTACAAAATGAACTTTTTATCGCTAATTTCATCGTTCATCATTGAATTCAAGGAAAAAATAACAAAATATCATCCAACTTTACATCACTGTTATCTCTCTACTAAACATTTTGGTTTCTTTTTAATGCCCAGTTTGCTTCGTTGTTGTCCAAATTTCTTCCAACAAGTTATTTAAAAGGTGTATTGTTCAACAGGGTGGAGAATTTTTGAGTCTCTCAAATGACGTGTTCGGTGTGAACAGTTCAATCAAGAAGAGACACTATATTCGTCTGTCAGGCAATTTTTTTGCTCTGCATATTGAAGTGTTTTCACATCGACGTTGGTAAATCATTCTATAGCAATTATTTCACAATAAGCTCCACATAATCCTGGCAGTGCACTTTGTTTGAAATCTGAATAGCATCAGTAGATACCTTCAGTAGTAGCTTTGTTGATAATGGACCCACGAATTGAAGTTTAGAAAGAACTTTCCAAGCAATCATCTTCTCATTATTCAGTTTTTGTTTCTTAAACAAAATTTATTTTAAGATTATGATAAATTTTAGTATTTTGATTTATATTAGGTGGTGGAGGCTACGACTTAGGTCATCATGAACAGAAAACCGTTACAGTGGTCAAAAATGTTGCCGTACCCTATCCAGTAACCAAAGAAGTCAGGGTTCCAGTTGAAAAAACTGTACATTATCCAGTAAAAGTACATGTTCCTCAACCATACCCAGTTGAGAAAAAGGTAAGAAAATCATATTCAGTCCATACCTGTATTTCGAAAAGTAAATGTGCTGGACCCCTTAATCCTCATATCATTTTGTCCAATTTTACGAGAGGAATCTACATGCAAATGTTGTAATTACCGTTAACGTTCGAGATGCTTACACCATTTTTTGCGCGATCGTATTGAAATAAATTCCGAATAAAATAATTTAAATTTCTTCGAAATGAACGAAATGTCAAAAGTGACATTTATACTTCTCAATCAGTTTAAAATATATTTTGCATTTTGGTGAAATTGTTTTTATTTATTACTTTTCGACGTCTGAACGGTAAGTAAATCACTTACCGACGTGTTAAACTTAGAAACCAGTAAACACAACCTACCGATGCTGTAAATAAACAAAAAAGATCAATCGCGCAAAAAAATTTTTGGAAATAATAGTAAACATTTATCCGAACAAATTCAAGTAGATCACCAGCACTGCGAATACCAGCACACGCACGCAAGTAAGGCACATAACGAAGCAACGTAACGTAACGGTCAGATCTTTTGCGTCGCGACCCCCGGTCGCTCAAACCTAACCTGACGTAAAGAACTAAAGTTCCAAAATAAAACATATAGGTATGAAAACTTTTAGTTTAAATTAAAATAGAAATATAAGTAGTTTCCACAAGGTAACAGTCGAAACAGTAACTTGAATTTATTTATTTTGCAGGTACCGTACCCAGTGAAAGTTCCAGTAAAAGTAAACGTACCTATTCATAAGCCTGTGCCTGTAGAAAAAACCGTACACTATCCAGTCAAGGTTCACGTAGACAGACCATATCCAGTCAAAGTACTAGTTCCACAACCTTACCCGGTAGAAAAAACAGTAACAGTACCATACAAAGTTTTAGTACCACAACCTTATCCCGTGGAAAAGGAAGTTCCATATCCAGTAAAGGTCCCAGTTCATATTCCCAAACCGTACCCAGTAGAAAAAATTGTACCTTATCCCGTTAAGGTTCATATCGACAGGCCTTATCCAGTACATATTCCAAAACCAGTACCAGTTCATATAGAAAAGAAAGTACCTTATCCAGTCTTTAAGCCAGTTCCAGTACCAGTGAAAGTTCCAGTAGATAGACCAATACCTTACACTGTTGAAAAGCCACAACCTTATCCAGTTAAAGTTCCAGTACCTGCACCGTACCCAGTAGAAAAACACGTCCCTTATCCAGTTGAAAAACCAGTACCTTATGCAGTCAAAATCCCCATCTTCAACCCAGTTCCTTACACGGTAGAAAAGAAAGTACCTCATATTGTTGAAAAGCCAGTACCTTATCCAGTCAAAGTACCTGTACCAGTTCACATTAAAGAGCATCACCATGAGGAATATAGTGGTGGGCAGGATTTCGGAGGACATAATTCGGGATATGACTTTGGAGGTGCCGATCAAGGTGGAGCTGATTATGGCGGTGACTTGGGTGGACATGAACACGGCTACCATTAGTGATAAATTAAATTTTATTTTGTAAATTTGTACTGGTTCTATCAGTATTACTGTACGCTATCTTGTGATCTTTGTTATTAGATTATATTTTTTTTATATAAAGTTATATTTATAGAAAATGTGTTTTGATTCGTTCGTTTATGATGTTATCCTTATAGACCACACAAAAATAAAAAAGGGTTTTCGCTTACCCTTCCCTTTTTTATTCTGTAATAAATGGAATGCCAGTTTGGTCCAGAGTTAGGCTATAGGAGTATGACATGGCGTTTTGTCGATGAAATGATATAATAATATTATACAAGTCATTTGAGAAAATATTATTACAAAAACTTACCTTAAGTATGGAATATTAGCAGGAATATGATACTTAGAGCCTGGATCGAAGTCTATTTCTGATCTAAGTACCGGAGGTTTAATGCCTTGATACTTCTCACTAAAAAATTTAAATAAATTAAATTATTGGATTGAATTGTTTTATACTTTGGACAGTTATAAAAGATTAAATATTTCAATTCTGTGGATGCGTATAAGTTTTTCAAGTGGGAAAATGGAAATTTATCATTGTACGAGGATTGTTGTTTTTAGGAAAGACGAGTTTTGAAATTTTTTGTTAAGCCGGACCTGCATTATCTTTTTGGAGATGCTTTTGATGGAGTTTCTAGGTAATGGTTCTGTATCTGTATCTGTAGATTAGAGAGGGTGAGTGTGTAGGCTCACAGCACTTAGGCCACATGTGACCCATTGTACATCCTCCCGATGAGTTGTCCTCCTAGGTCATTGTCCATCCTGTCCTTCTCAGGAAGGTGGACAGGTCACTAGGAGACATCTCCTTTATATCGGCAGGTGTAGGCCAAGACTCACCGAATACTTACTGACGATAACTCCGGACACTCGCATAAGACATGCCTGACAGTTTCATCTTCCTGTTCACACATCCTGCATAGAGGTGTGTCCACTAGCCCCATAGTATGGAGGTGTTTCCTTAGTTGACAGTGACCAGTCAGAAATCCTACTGTTAAACGTAGGTTTTTCCTGGTCATCGCCAAATATTTCTTCGGCGCCAGCTTCCCAGGGTCGCCCAGGGTGATCCTGGCAAGTCTGCATCCTTTGATTCCATCCCATCTCTTAAGGCATTGAGCATGGGTGTAACGTTTGGCTAGTTTCGCAATTGTCGAAGTTGTTAGGCCGTAGGTGACACTGGGTCCTAGAATTTTTAGTCCAGCGGCTTCCCTGGCTAAAGAATCAGCAATGCGATTTCCTTTACTCCTGTCGTGCTCTAGAACCCACCTCAGGATAATATTGTCATCTGCCGAGGCGTCAGCTAAATCTTGGTGGCACTCCAGTACTAGCCTCGATATAACACGTTGTTTGTTCAATACTAATAGGGCTTGTCTACTATCAGTGCAGATTATTATGTTTTCGCCAGAAATTCCTCTTCTGGTTAGTTCTTTTGTGGCAATTGAGATACCAGCCAGTTCTGTTTGAACCACGCTGGTATTGTTTCCCATTTCCCACTTAATCTTCAGGCTTAGTGCCCTCGAGTAAACTCCACATCCTGAGCCTTCTTTCATTTTTGAACCATCTGTATAAATGCGTATTGCATTTGCTGGCTCTGTGTTCTGTTTCATTTGAATTTTGTAGGGTTTGTTAAACGAAAACCTGGGTTCAATTGCATCGTTGGCTGCCTGTAGCAGAGGTAGCGCAGTGAGTCTTCCTGCCATAGGCTTAACCTCAATTGGCCCACTCCTACTTCGGGGTTTACATCAGTCGTGCGCAATCGTATCATGGCCATTAACGCAACCTCCTTGACGTAGGTAATGGTTATTACGTGAACCAAATTTCAAAATAATATAGGTACAGGGTAACTCGGAAGTTATGAGGTTCGGAAGAAATAGGATAAATTTATAAAACACCCTGTATCTCGGTTAAAAAGTGCGGAAGAAACATTAAATATAGGTTTTTGGCAGCACCAAAGTGATCCCCATCTACAGTTAAAGTTAGGTCCTTTTCCAATGAAACACCCTGTACTTATATACATCATGGAGATACGGACACATTTTCAAAGGGTTGATTTGTCACAATTTTTATTTATATCTCTGTTTGTTACATTCATGGATATGCATAAATTAGTTCCAATATGTACCTCGAAAATTCTGAAAATTAATTTATATACCTTAAAAGCCACCAATGACAATTGTATTCTTCTTTTTGTATATCGCCTTTGAACACATCGTACCTCCATTTATCCATAACAAACGCGAACGGTAAAAACGCTAATTTATCCAAAGCCATGGAGTATAAGAAGTTAATGTCAACAGCAATTCGATCTATGGATTTTTGAACTAATCCTAAGGCTTGAAGATGCTTCGGCGTTCCAACCGACAAACCTATAGCTTCGCCTATTGCTTCATGGAAAGCTAAAAATAATACTCAATCATTCGTAAAAGTTACCAATTATTTTTTAATAGGTGAGTATTGAATATCTTAAAATAAAATAACTTACCCGGATTTGCACCATCTCTAAAAACTTTAGGTTGATTTTTGTACAAAGAAAAATAATATACGTGCGCCATTTCGTGATGGGCAGTTATGAGATCTTTCATATTTACGTTCGTACACATTTTAATCCTGAAACAAACAAAAATACACCAAATTATTAGATAGGTTGAAGCAAACGTCGTGAAAATAAGCATTTATTGTTATAGCGGCAACAGAAATACATAATCTGTGAAAATTTCAACAGTTTAACTCTAACGGTTCATGAGATACAGCCTTGTGACAGACGGACGTGCAGTTTTAGTAATAAGCTCAGCTTTACACCTTCTGAGTACGGAACACTAAAAACTCTAATTTTTTTAAGATTTTTAAAAACTGTTACCTAAAATCCCTCCGGTTACAGAAATCCCATGCAGACGGTTGACAAAGTACTATCCTATCCAACGGTTCCTGAAGTACCGATCCTTGCCAGAAATCCAGAGGAAGCACGCTCATATTCATGGATACAAAGAAATCCTCAGCAAGTCTAAATAAATCAGGTGGAGTGTAGCCCTAAAAGAAACAATGCATGTGAAAAAAAAAACTATTTTTTCGTTTATAATAACAAGTTATGCATAGGGTGATTTGACTAAACCTTCATTTAAACTATTCACCTATATTTAATAGTCTCCGGAATATACGCGATTAAACATGGCCGTCATTACCTCCCACACCCTGCAGATTGACCGCGCCTTTGCATTGTATTGTTTTTGTTAAAATTAAAGCCAATTAATTTTGTTCTAAAACTTCAGGGACATAGTCCAGAAGACTAGCTAGTAGGCACCCAGAGGATGTGCCCTGGGTGTTTTGCATTCCGCAAGTATGTAAATGGTGGTCTCATTTTGAGCTTTTTGGAGTGACCATTCCTGTAAGAACAGGTGGGACAAATCCAGGAGTATTTATTACTAATTGTTTTCTTCCTACTAGTTTTTTTAAGGAGCCGTCCCTTCGCCACTTCGTATTTCCCTCTTATCACAGTAAGTTCCGCCGAAGCTCCCTTACTGTGATGGAGGCTCCGCTGAAGTACACTGTATCTCCGCACCCGACGAGCCCCCCCCAACAACCAAGGTCCTATGGGAGACCTCGTCGTTGGAATAGGCCAGGATTTGGCCCTTTTCTTCGACTTTTCGACTCAGGAGTTCAGGACGAGCAAGCCTTTCAACCTTAGGTCGCCATTTTGCTTCCCCAATCGTTCTAGCACTTTTTCCTCCTTATCCACTGGTCCAGGGATAAATACAATGACCTTGGGTCGTCTTGGGAGGTCCTTGGCTTCAGCTGCTGTTGAAGCCGCCCCTTCCCAATTACTTCCAATGGACTAATCTTGACTGATAGGTAATTATTTGAAAGCAAAAACCTCTTTTCGCGTGAAAATGTGCACTAAACTAAAATATTTATTTGCGTGTAAAAAAATGTAAATGTATCTTGTATTTTCAATTAGGTATTTCTAAATTATATTTTTTCTCATATTCTTACCTGCTTGATCATCTCCGGCGTTACATCCAAAAAATTTTGTCCAGGATAAGGTTGCGTTATATCAAAAATATTCGACCAAGATTGACCCCACATATTACCCAAAATATGCGCCGGTAACGGTGCTTGTCTATTTATTTTTTCAGGGCCGTAATACTCCCTCAATCTTCGTCTAACGTACGTGAAAAGAAGGTCGTACAAAGGCTTCACATCTGCCCAAGCATCTTCTAAATCTGCGGTAATCGATGGAGATTCGAACGGAAAGCTCCAGTAATCGGCAGTATCAGTAAAATCTGAAAAAAAATCACCACAATATCTAGAGGGTTTTTTAAACGTATTCACATCTATATTTAACAATAATAATTCAATTTGATCAGTCAAATTGTTAATACTAGTGCTTCTGCTAATTAGTTGCGACAGTAGCTCCGACTTACAGACATAATTTTGTATTTTGCCAAATAATTTGCTTTTTCTGACAATGGACGCCAGGTTCATTTTTTCTCTGTATATTTAGTCAATATGGAGGATACCGATAAGATAATGACATTCATGGTTTTCAAAAAATGCGTTGTGGAAAAGATAGTTTATTAGATATTCACTACAATGTTTCCGATTTAACTCTAAAGTATCCAAAAAAAGTTTAAAGTCCTCTCACTAAGTGAACAAACCACTAAAGCAGAATTAAATAACTAAAAACCACGTGTTGTGCAAAGAAAGCTTGTTTATCATCAGATTCCTCAGGGCTTGACGTCACATGGACCTCTATTGCTGACAGAAATGTAAAATGTCTGTCACCTTAACCCGCTATCAGTCGCGAACTGATTTCAAGCACAAGATAATTTATAGATAGTAGAGCAGCTCTGGCCACAGCCTTAATCAGCAATGAAAAATTCAATAGAGGACAATTTTCAAAAAAGTAATTCTGCTCCAAGAAGCTGTTTACTCCAAAAGCCAATTATAAACAGAAACAGTATGTTCTTTAAATCTGAAATGCTATCAACCAAGATAAGGTATTGTCTCAAGAAAGACGATTTTTAATAATTTCTGAAATAGATAACGTTTCACTGCAAATGCTCCAATTGGTTGATGCAGAGTATGCGAAAATAAAGAAAAACTACTTACTGTTCAATTTGGCAGCTTTATTTGACAGTTTTACCATTTGTTCATACGTGTCTTTCATTTTTTGTCCGGAACTCCGTCTCCATTCCGTCCAAACATGTTGTAACTCGTCCCAATTTCGACTTTTGGCCATAATTCTTGACAGATCCGGTTGTAATCTTAATCCACAATGGAAATGGTCGTTGTAACCACATATTGAAGCAGTATTGTACACGGCCAGCATGTCATTTATCAATCGGTTATACTAAAAATAAAATAAATAATATTAAAAATATTTTTTTGTTTTATTGTTACACTCTATATAATTATAACCTATACCGTTGGAAAGTATTTTTTACGGGCTTTCCAACGATGTATCACATTCAAATTTTTGTAGCTGGACTAAGTGGGACAAAGGGATTCTTACTCATGTTATTTTAGTCTCCCTTTTCTTCCCTTGAAACCGTTTTGATATTTTTTTGACATCGTATTTCCTTCACGAGATGCAGTCGATTGTAAGTTTTAACAAACACAACACTAGGTATGTATTCCTCGCATTGCCTTTAACAAATTTGGCTTGAAATTTGTTTGGTTGCCTATACTGTAGTTCCATGTACCTACGTTACCATAGTAACGAAATCAAGGTAGATTGTATTATAAAAGAGCGATTGGAAAAATGAAAACAAAATGGACGTCAGGAACCGGCAAAAGCGTCCATTTTCCGGTCTAGATCGGCAAAACGTTATTTTCTGGAAGAAAAATTGTCCAGAAAGTGTATATTTTCTGGTCGGTCTTAAAAAAAAGTGTAGTTTGATTCCCCAAAAAATAACAGAAAGAAAAGAAAATGTTGCTTTCCTCACCCTATCCAATTCTTCTGGAGGCAATGCTGATGGTCCTACGACTGCATAATATCGAATTTGTCTGAAGGTTTGAGGATCTAAGCTATTTATTTTATCGACATTATTTAGCAGGTCCCATACTCCATGTTGAAAGTCTGAATAAATTTGCTGAGCGTTTATCTGGAAACAAAAATAAATCCGTGTAATTTTATTGTATCCTAATTTTGGGGAGAATTTGTAATTTATAACAGAGAAAAAAATAAACTTTTTGAAAGTCAGTTTTGGATAATTATTATCATCCTACAAAATTTATAACAAAGGAATTAAAGATAAATAAGTTTTTATAACCAATGGAAGTAATGATTCAACTTAACAATATTTAGCAAATGTTAAAGATTTGTTGGTAATTATTTTTTGAATATTGGTGATCAATTAAATATATAACTAGCTTTAAATCTACCCATACTATAAGATACACTTAAATTAAAAATTGTTCAAAGCGCTACTCTTAAATCGCTCGTAAAAATGTTTCAACAATACTATAGAAGAAGTATTTTGAATATTATATTAAATTAAACTAATAAAAGAGGCAATCATGAGTGCATTTTATTTGAAGTTTTAATAACTTTATTCTATCACACAATTTATTATGTTATTGTATTTTGGTTGTGCTTAATATTTTTCACAGTAGATATACTGAAAGTACAATATAATTTTTATAATTTGAAATATAAGATCGTAAAATCTGCTATGAACCAACCTGTAGACAAACATTTTTCAGCTGCTGCCAAAAAACTGTGCCATAGTCAAATGCAGTCTTATCATGCGGGTCATACGATTCAACAAAGACATACTCACCGTTTATGTTTTCTTTTATTGCGTTTAATCATAACTTCTAAATAAAATCCGTAAGATGAATAAGACAGACTTATGCAACTTTGACAGGAGAAAAAAAGATATGTTATTTAGTTTTCAGCGATTCTAAAAAGTCTTTCACCAGCGAAGTTTTTATTTAAATTTATTCAAAGTGACAATATGAGTGAAAAGAAGCAATTTTCCGGTATTTTGCAACCTCAAGCAAAAAAAATGGTACTCAATCTGATAGATTATTTCGAGAATAAATGAAAAAGTGGAAATTTATTTTCTCCGGGTATATTTGTAATCTCACATTTTGGTAACCTCTGTGTCTTCTGATTTGATACATATGGTTGACTCTTTCGATCATTTTCAAATGGACTATAAAATTTTTTTGACAATCCCCAAACGACCTTGAAATAAACTGACTACTTTTTTACGTACAATCGTAAGAACCCTAATTCATAATGAGACAATTTGAATTATTAATATCCCATCACAATTATAGTTGTAAGGTAACACGATATCCTCGAATTATTGACTAATAGCATGAAACAAAAACAATAATAGTACCTTATTAATTTAATAGGTGTATGACTTGATTCAAAGTACATTCATACGAATTAAAATATGCATTTCGTTACTCATCTAATACCGTGCATAATATCTCAATTACATCCTTTTTAATTGAAACACTCATCGAAGACAGAATAGTGTATTGTGTCACAAGGGCAGAAAATGAGCTTTAGCAGTCCAAGACTATTAGATGCACGAGCGAGCGTGGCGAAGCGTGGTCAGCTGTTAGATAAGGGCTTCTAAAGCGTTTACTGCATGTGTGACACACAACTGTTTTTTGTCTACACCATAAACCAAAAAATAACAAAATATAAGAACATACACTGACATACACGTGAAACGCCAAAGTTATCAAGTCACAGATGGGGAAAAACTTCAAAAATCGTGGTGTTAGGCAAGGAATTGTCTGCCCTTGGACTGCTGAACAATATTTTCCGCCATATTTTTGCTGTTCATATGATTGTGTATTTCCCTTCTTTGAATGTATACTGCCACCGATACGCGGAAAAGCAGCACTATTTTACCATGTAAAATTATAAATACAATGGTCACTGACAATACCAACGCCACTGGATAAATCAATATCAGTCAATCGACGAAGTGAGAGGGAAGAACACACGCACGCACTTGCCAATAAAAAGTCAGATTTCGATAAAAATCACCAATTATGTAATTCGGAGGGTGTGGTCATTATGGTTCTCATACAACGCTGTCAGATCTTGAAGAAGCCCGTAACAAATTTGGAAAAGTGCTCATCATTTAATATTCATAAATTGAAAAAATAATGTTAATAGAAAAAATCCAAGGAAGCAAGCACGTTAAAGAATTAACGTTTAATCATATTGTTACTATTGATAATAATAAAAAGTTCCCTTTCTAATTATCATCACTATATACTTAGCACTTTAGCTTTTTCATAGTTAAACGTGGCAATATCGAATGTTTTCGACTGCATTGCTTTCACGGCTTCAGATAAACTTGTCAAAATATACATACGACTGACAAAATTTAACAATAATTGTTTTTATCATGAATACTAGTAAAGAGATCGATTTCATACGGAAAAATTGATGAAACTTGTTCTAAGAATGGTCTATCTAAGCAGTTTCTTTTTAAACTACGGCGTCGCCACTGCGAATCAAAGAGTCCATTCCACAAGTTACTTTGACAGGTTGGCCATATTTTTCTGGAGGACAACCGATCAGTTGGAGTTGAGCCCTCAAACAAATAACTTATTATAATGCTTATGTAATTAACAACCATCAACATAGGCTAACAGTTTAATAAGTTTCGAAAATTGACGAATGCACTCCTTGAAAAACGCATTTTGTTGTTGATATTGTTTGTTCAGCCATCCTTTGCCGTTACGTCATAATGGGTGACGTATTCTGCTGTTTTACGTATGTCTTATATTACTTGAATGTTACTTTACACATAATCTCAAAATTATAATCAATGACATATGTTAAGAATTGTTTTCAAAATATGATAACTGAACTGTCAAAAGTAACAGATAAAATTTATGTCGACCTCAGATAAGAAATACGTTAATGACGTAATAATTCCGTCTCATCCATTTCATGAATGAGAGAGCAAGCTGGACAATGTATGACGTGACGGCAAAGGATGGCTGAACAAACTATATCTAATCTTTTTAATCCTTGTTTTATCGCTGAATTTATCTATACATTTTTTAAAGTTTTCTATCACAATAAAGCATTTGTCTTTCTAATATTTCGGAGTATTTTCCCACTCCAATACCAATTTTCTGTAAATCATAATTATAATCTTCTGTTGTTGGGAAGTTTACCAGCAGTTTACATTTGGGCTTACCAAGATTCTCCACCTTCACCAATATCTTCATATGTCTAAGTACAGTTGGCATGTTTTCACAGGTTGGTCCTGAACCTCCTTTTGGAGCCATGATCTTTACATCAGGTCGAGTGGTTGTAGGAATAATATTGACTCCGGCGCAGCTTGTTCTGCATTCTTTCTTGCACCTGTTATTAGTAGGACTGCAATCCTTTAGTACCTAAGGATCTTTATGGCATGGCTTCCCACCTTGCAAAGCTGCATATATGTCGAAATATAAATAGTGAATTAAAGGAATTATTGGAAAATGAAAATTGACCAACATTTTAAGAGTAATTTTTATACAATGAACCTCAGATTGGAAGCAGAAGCCTTCAAAGTTAAAAGAAATTAAACCAAATTATGCACCATGGAATAACAGCCCGTCTAGTCGCTTCTCTCGAATGATCATAATAAGAATAAGCCTAGGCAGCACTAGACTTACCCACGGACATCTGATTTCCAAGGATCCACAACCAGAATGTGACTTTTATGAGAGGAGTCGATAACCGTCAAGCACATATTAGTGGAGTGCTCTATGTATAGTGAACATTGTTCAACATGAAGTGTTTAGCTCGTGCACTACAGAAATTGCATCTGTAAATCTTAATCTGTAAATGTTGAACATCAGCCGTTAATAGCCTACATGGCTGATGAGGTTTCTCTTTAAATGAAAAATAATAAAAAATTTTATACACTTTATTCATTATGCAATCTTGTGAATAGATTTTTTTAATTAGAATTGCAGAAATTATCATAATAAAAATAAACAAATAGATCATAAAAATTTTCTTCATTATTATAATCTTTAATTGGTGCATTTCATGTCATTTTTATAGCGATAGGTGATCTTTCATCGGACTGCGCCCAGGTATGATGTTTTATTTACAGCATTTAAATAATGGTGTGAGATACGTTCCACGAAATCTACGCTATAATAGTCTATTATATAATAATAGATGTAGAAAAAAAAGCATGTCGATCACAAACAATACTTCAGATATACGGGACAATCCAATGAGACATGGAAATGCGAGAAGGGCAAATAGAGGACACTGGATTATATGTTTTGATAAAAATCTTTATAATATGAAGAAAAACACAGGTGCGTATTAATAAAACGTTTGATTATCTACTTTATTTACAGTTTCCTGCGAATAAATTGTCATTTTAGCACTTAGCACTTAGGCCACATGTGACCCATTGTACATGCTCCGGAGGAGTTGTCCTCCTAGGTCATCGTCCATCCTGTCCTTCCCAGGAAGGTGGACAGGTCACTAGGAGACATCTCCTTTATATCGGCAGGTGTAGGTCAAGACTCACCGAACACACACTCTCTTATTGGCGATAACTCCGGACACTCGCATAAGGCATGCCTGACAGTTTCATTTTTCTGTTCACACATCCTGCATACAGCGTGTGTAAGATTTGGATTCGGCGTGCTATAGTGTATCTAATGTCAATGTGATGACCTTTAATTGTATTACATATTTTATGCAGGTTAATTTTAATCCACTATATTAATTTGAATTACATTTGAAAAGCATTATTTCTTAATATTCGAATTTATAAAAGAATTTTATGCAAGCCATTTGGCGGCTTTTACTTCAAATGGATTAAAAATATGGGTCATCACATTAACAATAGTTACACTATAATTACAATTAGTATTCTCTTCGTTCAATTTTTGAAATATTCAATTTATGTTGAGTTTCAAATAATTCAATAAATAATTATTATTTCATTCTTTGTATTGATTATTCAATAATCATTGAATTGGATAAACGTGTTCGGGAATAAGTAGATTTATTTTTTTTTTGTAACAACTTTAATTTCTAACAAGGTGTTTCCAGCTTTCCACCTTTTGCTTCTTGTTTTAATTGCTACGTATCGATTAAAACGCTGGTGGCGTCCAATTTAATATTAATTGTACACCCCATCCCAGTGATAGTGTATAAAATACACATAGATTCAAAAGTTTTACATCACCCTAAATCTCCGAAAAAAAAATGTGTTCATTATAAATGGATCAGAGATTAATCAAATAATTAGTTTCAATAAAAAAAAACGTGTATATTTGTCAAAAATTTTTATTAACCAATAATAAACTTGATTTAAACATAAAAAATATTCTTAGAAATTAAATAAATTAAATACAAATTGATTCTTTTTAAAGAAAAGGTTAAGTGAGAACCTGCATGAGAACTTTTAATAAAGAGTATTTCCACCTCTAGAATATATGCAAGCTTGAAGTCGCCTGCCCATGCTGTTTACCAAATTATTGATATTCTGTCTGTGGATTTCTGCGTGCTGCCACTACTCTGGCAAGCATGTCCCAAGCATGTTCTATGGGATTCATGTCAGGAGATAGGACAGGCCAGTTCAAACGATTGATCTCTTCAGTTTCAAGATACTCATTTACAGCTCTGGTCCGATGAGGTCGGGCGTTATCGTCCATAAAAACGAAGGAATTGCCAATAGCTGCGTGCCATAGTCTCACGTGAGGATGTAGAATCTCTCTGAGATACCTATCACCAGTCATCGTTCCCTCCACATGAATTAATTCTGTGCGATCATTTAACATGATACCAGCCCAAAACATAGCAC
>CAJUYG010000296.1:37733-50492 GCA_910591675.1 Galerucella calmariensis | reverse complement strand
CCACACACGTATTCGATGGCTATCTTGTACCAAACAAATCCTTGTCTCGTCGGAAAAAAACACCGAATTACAAAATTCTTCCGGTAAGGCCGTGTTCTTGAGCCCACCGTAGTCGGCGAACTCTGTGCTCAGGTTGTAGTCTGGACACTCTTATTGGTCGGCGACACCTAAAACCTGTCGCAAGTATTCGTCTTCGTAATGTGGAGATCGATACTTGAACTCCCAACGCATGTCTCATATCCCTTTGGAGTGCTGGTAATGCCATGGTCGGGTTTCTTCGGATAGTTAAGTGGATATAGCGGTTCTGCCGCTGATTAGTAACACGCCTTCTACTGCTTCTAGGTCTATCACAAAGAGAATTGGTCTGGAGATACCGGTTCTATACACGAGACACATCACTTTGCCAAACGCCAACTCTGTTTGCCACGAACCTTTGAGAATGACCTTCTTCAACTAAAGCCACTATTCTTGCACGGTCAATCTCACTTAGGACTTGACGATTCATGTTTGCACTTAAAATCGTCAAAATCAAATGCCTTGAATGTTAAAATGATCGCACTAAAAATGTTATCTTACAAAAAAAACTGTAAACATCTGTATATTGCAAAAAATATGGAACATATTGAAATGGTAAACATTGATAAACAAGCCAACAAAAAATTGTTAGCGCAAAAAAATTCCTTCGCATCCGAAGAAGGTGATGCAAAACTTTTGAATCTATGTGTAGTTTAATTGGTGCCGAATTCCACTCCCTGAGGTGGAGTGCTCTAACCTGTGGCAGTTTTAGGTTACACGTTTTTAAGTAAGAGAACAGTTGAACCATTAATAAAAAGAGATAAAACAGCTTTTTCTTAAAAATACAAACAAGTATAATTTGTAACTATTCGATCAAAAACAGTCGTTTTCAGTGTTATTTTAATTTCTTAAGTAAAACATTCTAGAGTATAGTAAGATAGATATTCCCGGGCCAGGGAATTTTAAAGTATTTCTGTTTCCCATTGAAACACTCTGTAGAAATATTTTTTACGCTCTATCAAGATTATTCAGACATTATGAATATAATACAAATATGCGCTCAATTAGAGATGACCACGATTATGTAAATGAGTACATAAAAAGTAAATTATTGAATAATATACAATAATTATATTTTCATGGCCGCGTTCCAAGTTATACTTAACTAAATTAAATCATTTTGACGTGAAATCTGTTACAATACTCTACAAAGATTCAATTTTGTTATATTTATTTACAAAATAAAACCTAAATACAATTTATTCTCAATGACCAGCGGGACGAATTTTCAGTAGAGACTTCCAGATGCTGCTTTGGAAAACGTAAAAATGATGTAGATGAGCAGTGTTATGAATGGGGTTTAGAGAAAAATTTACACGTTACTCATTGAAGGTAGCTGATGAACTGACAAACATTTAAGTCGCTGTCGAAGGACTGTCAGACGATTATAATTTTCTGAATTTTCTCCTCACTTCCATAATAACATTTTGATATATTCAATAGATACCATTCAAAGCACAAATTAAAATTGTCAGGTGAAATCACGGCTCGGTCGCATCATCCCAACTAGCAAAATGGAATTCTAAGAGGACTGAATTGTTGTATAACAGTCAAATAGCGTTGTTTTAAGGACTTTTTATTTTTATTAGGCATTTGGTTGCAATAATTTTGTTTTTTAAAGAAAATTGTTGTATAAAATGATTCTATAGTGACTTTTAGAACATATGCTATAACGCATTATACGATCATTTTTTTTAAATGATATAATACCTTATAAGCAAGTTTATACAATATCAAAAATATAATTTTATAAGACTTTTATACCTATTGTATAAGAGTTCTATAATATACTATATAACTAACTGATACAACATTATAAAATAGTTACTTAAGCTTGTCTTATTGAAGCTGTATAATGTTGTATAATTAATATTGTATTGCGTTGCATTATAAAACACTTTTTAGTTGTATTGTGCCTAAATATTTTTCGTTATAAAACAGTTATCGTATACCGTTCCATTTTACAATAAAATATTGTTTAAGGCATTTCTTTGGGATAAAATTGTTGTTTTATAAATCGCCATGTTCAAATAAACAATTCTTGTACCGCTATCGCCGCCATTATGAGCAATTGAGTTGGAAACATGAAACTATATTTAAAAATGTGACTTAATCATTATATAAAGAATTATATTGTCAAAGAATATCCATATGAAGTGATAAACAAATAAATTCAAAAAAAAGTATTTTAGGATATCCTATTTTATTATTTTTTTAAGTATCTACTTAAAACCTGACCAGAATTGAAGCGCTTCATTTTCTTGCCAAATATATACCTATAATCTATCAGTAAAATTTGCGGCGCATCAAAATTTGTGCTATTAAACCATCCAAATAAAATTATAATTTTTACTATCGATGTCCGCCCAAGCGGGCCAAGTCGTTTTGACAAGTCTCCATTTCTATAAATGAAATGTATGATGCACGTTCAAGTTGAAATATAATTTGGTTCTGATATTTTTCACTAAAAAATGAAATGCTCTTATAAACTGCTAGATAGCAAAATGTTTCCATTGTGCTCGAAATAACGGCATTATAAAAAAATATTGCATTATACAACCATTTTATAGTAGCTGTATAAATGATTATAAAATAGTCGAGTAATAGTTGTATAAATGTGTATTGAACAGTTGTATAAAGATCATTTAATTGTTTTGTAGACTGTTATAAGAATTTTAGTATCTATAAGACATATTGTAGCTTGTAGCTTGTAGCTTGTAGCTGTTTATACAAACCTTATAGAATTTAAATTGCTACTTGGGATATTTGTCGTGCATCGAGCAAACCGTAGCAAACTCTACCGTATTATTTGTGGAAAAAATTAAAGAATTTAAGTGCTGTGTATGTCGCGTTAGTAATAAATATCGATGAATAATAATTATTCTAACTCTTTGTAAATTTCGAAAAATATTTTTCAAATACAATAACCGTTTAACTAAAAAGCAACAACTACTTCCCTGGCTATAGACCCCGACGGATATTGAATTACACTTCAGTTGGAGGTGAAGATGTCGCTATTGTCACAATATACTGCAAACCCGGATATACGTCACAAACAATGACGCACACCAGGAAGGCTGTTGAATGTACTATATAAAGAAATCGTAGGTTTGATTATTTATTAATTAGTTCGGTACCACCAGTCACAGGTTTCGAGTCCTCGGCATCTCAGTCTCCATGCTTTTTGTGCTTTTGACATATATGTAAAGAATCTAGTTAGTAGCCTTGGAGAAATTCTCCCTTTGGCGTTCTAATCCTTAATCCAAGGAGTCCATATCTACAAGTAAAGCAGTGAGACTGGGACGTGGGACAAAAATATATACAGATATACAGCCGGATACCTGGCTTAACGGCCACCCTGTACAACTCAGTCATTGAGTAGTGTAAATATAAAACAAAAAATATCAAAATCGTTGAAATTAAATTACATAGCAATCAAAGACCAATAAATTACTGTGTTCCAGAAGATAATTACTGCAAAGAAACATTGACACAAAGTAAAAAAATCATTTTAAAAAACCCACTCATCGACTCCATATCGGCAATACAATTATTTAAAAAAATGCAGCACCGAAGAGTTGAAAATTATCACCGCCCCTGAACCTTATACCTAATATAATAATAATTATTATTAGACCACATTGTCTTAATGATATAGTTTGTCAATTAATATGAAAAAGTGATTCAGAGGTTGCTTAGAAAACCTCATATAATTTATTTATATCACGGTAAGGTTATATAGTTGCAAATAAACATTAATATTTTTATGTAATTATTGACCTTGATAATGATAATATAAATGCTTATTAAAATAATATCGTATCATACAAATCTCCATAATAAAGCTTCTATTAAGCTCAATACGGACTTATGTGAGGTTAAGTTGTCCAAAGTTTAAGAACTTCCTGTACAGGAAGGACCATCTGTAAAGCCTTGGTATCCAATGAAAGTGTAGTAAGTACCTACCTATTATAGTGAGGACTATAAAAGAAATGAGAGACCAAAGAAGAAACATATTTTATTTATATGAAACATGGATTAACGTCGAGGGACGAACACCAAATAAATGTTGGCAAGATAAAAGTGCTACAAGTCATAGTATCTGTATCTGTATCTGTAAAGGGGCGCAAACTAATAATACTACACATTGGCAGTTCAAACGGTTTTGTTAAAGGTGGTTTATTGACTTTTGAGTCTACTCGTACCGATGATTACCATGAAGACATCAATGCCGATGTCTTTAAAGAATGGTTCGAACAAATAATGATAGATCTTCTTTGTCGGAACTGTATAATAGTAATGGATAATGCAAGGTATCACTTGAGACTTTCAGAAAAATTGCCCACAACCAAGTGGTTAGAAAAAGACTTACAGAATTGGCTGGATTCAAAGAATATTGAGTTCCATCCCGGTTCTGTGAGAAAAGAACTGTTTTCTTTGTGTTCCCTCCATAAAAATGGGATGACGGTGGTTAGATCACCTCCATATTATTGCGAACTAAACCCGATTTAACTGGTATGGGCACAAATAAAGGGAGAAGTTTCAAGAAAAAAATATCCTTTTAAAATGAGTAAGTGTGGGTTTATGCAGCAACATTTAACAATTATCAATTAGCATTTAACAATTAACATTTATCATTTAACAATTAGTAAAACTGCCATCGTTTATGCAGACACAATTATAAATTAGGAGAAAATAGTAAGCATGCGCACTAGCCCGAGATTCTAGTTACAATAACCCTACATTTTCATGTCTATTTGTGCATTGGAACAATTTTGAAGATGAATATAGTAGAATTGAAGACTTTTTTCCTTTTATTAGTACAAATTGAAAATAAACAAACACACAACATAACCCTAAGTCAACCGCTTTTCTATGAAAAAAGTGAGGTTAACTTCAGGATATGCGTACTAGTTGCGCAGAAGATGAAAATTTGGTACATTTAATTTAAGATAGTTAAAAGTTGGCCAACTTCATAATTGTTAAATGATAATTGTCAATTGTCTGCATAAATGGAGTCATAGTGAATGAGTAGTTTAACTTATAATTGATAAATGTTAATTGTTAAATGCTAATTGACAATTGTTAAATGTTGCTTGAAAAATCCACACTAGTTAAACAGGGAAGAACAGCATATCGAGATATAGTACATTCAATAGCCTTTTTGGTGTGCGTCTTAGTATGTGACGTATATCCGGGTTTTGAGTACGTCGTTCATTTTGTTTGCTATTTTGACATTTGGCTTACCTTAAATTTGATAAATAAAATCATCAGGATCGTATTCAGCCAAATTCGAAAAGGCTATGAAATTAATAATTATCAGTTTCTGTTTTTAACTGAAAATAATCGAGTACTTTCAAAATGCTGATGTTTTCCCGTGTATCTAGGCATATTTTTGTATTATTTAAATAAATATAGCAATAAGATTAATATTCACTTTTCATAAATAATAATTGACCGTAAAAAACAAAGTACAGACCTGACGAGAGCTGTGGGACATTAGAAAAAGACGTAAGACACATTGCCAATACGAAAGGTACGTCTGCATCCTATTTTAAATTCTGTAATTTCTCCCGATTGATAGGTCGCGCTTGCTCGTAATCTAAACATCAACTAATAAAATTTTTCAAGTCAAAGATGAGGGTTAACGTTTGTAATACATTTAAACAGTTCATTATTGTGATATTTTGCTTAGGATTAATCAAAGATCTGCCTTTTTTCCATTTCTCTCTACGTATTGTGTTAGAAGGACATTAACAATCGATGACGCACACCAAAAAGTTTATTAAATGAACCAAATTATGTATGAACTTTATTAGTTTACTGAAATGGATTGTCAAAAACGTTTTAAACAATTATACACTTCCGGAATATGTTGGGTGTCCATAAATCAAAGCTTGAATGTAATTAAACTTTAATATAGAATATTTCTAGTACTTCACTCATTTTAGAAAAACTTATGAATGTGGTAAATTATTTCACTAAGTGACATCTTTCCAGAATTCATATATAAGTATAGCCATTTAAGGGGAGGTCACCATTTTGAACGCATGGAGTTTATACATCACAAGAATAGACCACGGTCACTCCCATGATTATTCAGTCATTGTTATTCATTTTTATAGCATATATTTAAGTAACAATGACACCATTATCTATTAAATAAAATATATTTTTTTAGATTTATTGCTGTCTTTGAATACATGTGAACATCCTGTTAAAAATGTTCACCTACAGTTTTTTTTTTGTCTAGGTTTTTATAAGACTGACTGTTTATACAGACGTAGAAAATTTCGGATTTTTTTTTAATTCAGCCTTTTGATTTTTTGTACAAATTTCCATAACCAGCTGCCCCGGAAGGTTGTAACAATATTCAAAGTTAATTATTGTAATATCTTGAAATGCCATAGTACTCCTCCAAACTCCTGTGATTTTCAATTGCATTGGAACTGCGAGCATCCAGAGGCACTGCACTGCAATTGTTCTGGTTTTAATTCGAGTCATTGTTGGTGTATCCATAGTTATGACGACAAAGAAAATCTACTTTACATGTTGTTGAAAAGATCTGCATTTGCGTGCGAAAAGTAGAATAGTATATTATACACCATAAATAAATGTCTTCAACACCATGTTGTTTATACAATTTTTCCACTACTAGCCAAATTTAAGACAAAAATTCAAAATAATTCACACACGCACCACGAGAAGCGTTTACCCCGTCGTCTGACTGACAAGTAAACTTGCCGTTTTTTTAATATATTCTGAACGTACTCGTTAAGTCATCAGTCATTTTTGGTTGAGCGCGAATTTCAAACTAATGGCATTTTCATTCAAATACTTTTATCTTGATAGGCAATTTCAAGTAGCAAATATGTTAAAGACAATCTCCTAGGTATACAAAATTATGTTGAATTTTTGTTGAACTACAATTCCTGAAATTTCAAAATATTCGAATTTGTCCATTATTGACCTAGGTTAATAATAGAAAAAAGTATTAATCACTAATAGAGAAACTCAACTTCTCAGTTGGCTAGAAGAAGCAATAATTATCAACACAGTTAGTAATTGAAAATAGTATATTACATTACAAGTGCGGAAAGTAACACTTTTCACAAGAATGTAAAATGTAGCACAAGGTGTAAGCTTACTTTCATTGGATAATGACAAAAAATGGATATCGTAAATTTTCTTCAAATAGCATAATAATCATAATAATTCAATCAGATAAAAATATAAACAATTCGGTCACTTGTTTATGGCTTAGATCCACATTTTCTTAGGCATCATGACTTAAAAATTCATCTCCAATATAGGAAGATATCGGCGCCTCAATTTGGTTGGCCTAATGTGTCAAAAGAACCCAATTTAATTTTTTTTATCACTTATAACTGAAGATTTCGAAAAATTACTGCCATTATTTGACATACAACTATAGACTCCATAGACAAGGTACTACTCAAAGATTTAGTGACGTATGAAGAAGGTTTTTATAACAATACCGAAACTTTTATACCATTCGACAGTTTCATAAGTTTAAAACGTGCGCTCTAGTTTTAAACAACAAAAATACGTCGAGTGACTCTTCGTCCAAGGTTAATTTTTGAATAAATGAACTTATCACGTAAACATATTTGTTATATGTATAAATTAAGTTTATAATTTACTTACAATTTTAGGTATTCACTACAAAGAGTCTCTATTGTTTACGACTATTGGGAAATTCTTTCATTATTTGGTTAAGGTTAAAAAAAAGTCAATGGCAAAAATTTTATCTCGAAGAAGGTGACCGTACATAAGAAATGGTCATTTACTGAATCACTGTTTCTTGTACGAATTAAGCAATTCACACATATCATCACTGAAGGTATGTCAATGTCACCAATTAACGTAAATGCTTTTATTTAAGTTTTTTTTTGACCATATTCCAATTTTAACTAGCATTAACATTAAAAAAATTAACACGTGTGTATATAAATGAAGTAGATTATTAAATTACTTTTCAAAATTAGAATAATATGTGAAAGGATATTCCCTGTAGGCTCCTTGTGATATGCTCAATATTATTTTTGCTGCTTTCATGAAAATTAACCATTATTTAATTATTCTTGATAACGGTAACTGGAACGCTACCGAAACGTTGAAATAAAGATATGAAGAAATATAGTGGTTATAATTTTCCAAAAAGAATGTAAAATGATATTTTCGTCTTCTTGATAGATACTTAATTAATAATAGTTTAAAAAACTAAAATACGCTTTTACAGCAGATAAAACTGAAAAGTGAAACATAATTTTAAATCAAGATGTTACCACAATAAGACAAATAACGGAAGAAGCATTTAAATATTTTAAGCATTTTTGATTCTTCACAAAACTCTTGTCTTAGTCCTAAAATTTTGGAAAGTTATACAGGTGATTGTGAAGAAAAATTTTAAATACATAGATACATTTTTTCTCAAGTCTTAATTTGTGAGATAAAGGGTGCAGAAGAAATACACATTTCATTGCAAATCTACTCGGAAGATGTTGGTACAAATTTTTTGTTGGTTATAGTATTTTCAAAAAACATTAGAGAGTTTTTGAAAGCTCTCAAAAGCACTCTGATTAACGCTATTTGACAATTTTGACAAACGGTATGTAGTTATGTATTTGTATTTTCAACATTTACATTTTTAACTTTCAAACGTCTTTTGCGGGCAGCAACAGTTTCCGTCAAATTAAATAATTATAACAAACAAAAACTTGTGATTACCGTTTTCGTTGAGCCGTAGTAGGATCGAAAACTATATATTTTTCTGTCAAAATAGATGTGAAGTTAGGTTTATGTTAACCGCTAGACTCCGTTTCACATAAGAAAAAGCCACGTGAAGTTTGCCAACTGTCAAAATCAAAATTGGTCTTGTTTATCTTTGTCGTCTCCTAACAACAGTTTTATGTCATTGGCGTTTCAAAAGAACATCGCCAAACGTTAATTAAAAGTATAAATTTATAACGATAACGAAATATTTCCATATACCAGATTCTTTTGTACTTTCTCGTAAAGTTTCAAATAGTTCCAAAATATGTTTTATTCAAACTTCACATAGGATAAATACATTTTCAATATTTTAACCTAAGAAATTTGAAAACGTTACGCTACTGATTTGAATTGCAATGTCAATTTTACAATATGAAGCTGGTTTTGACAACAAGTTCGCACATACGACTGCAACTTCAAGTGGTTTCTTCTCACGTGAAACGGAGTCTACCGGCTCAGGATATGTACGTTTTCGAAAACTCCCTATTAAATGGATATTTTGTCCTAGGGATCTTTTGGCGGGTATAATTTGTCCGGGATAAACGCATGATAACGAATGTAACGAAAGTTTTCGTTTATTAAAGATGTCAAATGTCAAGCTGTCATAAACGGTATTAATCCTTTTCAACTTTAAATGGCCTACACATTCTAAAAAAAAATATTATGCAACATATATTGTTGTATGTAATTTTGCATTACTTATCTTTCTTTTGTGATAAGGAATTTTTAGCACGAAAGAGCTTCTTTTGCACTACAAAATATCATAAATAAAATACCCACGTAAACAACAACATTTTATGTTAAAACTAACCGATTAACAAAGACCTTTAAACCAAAGTTTCGTCATTTTAAAGTGGATTTTCTGCTTTTTACTAAATCTTCATCTACATACACCTATTGCCCAACAATTGCCAATCATTTTTAAGGTAGCAAATACGACTATTAAAAGTAAGAGTACAAAGGAAAAAGCTAATATGTAACTTAATACGGTAAAGTTGATAAAATTTAATGTAGCACAATGCCCTACTATCAAGCAACAACTGTAATACAATGATAAGTATTCAGTTTGATAGTCTTAAGGGAGATTTATGTATTAATATGTTGAATAATTTCGGTAGAAGACCCATTTACATTAAAAAAACTGTGATATATTTTTCAATCGAGTACCTATGTAAGTCGAAACTAGATATACAAGGTTTGCTAAAAGAATTCAAAAAATTATCATATTTCTCGAAAAATGTTTATTTCTTTAATTTCAAATTAATCCTCTTATGATGGTTTGCACCATTAGAAGTTCTTTTTACTAGTTAAAGATTTGGGCGGCCTCAAATTGGACGCTGCCGGAAGGATTATGTCCTTTAAGGATTAAGCTTATATTTGATCAACCGAGTTTGGGCCTGGGTTTTCTTGGTTTTCTTGGTTTTTTAGTTTTCTATTTCTTAATTTGTGATATTTTTATACATAGTTACACTTTGATCAACCGGGTTTGGGCCTGGGTTTTTTTGTTTTTTTTTTTAGTTTCCTATTTCTCATTTTCTGATATTTTTATACAAAATAATACAGGTAGAAGGATTAGTAGAGGTACCTAACGTCGAATTTAAGGGTCTACAAGCAGGTACATAAAGTGAGAAAAAGATTAAGTCGCCCAAAGATTTTCTTTATAATTCTATTTTTAATGTGATAAAAATAGCAAGAAACTTTGTTATTGTTGTTATAACTAGTCGGTATTTATTCTTTCTCTGTTTTAAACAGCAATCTAAAAACTGTTACAATTTATATTGTGGGATGGGATACGAATTTTATTAATTTGAAACAATGCAGGGAATGTTTTGAGTTGAATACAAAGTTCTCACAGATGAAAACTTCCTGTTTCACTTGAACGTAAATTTCACTTGTTTGCTATAAGGAAAGTATGATTTCTAAGCAAGATTGTGTTTGACGATATTATACAGAATTATAAGTTAATTCATAATATTAGAGTCCTTTTAATTTGTAATTTAGCAGTTTTTAACTGGAAGTGCAGGTTTGGTTGGTTGGTAAAATTTCTTTTGAAGAAAAGTGCTTTAAAGGTCCCTGCACTTTTTCTTGTACGCCCTAACATGGCGAACAAAAGTTCTGATAGGCAGAACTACCGGAAACCCAGAATGTCAGTTTTGACCTCTTGGAGTAGGTATAAATGCACCTCAGGTTAGTCAAAGAAAAAATCGTTTTTTTTGGAACTTTGGTTCTTTACGTCAGGTTATGTTTGAGCGACCAGGGGTCGCGACGCAAAAGATCTGACCGTTACGTTACGTTACGTTGCTTCGTTGTGTGCCTTGCTTGCGTGCGTGTGCTCTCTCCTGAGTCTCTCTCTCGTTTACGAAGCAGCGATCTTTATGCTATGGCCGGGAATCGAACCACCGATGCTATATTAAAATTCTATGAAAAGCTGGTATTCGCAGTGCTGGTGATCTACTTGAATTTGTTCGGATAAATTTTTACTATTATTTCCATAATTTTCTTTGCGCGGTTGATCTTTTTTGTTTATTTACAGCATCGGTTGTCAGGACGGTAGGTTGTGTTTACTGGTTTCTTAGTTTAACACGTCGGTAAGTGATTTACTTACCATTCAGACGTCGAACAATTTCACCAAAATGCAAAATATATTTTAAACTGATCGAGAAGTATAAATGTCACGTTTGACATTCCCTTCATTTCGAAGAAATTTAAATTATTTTATTCGGAATTTATTTCAATACGATCGCGCAAAAAATGGTGTAAGCATCTCGAACGTTAAGGGTAATTACAACGTTTGCATGTACATTCCTCTCGTATAATTGGACATAATGATACGAGGATTAAGGGGTCCAGCACATTTACATTTCGAAGTACAGGGTGTTGAAATTTTGAAAACTTGAATGTTTCAATTCGATAACTTTAAAATGGATGGATAAATGGATTTGACATTTGGCAGGTTGTTTTTAAATGTAAAAGGGCATATTTTGATCGAAATAGTAGTTTGTGCAACTAGTGTGGATATGATGGCCATATCGCACGAGGACGAACTTTGAGAACTTTCAAGTGCGATATGGACAATCCACACGAGTCGAACAGCATATTTTTTCTACGACTCACTTAAGAAAAAATCTAGAAAATAAAAATTTCCATAAACTGTAATATAAGTTCAAATTAAAAATTTAACAATTCAATTTTATGTTTCCACTAATTTTTTTGTACAGTTCTTGAATGTCCAATTTGTATAATGCTACGGTTCCCCTTTTTAAATATACGATGCTGTTATAAGTGGATGTTGCCAGTCGGACTCCCTCATGAAGGATACCGTACCATTATCTATAATAATGAATATTTTGCTGAATATTTCAAACGTCTACCTGTTGTCGTTATTAATATCAAGCAGAATAATTATTTAAAAATAAAATTGACAATAAAAAAAACGTCTTCACGGGGATTCGAGCCCGGGTCTACCGCGTGAGAGTCTGGTTTGCTTACTAGTCGACCACCGAGGAATATGCAAATTGTTTATCTATAACGTCAGATGTATTACATGATTTTTGCTCAAAAGGAACTAAAGCTCCTACCGTGTGTCCCGCGACACGTTCTACCTTTTATCATTCTTATGGTATTTTCTGTATTTTCTCCATTTATTTTCTGTATTTTATGTACCTTTTTTCTGTATTTTCTGGATGTAATTTGAAGTAATCACGAATCTGCGATCCAAGCCCAAGTGAGTGGTAAATATATAATGGGCCATAAAAAAAACTATAGTGAATTGCATAATTAAACAAATTGACAATGTCACAAACTATATAAGCACCATAGGTTGAATGATTATGCTATTTATAAAATTGAAACATTCATTGAATATAAATGATCGAAGTTTCATTGCTC
>CAJUYG010000296.1:0-37333 GCA_910591675.1 Galerucella calmariensis | reverse complement strand
CGATGTATTTGAAACCTTAAGATTTTATCTGTTGAAGTTGGGTTTATAAACAAAATCGAAGTGTTTTGTTTCTGAAAATTTTACGAAGTTGGCTACCCGTATCGTTTCCCCTATGCCTGGATGAGTCGCGGCAACAAACTATCGAGGTACTAATTGTGCTTCTTCTCGCAGCGATTTGTCCCAGCAACAAGTCGCTTTGATTTGTCGCAACGTGGAAAATGGACTTAATATGTGAGAGCCGCCTCTCGACCTTCCTCCCGGTAGTCCAACATTGAACGTCCTATAGCTCAAAAAGTATGGACATATGGCTTTAATGACTTTTGCCCTAA
Organism: Galerucella calmariensis; assembly: GCA_910591675.1. Lineage (NCBI taxonomy): Eukaryota > Metazoa > Arthropoda > Insecta > Coleoptera > Chrysomelidae > Galerucella > Galerucella calmariensis. The sequence continues at coordinate 37,004 of CAJUYG010000296.1, read as the reverse complement.
AATGCAAAGTTTCCAAGATATCGCCCAAAACATTTTTTTAATATTTTGCCCGAAGCTCCACCGGAATCTGTCAGTACTTTGTAATTTTATGTTCGTTAAGTGATCCTGAACCTTATAAAAGAAAATTCTATTTCCACCAGCGTATACACTTGGGACCTGCATAAGTAGGGTTGCCATCCGTCCGGTTTACGGGTTTGTCCTAGATTAGAGGACATCTGGGAGGGAGTAGTCCGGGTTTAAAAATTTACTGTTGGGCCGCCCGCGAGTTAAAAGAGTCACCTCAAAAATTGTAGGACTGAGTACTAAAATAGTATCAGTAGGTACTTTTAATTTTGTTAGGTTGATTATATTTGAATAAGATTTTGTTTTCATAACAGGGTATACTTATTAATAATTTGTGTTTTATTTTGAAAATAAAAACATTATGTTCATTTAAACAATTTGCAACAAATTATAATGAGATTCTGTTTTGTTAGGTACATTTAAAATGTTGATAAAAGTTGACTAAATTTAATTTTAAGGTCTGAAAATAAATAAAAAGATGATTCATGACATTTTCAACTGTATTTTTTTAAACGGACTGTTTAAAAAAAAACAGTTGCATGTCTGGGCTCTGGGCTCTAAAATCTGGGATTTTCACGTGTCCTAGTTGCCAAATTATAGAGATGGCAACCCTATGCATGAGGGAGGCTCAAATTCAATTTCCGCTGTCAATATAATTTTTTTCTTCAACCATCAAAAAATGTTGACATTTTTGTACTATTTTCAGGTGCAAAAGCCATCAATTCCCTTACCGTACAAAAATTAGCAACACTTTTAATCCTATAGGATTAAAAACGCTACCTTTGATCCTAGGACTAAAAGTAACTGCATTTGAGCTCTCTAATTGAAATTTGAAGGAAAAAACATTGTCTCTCACAAACTTAGTAAAACAAAGTAATTGGGCAATATATCAGCAGGTATATTTTCATCGTGTTCGGGATTCATTTTGGAAGCAGCGTAAAAACTACTACAAAAATTATATGATTAGTACGCAAATCTCAAAAGCAATAGAAGGAACTGGGATAGGAGTGCTCGGGCCAGGAACCAAACACTCTGAAAGCTTGGGAAAAACCCCAAGTATCTTTCAAGCGGAAATCCACGCCATAAGAAAGTGCGTCCAGTTCAATATTGATAAAGGATACAGAAGACAAAGGATTATCATAATGTCGGATAGTCAAGCAGCCATTAAGGCACTGAGCTCTTGTGTAATCAATTCCAAAATGGTGTGGGAATGCCTAGGCAAACTCAATGAACTAGGCGAGAACAACATAGTCACCTTACTATGGATTCCAGGACACACTGGAATAGAAGGAAATGAAATATCAGATGAACTAGCAAAGAGGGGGACTGAAATACCTTTCTGGAACCCTTTTGCGGAATCAGCCCCAATGTAATATTGGAAGAAATAAGTAAAGCCGAGAAAAAGAGAAGATCTGACCATTGGAAAGATCTAGTAGGGCTTATACAATCAAAGACTCTTCTGGGTGACTACAACCTGTTGAGATCAAAAGAATGCATAAGTCAAAGTAAAACTGCGCTAAGAGTTTTGACAGGGATCCTAACGGGACATTGTCGCCTGAATGGGCACCTGAAAAAGCTCAAAATAGTGGAGGAAGAAGAATGCAGATTTTGTGGAATGGAAGAAGAAACCTCCATCCACATACTTTCCAACTGCACAGCACTCCAGAATCCTAGAGCACAGCACCTGGGAGATTACTGGATAGAAGAGGAACATTTGCCTAAGTTGAAGCCTGCAGACATCCTAAAATTCCTCCGGGAAATAGGACTAAAGGAACTACTAGTTTCTGAGACTCTCCTCAGAAACTGAGTAGAAGTAAGGGGGCACAATAGATCTTTCAGGTCTCAGTGAATGTCACCCCAAAAATCACACATACATACATACGTCTACTGACGTCTACTTGACAATCAATATTTACTAACAATACCAGATATCGATGACTACCGACTTGCTATTGCTGTTATAATTAATAGGTGTTCAAATTTATTACCAAATTATTAACGATTTTTAAATAAAACTAAATTTATTTTAATTTTGACTTAGATGGAGAAAAAATAGTATATATCATACGGACTAAAAGTGCCTATTTTTACTCGCAATTTTGCATTTGCTTGGCTGCGTTGCGCTATGCCTCGCAACTGCAAATATTGCTCGTAAAAAAAATATGCACTTTTAATCATTATAATATAATATACTATTTTTACGTAATAATATTTCTGAATTTAAATTCATTTTAAAATAACAAAAAAAAATATATATAGGCCGGCACTCCTGTTGTCGGAGTATAGGCCGCTCATTTTGAGCTCTTTTGATCCTTTTTGTACGGTGGATCAGTCCGTGTATTATCTTCTGCTTACTACAGCATGCGGTGTGAGTTCGCCATCTTTGTAATCATCTTCCATTCCTTCCTTTCCTCTGTTTTCCTACCCCAGTCACGGATTCCCATTTTATTTAGGTCATCAATCACTTGAACTTCCCATCTGAGTTTGGGACGTCCCCTGGGTCTCTGGATTGAAGGCTTCCAGTCAGCGATTTTCCTTATTGGATCGTCCTTGTTCCTTCTTCGAAGATGCCTATACCATCTTAGTCGTTGTGATTTTATATGTCTGACTATATCTTCACCATTCATGTATTGATCTATTTCGTAGTTATATAGCCTTCTGTACCCTTCATTCGGAATATGTTTTGGGCCTATTATCCTCCTCGTGATTTTCCTCTCTAGAACTCTGAGATTTCCTTCGTCTTTATCAGTTAGGCTCATTTTCTCCGGCATATGTTATTACTGGTCGAATTGCGGCTTTATAAATTTTGATCTTGGTTTTTCTACTGATGCGTTTGTCCCTTGGTAGTTTCTGATACTTCCAATACACTTTGTTTCCGGCGATTATTCTTGCGTTGATCTCTGCACTTCTGTTGTTCTTCTCATCAATTATTATTCCCAGGTATCTATTGACTTACTCTTTCAAAAGTGTGATCTCTCATATTTATAGTGACTGCGTTGTCCGTCTTCCACGAGATTTGCATATATTTTGTCTTCTCTTGGTTGACTACCAGCCCTCTCTTTGCTGCCTCTTTTGTTAAGTTATTGAATGTATTCACTAGGTTTTCTTTGTCTCTGGTAACTAAAGCTACGTCATCGGCATATCCTATTATTTGTGTGGAGCTGTGGCTGATCATTCCTTTTATGCCTATTGCTTTAATCACCCCATCTAGTGTTATGTTAAAAAGGGTTATAGACAAACTATCTCCTTGTCTTACACCTACTTCAATGTTAATATCTCCTGTTTAATTTTGACTTGGTTGGAGAAAAAATAGTATATATCATACGGACTAAAAGTGCCTATTTTTACTCGCAATTTTGCATTCGCTCGGCTGCGTTGCGCTTCGCCTCGCAACTGCAAATATTGCTCGGAAAAAAAATATGCACTTTTAATCCTAATAATATAATATAGGTACTATTTTCACGTATTAATATTTCTGAATTTAAATTCATTTTAAAATAACAAAAAAAATTTATAACAGTTACAAAACGGAAAAACAACCTTCTCACAACAAAACAAACTAAAAAGTAGAATATTGTATTGAAAGGAGGTGGTTACGTGGGAGGCAGTAGTGAATTGACGAAAATAATATACGTAACAATTTTTTGGAATTGTTTTCATGCCACACAGAAGCTGGGAAATTTGAATGTTTGAACTTTTGATAACCCAAGAGTTAAATGTTTATTAGACACTGGATAATGTTTTCTTGATAACAATATTATTGTCGATATGGCAAAAATATAAAAAGTTAAATTAAAAATATTGTTAAAATTCCCTATTTTTCCTAAAAAAAAATAAGCTTTATACCGCAACCAACAAAGAACTACTCACCGCTTCTAGTTGTGTAGCTTCGTTGATATTTGTTTCGAAATTCCATTGAGCTGCCACATTGTTGGTACACATTTGAGACGCTTGTACATCCAATGCCTGTAACAACCCCCGAACATCTCCTTCAATTCGATTCCTAGTATTAAAATTATCCTCGAAAGACCGACCATCGGTATTAGGATTTCGATTAAATTGATTAGGACCGACGTTATTTGTTTTTGGAACGAAATTTGTCGGTAAATCGCTGGGTCTTTGTCCGAAATTTTGATTATAATCGTTTCTAGGATCGTTATAATTGTAAGAAAAATCGTTATAAGGCGGTATAGGGGTGGTAGTGTGTGATTGATAAGCTGGGGTGCTCGAAAACCCGTTACGATAATTGGGACTAGTATTCGGAATAAATGCCGGTGGTAAATTTAATTGCGCTAAAGCAGAATAAAAATTTAATATAACTATAACCACTAGTGGTTGTTTTGGAACACTTAAGTCGCACATTATTGTACACTGTTTATTTTCTAGTTTGTTTTCGTCGTACTAAAAGTTCTGTATGTACTGCCGATAATTTGTATGTTATGGTATAAGCACGTGGGAAATATTTTAAAGATGTTTGTTGGTGGGGCGATGTAAACAGGTGATTATTTACCTTCGTATAGGTAACTGGAAATGTGTATACGTTTTAGTACTTTAATTAAGTTTTTCGTTGAGTCTTATGTAATTTTAATGATTTATAATAATGGGATTAATACAATTATTATACAGTGAAGGACAATAGTGTGGAAACAAGGTTTTTATACGTGTTTATTGAATTCTTGAAAATAAATTAGGGAGGTAGACCTTATTTTTGTAAAGCACCCCCTTTATCCTTTATCCTTCACCAGTATTGTATTGTATTGTATTTTCAATTTTACTTGGTAAAATAGGTACCTTACGCCATTTGTACGTTTATGACAGATAGGCGACATGTTTCCTCGCCTCCTACTGATGCCCTGTAGCTTCAGATAAACTTGCCAAACTATAAATAATCTCTTCCTTAATCTACAAACTATCGAAATCGAAATTTCCATTCAAAATCTATAATCAAAAGAAATATCAGTTTAAGTTCACAACTTCCCCTATATATTATTAAAATATGGGAGCAGACACATTTAAGGAGAATCTATCGGCAGCGATTTGACAAAATATCAAGTATTTTTGGCAAAGAATTTTGAGGTAATGGATGTATTGAAAATTACGGAAAAAATATATCATGTAGATTAATGTTGAACTTAGAGTTCTCATCGAATAAAAACTTTGAAATGCTAACCAAATTTTGTTGAAAAAAATACGAATCATGAGGTAATTACACATATTAAGCAAAGTTTGAGCCCTTGTAAAGAATTAAATATGGATTAAATGGAAAAACTAATTGATAAGAAGTCTAATTTGAAGCTTTATGAATACTATGTAAAAATCCTCAAATTACTTATGACCGTACAATTCCTTATTGAAATTCGGTTGCTACCACTAAAATATCGGATAAAAATCCATCTCTCGCTTTTCTATCCTTCTATGACTGACATTGTCTCTCTGCTTCGGTAGTCGCGAGCCGTTCCATTGTTAATACAACGCTCGCCGATCTCGTCGGTCTCCCAGTTCAGTACTGACGAAGCTTATAGAGTAGTACGTGAACCAAAATCCGCTTGGACCGCTTGGCTTCCTACATGTTGCGGAGCTTTCATATTTCTAATACAATTTACGTTATGTGAACTGAAACGTGAGGACGTAGGGAAACAAAAAAATATACAAAGCATAATTGTGCAAGGTCGAATTTGGTAGATGACCCTTAATGGCCATTTAACAGTCCCCATTGGGGTCTACATCACAGATAACCCACTGGTGTACATACGAGGCAGAAGCATGTACAGTTCATAGTGACCCTGTAGTATCACACGCTATTCGAATACGATTGATATTTTTGATATTTTGTTTAAAAAGATGACGATATATTATGTACTTCAAAATCAGATTAGAGTTCGCTTGAACTTCTTTCTCTAATGATTAACTTCCCATCCATACTTATCTTCTTCGAATGAAGTTAGAACTACCCCCACAGCCACTGTTAAGTAGGTATGTTTTCATAAATACATACACTAGTCTTTGAATTTTGGAGAGGTTTTCTCTCGTCGTCAAAAGACTAGCTCTACTACTCCACGCAATAGCTCCATAAGTGATTATTGGTCTTACTATGGCTGTGTACATTCATGATCCTTGGGTGAAAACACAATTTTCCCTTCCTTATTCCTGCACACTACTATATTCTTTTCGTGTTTATTCCAAATAAGTTTACTATCTTAGATCAGACCCAGATACTTCACTCAACCTCGCTTCCATTAAGCTCAACGGTTTGGAGTTTAAGTTTCCTCGCCTTGATGAATGTTATTGAGATGGTTTTGGAAGCATTGCTTAGTCCCACTTGTCGTCACCAGCCCTTCCGATACTCCAGTTCGCTTTGTACAATATCACAAAGGGTATTCTTGAATTTTCCAATTTTATGACAATATCATCAGCATATTCTTGGCCGTTAAACCAGACAGGAGTTCGTCTACCTTCAAACTCCAAATTAACGGGTTCCAACGTTTTCCTTGTTTTAATGGAAAGTCTGTTAGGCTCCGTTTCACACGCGAAGAAGCGGCACATAACAATACCTGAACAAGGCTTTGATCTTAAAAAAGGGTAAAAGGTGAAAATAACTTCAAGCAATATATAAATTCAAGATATTATTATTCAATATTGATAAATGTGAGAAAGCATACAATTTATGTTATTTTATTATTCAGTAGATTCTTCTTGCTGCTGATTTTTCGATTCTAATTCTTTACGAGTTCGAACACATACTAGAAATAAACAAAAACAACTTTCTTTAGTAACAATACTTTATCATTTTTGTACATTGAGTTACCTCTTTTGGTTTTTTCCCAGCCGATAAATACACCATTCTTAGTATTTTCTTGTTCTAACCAATCTTGGAGAGGTTTAAAGTATTCCAATAACCCACTGGCGTCCATGTTTCTTTGTCCAGTTAAAGCCTCCATTGCATCCGGCCATGGTCTGGAACCTCCCATGCTGAGCATTTTCCTAAAGAGATTCAAATTATTTTATTTTTAATCAATTTTATTTGAGGTAGTTCATTTGGTTTTAGATTTACTGCGGTTATTATTGAACCCGCTATCTAGTTCAAAAAGCCAATTTTGACTGGAGTAAAATTTGTTTGTTTATTTTCCTACGATCACATAGGAAAGTGACATATATCGCACTGTCTAGTTCTATGGAAAGTGGCCTTTATTCATATGCGTACGGAAAAAAAAACTTATCCGTACGTGTACGGATAAAAAAGCTGTCAAATGTATAATTTTTATTAAGATTGACCACTGGCAAGCTGTCAAATATATAATTTTCAATTAGATTTACCTATGTAATATCTAAATTTGAAGCGATCTATTTGAAAAGTGAAATTTTTGTCATTTTCTTGATTAATTTAAATGTATGGCGCGGTCGAGGATCGAACCCGCGTACTCTTAGACAAGAAGTCCGATGTTGCACCAACTAATCCCAATTACCTGTTATAATAGTAGGAAAATATAATCATATTGAAAGGTATTTGTCATAAGTATGTATGAAGTATGATGAACAATAATAATTTCACTTTCAATTTCTATAATTATCCAACCAATTAATCATTGTAATAACCTACCTATATTATATAGTTAAACTACTTGAATTTTTGTCACTAATGTTAATTTTGAAACCAATTATGTTGACTTTAATTGTAACATTTTGTGTATTAATATGTCAGATGTTGATTACACATTATTTGGTGAAATTATCACGTGATCGTAGGAAAAATACTGTACATTACTCGTGCGAAAGTGATTTTTCACACTCTTGTGAAAAATGTCACTTTCCGCACACGTTATGTTATATACTATTTCACGACTAACAATAATAGAATAATATCATTATTGGATTTGTTCCGTTTTTGACGTTTTATATATTTCAAAATGTATCCGACGAAAATATTAATGAAATAATTATAGAAGCAAATATACCAAAAAATACTGTTTTCAATAAATAATAATAAACAGCTATTTTGAAATACGACATTCATTTTAATAAATATACCATTTTTACTCACTTGAGGGCATTTCCAGCGACAGTATTTTCATATATGTCGCATTCGTGAAGGGGTTTGTTGGCATTATTGGGTTCGTATTGACCTGCTTTTTCACAAAGTGCTCTATGGAATTGAAATTGGATTACGAAACTTATGAAGTACCTAAAACATTTAAAAAATATATATTATTATAATAGTCAAGTAGAGTTTATGTTAAAATTGAATGAACAATTCATTTTTTAATTCTTTTTTTAGCAAATTAACTAAGTTAACGTTATTTGGAAGATAATGAAACAACAGAGCATATAATTTGTGCCTGCCCCGCCGCGGCTCGAATCAGGTATCTGATGTTTGGCAGGGTCTCTCTCTCGCCCTCGGACCTGAAATATCATTCACCAAATAAAATAATCGGCTTTGTTAAGAAGCTGAATTTGTTTGGTGAAATCTGAATAGGTGTGAGCCACAATAGACTCTTGTGAGTCGCAGTGGAGGGCCTTATAGACCCACTCACCACAAACCTAACCTAAGTTAACGTTAACAAAAATAATTTCTTCTTCAATTTCCTCTACGAGAATGCTTTGTATGGAGGCGTTTTCCATTTTATCCAATGTGGAAGTTGTAAAGGGGGTTATTACAAACAAGGAAAAAATAAATGCAGCAGCAGAAAAATGGGAGGGATCATTTGGGGAGTGGGAAAATACATTATTGCGATTTCTGACCAAAATTGAGATTCTAGAAAAAAAAAATTGAATATAAAGGCTGTAGAGCTCAGGATGATCTACAACTTTTGTATCGGTGATTTTTTTACATAACCTTGAAATTAGTTCGAAAAACGCAAAAAACTGCTTTTTTATTTTTAGTTTTGGCAAAAATTATGCGATTCTAAAGAAAATTTGGTAGAAGGTAACTTTTATAGTCAAAAACTATGAAAACAATTTTCAAATTAAAATGTTGAAAATTTTTCGAGTCATGACGTTTTTTACATTTTAAGATGTTATTGTATTTTGTTGGGTCTACTGTTGAGCCGGATGGATGTACTGATAGTACCACTATAATTATTGCACCTATTCAACGGAACACAAACGAAAAATTATTGTCCCTTTCTGCTATAAGCAGACCTGTAAAGAAACTGCTGCCATAAACCAAAGAACGTAGTTTTAATTTTACCTGAGATAAGGAACATCGGCAACAATATGATATTTAGCGGCTGGATCAAAATCTTCTTCTGACCGATCGACTGGAGGCTCTAGGCCTTGATATTTCTCTCTAAGCTCCCACCATTTACAATTATAATTATCTGATGTAGTATTTCCTGCAAAAACGTCCCATCTCCAAAGATCTATTAAATATCCAAAAGGTAAAAACGCTATTTTGTCCAATCCAATCTAAAATTTTGTTAAAATAATTAGAGCGATGAGCAGAAGTGGGATTATAGTCAATTTGATTATAAAGGAATGTTTACTGAATTACAGCTCCCTGAAAAACTGAAGCCTCTCTACATCAAGTGATAATGTCCCTTCTTATTACAAACCATAATGGTTGGTTAAATCGTGAAGATGTCCAAGCCCCGTCTAACTTAGAAGTGTAATTCGATATCTGTCGTGGTATAAAGCCAGAGAAGTAGTTGTTTCTACTTAGTGAATGATCTCTTAGTTGAAAAGTAATTTTCAAAAACTTTGTAAGGCGTTATAATAGTATTTAACTATTATCTTTTACATCTTTAAATGTATTGTAGTTTACTACGTCTAATTTTTAGTAAACTGTCACACTTAATTAGTTTTTTTATTCTGCCTTTTTCACTAAACTACTGATAAGACTACATAAAATCGCGAAAACCAGCTTAAACCAGTTAGCATAGAGGGGCCTAGTTCATGAGTTTGACACGTTGAACAGTGGTGACAAGGAATGTGAATATATGTTTCACAAGTTTCTATATTTTCATGATATGCAAACTGACAAGTTGACAATCTGTTTAGTAAGCAATTTGTATCACAAATAATAACCAAGACTGGCTTAAGCTATTTTAATAATAAAAATTAGTATCTTTACTATCTTAGAAATATGTATCTGAATACTTAGTGGAGCAGAAGCTTGTATTATTGGAGCAAATAAAGCTCAGAAAACATATAATAGAGGCAAATTTTTCGGACAAAGTAACAGCCGAATATAAAATTAAAGCTTGGAATGACCTTGGCTTTCGCAAAGTTTATTGCTCTGGTTCCAGAGAGTTGCACCAAGGAAGAACTGATGGACTCTGACATGGGCAACTTGGAAGAGGCGTGTAAGGAGTCCTCATTTTCCTCATATGTTGCTCTAACAAACATTCATTCATTTCTGATAACTTTGAAAACAATTATTATTAAATTGGAGAAATGTATTACAAACATTATGTTACGCCACTGACACCATCGGCGATGTGGCAGATGGCACTTTTACAGCTCGGGCTACGCATCCACTTGCCTAAATTGCTACTACTCAACTAGTCACTTGTCAAATTGACATATTCGTTATAAAACCAAAATGTGTCAACTATTCACTCTTCAACTTGTCAACTAATGAAACTTATGAAACAGGCCCGAATAAGTTGTTAATATCGCTTCACTATAAACACTTACCTTGTACAAATTGTTGAGTACTATCCTCGGATCATCAGTTTTCGAATTTAATAATCCTATTTTCCGCAAATGTTTCGTTGAACTGAACGACAAGGAGATCAAATCACCAACAGCCTCATGAAAACCTTAAAACATAAAAATGTATTCTTTTTCATGTACCGTATACGAGGACGAATCAGGATAACATAACTAAACCCAAGAGACATTTATACAAAGAAAATTAACATCTATCCTTCAAAGAAGTAGTCATTGTTTTTGGTTTTGCTGCAATTTTTCTAACCCCGAAAAAAAGTTATGACCATTTGAAAGATCAAGTTGGGCTAGAACAATCAAAGATACTCCTGGGTAGCTACAACAAAGTGAGGACAAATTAATTCCTAAGCCAGCCTAAGACTGAGAATTTTGACAAATGTACTAACAGGATATTGCCGCTTGAATGGGCTCCTCAAGATGATCAAGCTAGTGGAGCGAGAGGGAATCTAGAAATGGAAGTAGAAAGTTCGACTGATATGCTGGTGGAATACAAAGCACTTAGAGGACCTCTCCTTCATTAGGCTGTATCAGTAGTTATTGTTATATTCTGTTTTATCCTCGTATACATATTTTTCATACGCACCATCATTAGCTCCTGTCCTATATGTGACTGGTTGATCTTTATATTGCAAAAAGTATTCGATATGTCCCATTTCGTGATGAGCTGTTTCCATATCCTGTATGTTTATATCTGTACATTGCTTTATTCTATAAAAAAAAATTTGGTGTCAGTAGATTTAAAAAACATGTGTGCATACACTGTGTTATTTATAAGATGCGACATAGGGATTCCTGTACAAAACTGTCAAACGGGAGCTAACTTTTTACCAAATAGCGTTCATAAAAAATAATAACAGATTTGGAAAGGTCGTTGAAAAATAAGTTCAAATGCACTTTTAATTTTCCTAAATTCGCTCTGGTTTAATGAAAAAAAATGTATGATTATGATTAAAAAAGTAGTCCGTGCTTCTACCCGTCTGGCTATCTCCTACAACTTCATCATGTCACTTTTCAGATGTCGGTGTGCAATGTTTCTCCGAACTCCGAACAAATCTGACAGTTTCTAACTGTTCTACGAACAAACCTTATATCACAATATCATCATTCTGACCATTAATAGATGTCAAATTACCATAACTGTCAAAATTACTTATACCGCGTTTTTAACTTAATGAAAAAGGGAAGATTAACATGGATGTATATATTCAGATGAATGGGAAAACAATGTACAATTGTAGATAAGCTTACCTAAAATCTTTTCGATTGTAAAAGTCCCAAGCGGACGCATGGCAAACTAAATCTCTGTCGTGTGGTTTTTCCAATATTGATTTTTCCCAAAAACTATCGGGCATCGCTGTAAGATTAATCGAAACAAAAAAGTTTTCTGCGGTCTTGAAAATTTTTAGAGCAGTATAATTCTAAAAAACAACAAGTAATTTCACCATTATAATTACAGTAAAATAAATAAAGTTTTTCGCCCATATATCGCATGTCGCGTTACAGCCAGCCGCTCGGCACAGCCTCCGTACATAGACATGAATTGTAGGATCACTCGTCGTCGGCACCAAACATTACAGAATAAAAATATAAGATGTTTCGCTCGTTCGAATTTATCGCGTAAAGCACCGATGCCGCTGGTGACTTGGATGGTACAGTACGTCGCTACGTCCTTACTAGCATTTAATTTGGCATATTATACGGGACGTCGCCCGTCAAGCGCTGTTATTTTAGAACGGTGTTTATTGGTTGTTCGTGTTTTATATTTATGTTGTATAGAATTTCTAAATTTATTAATTAAATGTTTAAATGAGCAAAAAGTCACATTAATATTTTTTTCTTTAATAGCAAAGCTTAAACACTAAATATTTTGTAATATTTGCTAATACAAAATTACGGATTTATTTTTATTATAAGGATATTATATAAACAAGTACATTAAGCAAGAAAACACAAAAATTCAATTCTATAGCTAACCAAAGGGGAATTGGTCTGTTCCTTTTGAACGAATTTACTAAATTTTCTTTTCATCATCCATGTAATCAATTTCCTTTCACATATTATGCAAGTCTCTATACCAGAGTCCGTATATATTTTACTCTCAAATGTATATTGAAAGATTTGAAAGACAATAGATTAAATTTAACACATAAACCAAACTCCAAACTTAGTATTTTACAACATTTATAAAAAATTTTAATAAAGGTATCCTGCAGCTGCTTCTCTTTTTACTGTTTTAACCCTGTCAATCCAAAAAAATACGCCTTATTTGAAGATCAAAATTTAAGATTTAGTTGCCCTATTATTCTGGTGGCTAATGAGTATATTTAATTGAATTTGTGATAAATATCTGCTAGATTATCAATAAGTATAACAAAATTACTAAGATGCTGGATAAAAACTGAATTGATTCATTTTAAAAATTCAAGTTTATTTTTCACTTACCTTTTCACATTCATATCCCGAACATTTTTCGAAATAATTAACATTTAAAAATAAACCTTTCGAACTTCTCTGGTATCTACCGGTCTCGTTATTGACAACAAAAGCGAGTCGTAAACATAATTTATGAGAGCGGCGTCCGTTTGGGACAGCAACTTGAATCAAGCCGCCCTGGAGTGAAACATCTTCTATTTTTATTCTGTAATCTTTGTCGGCACTTTCATGTAGCGCTTATAAAGACTATCCGGAAAAAGGTCGTTAAAACACACGTGTATAGTATATACAGGGATCACGCGAATTACTACCTTCATAGCTTGTTTATTTAAGGATTAATTGTTTGATACGGGGGCTGCGTGTTTTAATATGTACGTTTAGTATTCAATGTTCCCTTAATTCAAAGTACAATTGTTCGGAGAAAAACTAGAAATTTCTAAAGATGTTGAATATCTGGGAGTATTCATTCGCTTTCAAACAAATAAAAGCTTAACAAAAATGTACATATACAAGGACACTTTTGACTTGTGTACTTGGATCTCACGTTCCAAAATAGTCGTAAAACCACCCTTATCAAAGGGGTTAAGGTGTCCTAAAAGTCGTTTTGTTTTTTTCTCCATTACGCAATTATTTATCCATCAAAAACAATTCGTATATCATACCATCCCCGAGATTGTTATACATAAAACTCTCATCCGTATGATTATAAAGAATAAAATATTCTCACCTGTTTCACCATTTCTGATGTTACATCAATATCTTCAACATCTGGATAAGGCAAAGTAAAACTAGCAATATTACTCCATGTTTGAGCCCACATATTTCCTAAAAATCATTTAATTTTTAAACGTTGCACAAACGTTGCTCCAACTCCTTCGATACGTTCCAAGACCTACCTTATTATTTATTTCTCTATGCGTCTATTGCTATCTAAGTCTACTGTCATTTCGTTGATGTTTGACAGCCGTTGAAAGCAGACAACGACGTAAATTTTAAAGAAAATTGGCAAAAATATACTGAGAAAAAAGTTTGCCTAGTGTCAAAAACATCTTCAGTCACGCGTTTCATACTTATGACTGAAGTTACATTTTTGACACCATATTATTACCTAACAAGTGTGCCGGAATTGGTCCTTTTTCAGAAACGACATCTCCATATTTTTTTCTAAGTCTATACCTAACGTATGCGTGAATTTGTTGGTATAATGGCTTCAATTGATCCCATAATTTTGAAATTTGATCTTTAAAACTTGGATCTTCATAGTTAAACAACCAATAATCTCCCTGATTCTCAAAGCCGTTCAATTTTGCCGCTTGATTCGATAATTCTATATAATGTTTATAATTTTCTTTACATTTCGGACCTACGTTGTTTCTCCATTCTTTCCACGTGTGTTTTAACTCTTCTTCTACTCTTGAGTTGGCCATAATGTTCGTTATTTCTAAAAAAAATAGGAGAAACATATCTAAATATGTACAGGGCGAATGTCGTATCCTACAGAATGTTACAAAAATGGGAAAATATATAATTATTCTTTTTGAAGTGGAGAATCTTTGCACACAAACTCGAAAATATTGGAATACCTGGCTCCAATGACAAATCGCATTTTGTTTTATTTTGATAATCGCAAATTTTTGCCTTCGCATACGTAGCTTCCATTTCGCTAATATTCTTCTTTAAATTTTTATAATCATTCTCTGGTAAGGCGGAGGATCCTAATACTGAATATAACATGAATTGTCTCCTTAAATCGTAGTCCGAAAAGGCTCTCCAATTGAATTGTTTAACCTGTTGCCATGTTTCCTTTTCGCTTTCTGCGACTTCAGCTGATATAGTCAACTGAAAAATAAAAACAAGAACGACATTAAGAGTGAAATTTAGAAATTGATTTACAAAATTCTAGATATAAATGTACAAACAAGGGACGAGTCTGGGCAAATAGGAGGAAGGAGAAAGCGGACCGCGGGAAGAAAAAATGTAGAGGATGGATTGAGGGTGTTATAGATGAATCTAGTGAAGACCATGATCTTAGATGATCTCAGCCCGAAAAAAAAAGATATAAATGTATAATTAGATAAAAGTATGTAGTTATGAATGTTGCTGAATAGACAATCATAAAATAATATTATTGACTATTGAGAACAGTTAATGAGTAGGCTAAATTGTAAACCTGTTCGAAGCATAAAAATAGAGTAAAAACTAGTAGCAGCAAGTTGATTGGTCCTCCTTGTGACAAATATTGTGGTTTGACTTCATTTTGAGATATTACTTACACTTTTTTCCAAGTTGAAATCCGTTATATTTGAATCATAGTCCCATTGGGCTATACTGGATTTATAGGAATTGTCCTCATTCTTTTTATTAATGGTCTGCAGCAAGTTATAAGCGTGTATTTCTTCTTCTTCTATATTCGGATCTTTGGCTTGTACGGAAAGGACAAAATACAATATAACTCCGATCGCCACCATCACAGATAATCTGAAACATAAGACATTATTTCTACGTTTTATAATGTTTCAAGTCACAACGTATATCAAGAGAGCGCCAAATTATAACTTTATGTGACCATAGGCGGCAATAGGGACTTTGGCCCTCCTTGAAACATTATTGAAAAGTTCACAAAATGGCTTGGGTCTAAGCTTGGGTCTAAGCCACTTCCAAGTCGAGAAAAAAAGTTAACGCCGATCTATAATTTTCTCGATTCTATGCAGGAGATTTCCGACTTTCCTATTATCTCGTTGTGGATGGAGTTAGAAGTGATCAAGAGAGAATAATATAGTTAATTTCCAAATTACATTCAATTCGAATCTATAGATTAAGAACTATTGGACTCAAAGTTTCTCAATTTTGTCACTCACACTCACTCAGTGATCATCAAAAATTTTAGTTATTCCTAGAACACATTTAAGTGTCAAATTTTGAGCACAATTAGTGTAAAGAAAAACTGAAGCATATCACAATGTCAGTCCCCTTTTTTAGATATACATTAATTACGCCATGCTCCTAGACGTATATATTTGAATCAGATAAATTACATCAAGTAAAAATAATTCATTTTAAAACGACAATCATATAAATCGTTTGTTTTTATTTATATTTCCTATTCAATTGATTGAATCTAAACGAAAAACTTACTTTAAGCGACCTCAACTTTGAAATTACTTTGGTCCACTGCACCTCACTTAAGAAACTACAAAAAATGATCTCATGGTTCAATATTTAAAACTTTTTTTAATACTTTTAAAACGAGGTCGCTAAACGGTAACAATAACGTTCAAATCTATTTTTTTCCACTGGTTCAGTGGCTTATAATTCCGAAAATATAAAATCCGATTTAATTGCTTCATAAATTTTGCGAATTTCCCAGTGTCACACACATTTGTACAGGGTGAGTCATGAGAAACTGTTAACTTTGAATATATAAAAATCCGATTCAATTGTCTCATAAATTTTGGGAATTTGTTAGTGTTACAAACATTTATACAGGGAGAATCATGAGGAACTGGAGTATCTACCTATTATTTAGGGTCTAATATACAGGGCGAAAGGTGAATTTTGGTACCACCTAATATGCTGATTTATTGAAACTAGGAAAAATATTACATTTTTTGGTAAAAAATTGGATTTTTGATAACTAGTATTACTTCAGCTCGTAATATATTTTGATTATTAAATTTACAGAGTTCCAGAACTGGTTTTCAAGAAGCATTATTTGAACACTGATGCAAGAGGTACTGTACTGTGCCAGCAAAGCTTCAAGGATTGCAGCACGAACATGAGTGCGCCAAGCGTCAAGTTAAAGTTATTTATGTAGAAATCGGATTATCCTGAATAATGTGGACCACAGCAATTCCGGATAATCAAAGGAACATTTTTCAGGATTTGGTCATTATTACGCCGCCGTATTGCCTGAAGTTTTTCTTTTAAATTATGCCGCTGTATTCGTCTATAACAAGAACCAAATAGTATATTATACATACATACCAAGGTGGTGAAGACTGTTATTATTGACCGAGCACCAAGATTTTTTCGCGAGTGGCTTTGCCCCGAGCGGAATAAGGTGCGAGGTTTATAATGTCTTCAACACCATAGATACTATTTTTTCCACCACTAGCCAAATTTAAAACAAAAATTAAAAATAATTCTCAAACGCACCACAATAAGCGTTTACTCCGTCGTCTGACTGACAAGTTCACGGTTAGTTTTCGATATATTATGAACGTACTCGTTATGTCATCAGTCATTTATGGTTGAGCGCGAGTTTTAAACTAATGGCATTTTTATTCAAATAATTTCATCTTGATTGGTAATTTCAAGCATCAAATATGTTGAAGACAATCTCCTGGGTATACAAAATTATGTTGCACAAGTTTTTGTTGAACTACTATCCCTGAATTCTCAAAATATTTGAATTTGTCCAGTATTGACCTAGGTTAATAATAGAGAAATTCAACTTCTCAGTCGGCCAGAAGAAGCAGCTTCATAGCTAGTAGTAGGAAAAAGTAGTTTCTCCTTTCGTATATATTTGCTGCGGGATCCCGTTTCCCACCAAATTTAACGCCATATTTTCTGATAAATTTATCCATACTACACACAAGATGTGATACGTCAAAAAGTGATAATAATTAGATAATCAGCAGTTGTTGGGTGGTGCAATGAAATTTACATTACAAATGTCCGTTAAGTAATAATAATAGCAATAATTTATTGTTTTCGCGGCCATCTTAGGACGCAATGGACATGTACTCACTGGCAATTGAATGGGCAACCTATTCTACCTGTTTTTCACTTTAAACTCGACAGTGAAAACTGTTTCCATTTAAAATAATGAAGTCTACTTGTGTCATGGGGTTATAAGTTTTTCTGGAATGGTCTATTGAGTTTTCACGACGCTATTTGCGTAGATGAGTTTACTGACATGATTTGACTATATCCTGCTGCATTACAACATGTTACATCGGGGATAGTACTAGAGTGCCACCAAGATTTAGCTAACGCCTCGGCAGACTACAAAATTATCCTGAGGAGGGTTAAAGGGCACGACAGGAGTAAAGGAAATCGCACTGCTGATTCTTTAGCCAGGGAAGCCGGTGGACTAAAAATTATAGGATCCAGTGACACCTGTCAGTGGCCCAACGACTTCGACAATTGCGGAGCTAGCCAAATGTTACACCAATGCTCAATCCCTTGAGAGATGGGATGGAATCAAAAGGATGCAGTCTTGCCAGGATCACCATGGGCGACCCTTTGAAGCTGACGCCGAAGAAATATTTGGCGATGACCAGGAAAACCCTACGTTTAACAGTAGGATATCTGACTGGCCACTGTCAACTAAGGAAACACCTCCATACTATGGGACTAGTGGACACACCTCTATGCTGGATGTGTGAAAAGCAAAAAGAAACTGTCAGGCATGTCTTAGGCGAGTGTCTGTAGTTATCGTAAATGATGAGTCTTGGTCTACACCTACCGATATAAAGGAGATGTCTCCTAGTGACCTGTCCACCTTCCTGGGAAGGACAAAATTAATAATAAAGGGTATTTTTTTATTAAAAAACAAAAGTGTTGGAGGAAAATCATGGATACAACTCGAATATAAAGTGCACAACGGGTGGTTTATATTCTTGTATAAATAATTATTCTACGTAATTAGTCAAAAAAGTTTGGACCCGTATGCATACATTTTCGATCATAAACATCCGTTTTGGTTCTTGATTCGCGAAACATAAAAAGCAATCGATTTTTTTTCTATGCAAATTAGTTTTTATACCTGTGTCATTGACCGGAACAACCAAACGTCTTATGAAAATAAATAAAATATTGACCTCACAGTTAAAACTAAAAAATTAACCAGTTTACTATTATAATCTGAAGCACCAGATTAATTATAATATCAATAAATAATACTCTGGATTAAATTCACCAACACCAGCTTTTCCATTCTTATTATACTCTTTTTTAAATGATCAATGATGAAAATGATCATCACAATTTCATTGTTTTGAGCGTTATTATACGAAATATAAAATTTAATAACGTAAATACAATACCATAGTGGGTACGAACTTACCTGCAATAATTTTCACAATACATTAAAAACCATATTTTCTTTAAGACAGATCGTTGTTTATGATTGATTCAGTATTCAAATACTGTGAAAAAAACTAGTCGTTACAACAGACCGGTTAGTTTCAACAGCACAATAATCAGTAGCGTGGTACAATTTAATTATTTAATGTAATATAATAAGTATATATGTAGTTTTTTTTGTTAAGCAATGTAATAATAATAATAAGAGAAACACATGCTCACAATACCATGAATTTTTGCGATTTAATTGACAGTTGATTGACCTTACGTCAATCAAAATTAAGAGTTAACACCACAGTTTATTTTGGAAATGAACCTGCTGAAAAAGTTAATATAAGGGATGTAAGTAACATTTATTAGTTCACCGGTTTCTACAGAGTCATTAGCATTACTATTTCATCTACCACGTCAAGCTGCTGTCAGAAAAATCAAGGAAGAGGTATCTATACTTTATGAAATGGTGCCAAACAAAGTCTGCTACTGCAGTTTCAGACAAAGTGCTTTTGGCATAGGTAGGGGAGGGGCTGGAAGGGTCGCCACCTTTTTCCAAAAAAATCAATAAAAACCAAAATAATTTTTTTCATAGAATTTGATTTCGCTAAACATCAATTACTATATTTACCTCTATAGCATTCCATTCTGTAGCTGAAAAAAGTTAAAGGTGCAAGAATGTGTTACAAAGTCACTGTACATGCAATGATGGTACACAGAGTATGGTACTGTGGCCATTACTGTTTAGGAATTGGGAAAAGAAATTGAAAATAGACTAGAATTGCTAGAATAATGTTTTATTTAAAAATAAAAAAAAATTTCTATTACAAAAATACAACTTAAATACCTATACAGAAAGCAACATAAACTTATTAACTTCTAATGGCCAAGAGTTAACAGACATCATATATAGCTGAATTGATTGAAAAAGAAAATAAATTTGCTGTTCTAGTAGTGCCGCTTACTTTTATAGGTTGAGATAAATGTAGTACAATATCAATAACTGGAAAACTATGGCTAAATAGTGAACATCGGGATACGTGAAGTAGCACCCAGTTTTTCCAATCTTGACATCTGTGACTTTTCGGCGAGGCATTTTCCAAAATAATAGGTATCTGGAATAAATTGGATCTACATTTACATTATTGTACTAAATTGAAATTTTTCAGGCAAGGTACAGTGGCCACCCCTTATTTAAAAAATGAAGTAGTGACCTCTGTACCTACATTTAACATGGCCACTGTACCAACAAGCACATGTTTTTAAAGAGTGAAGAAAAAAACAAAAACTAGTTTATGCAATCAAAAGTTAATTATATAAATCTATACTTACATGTATTAGGTATAAGCTATCAACACCAGTTCACTTGGATGAGCATTTATTTTATCACTAAAAATAAATTCACTTGCTTGCTGTAATTTACTTCACATACACAATTTGAGGTTAAGCTGATTTTAAACAGGAAATCTTAAAATGCAGGTAGATAACTTTGCAGGCATTGTAAGTGCAACATTGACACACTCTGTACAAAATGAGTACAAATGAGAAATTCGCGAGATAGTGGCCACTATTTCTGCATGGCCATTGTTGCAGACCCTCCCCTACTTTCACAAAAAAGTCTTCATCAAATATATACTATCCTTTTCATAGAGGATAGTATCCTGGTATCCTAAACTTCAAGCATTTTCAAAAGAAGAAATGACGGATATAAACTTAAAAATATATATACAGGTTCGGCAAATATTTATCTTTCGTATGTAAAATCTCATGGGAGTGGCACTGAGCACTTAATCATAAAATTTTATATGTTCAAGAGAGAAAAAAATACTTCTTTTTCATTAAACACCCACTATTCTAGAATCGATTGAACTCCATATACTCTCAGGAGAAGAAACTCTTCTTGGGTTTCATTATTCTTCGAAATATCTAGGTTTTCTCCTTCGTTATTGCCTAATAAGTTTTTGTACCATGAAAGGTCTTCCCTGTTTGTCCAATCCTCCCCAAAATACTCCTTCATCAAGTAAATCAAACTTCGATGCTGTCTTCTTGACCAGCGACTCACAGGTACACTCCAGCCGGTATCTCGTGACAAGGCGGTGCTTCCAGAAGGCAGAGAAAGAACGTATTCGGCCAGACTTACGAAGCCGAGGGCCTCCTGTCCGAGGGTTTGTAATTTGCCTGAGGGTATATATCTATTAGCACCCGTGGTTCATATCACCTTTCATCTCATACCAGTTTGTTTTGAATAATACAACCAGCTCATATAAAAACGTAAATTTGTATTTTGTTAATCGAAAGAACTCTTTTTTTGTGCCTTAATAACCGTGCGGAACATAATGTGTACTTTATGACCACATGGGGCAAAATATTTTCGATTTTTTCACTTTTCCAATTAACAATTCTTCATCTACTTTTTCGCGAATAAATTCAGTAATTTTTAAAATTTATTTATTATTGCTAACTCCTGACCTGTCTATAATTTACATCGCAAACTCTGGTCGCATACTCAATACTCATTTCCTTTGTGGTCCGTGCAAAGAATACAGATATATTCTTGATTTGACCTGTGGTCGCATTTTGGTTACACGTCAAACTCAAGCTCGAGTTCTATGGAGTAAGCCGATATGCTCATGCGAACAAACCTTATTTATGTCAATCAAGTAATAAACACAAACAAACGGTATCCATACATAAGTAGTGGGAGGATAAGGTGTAGAAAATCGAGAAGTGTCTAAACTTAACCTAAAATAAAAAAAATTATTTGTGTTTTTAATCTTACAAAAGTGGCGATATACTGTGAAATACTGGAACAATGATTTTCGTAAAAATCCGATATAAATTTAAGTGTTACAAATAAAACTGACAGTGTTTTATGACGTCTTTCTACCATAAAAAATAGTCCTAGTTTAGTAAGAAATGAACTCCCGTACTCATTTGCACCCTTTCATGAACAATTCAGTGTCTATTAGACAAGAAATCCAAAGATTTGAAAGTGTACATCCTAGTATTTATGCCATATACGACTTAATAGATGTTATACCTGATGGTATAGTTGCCCAGCAAATCAGAGATCATGTAGTATGTATAGAAGGTAAGTTTTGCATAATATTTAAACTAAATGTAAACATATCAATTTTAAATATGCACTTAAACTCTACGTTTAGTAAATAATCCTCAAGGCTATCTATTTCCTGAAAATAAAACTCAAATACTTGTTGTTTTCATTTTAATATCTAATGAAACAATGATGTAGATGAATAATATAAAATTTACAGTATCATAGTTTTTATATCTTGAAATATGATATAGGGGACTATGTAGTAACCCTCACTAATTATACTTATTCTGTTTTATCTGTAGTTACCAACAGATATATTAATTTTTAAAGACGTGAAATTAATCAACTTTTCAAAATAGGAAACACCATTTTTATTGTTTCTGATATATTCTTAAAATTTTATATGTAATGAATTAAGACAATTATTTTTATATTGTGAGTAATAAAACCACAAATGCATAAAGAAGCTAAATGGAGTGCCGCTTAATCGCATAGCAATATACGTTATCTATAAAAAAGATTCAAGGCTGAGCACAACCTTAAGTCTTGTTTATAAGTATAGGCATGAGTCTTTTTTCTTCTACTCAATAAGGGGGCTTAATGTAAATTCCTCTAAATACTTGAAACAATATACTTTATAAATATTTTCATTTTTTTCAACCTATTTTAACATAATAAAAGAACTTTGATTGATGCTGCACTTTTTTTACACATTACAATGCATTAAAGCAATAATTTACTGCATAAGTGATGAAATTGTATTGTTGTTTTGAAACCTACTTTATAATTAGAAAGTAGGTCATCAACTCCTAGTTATTTTGTTAATTTAGTTGAAACAAATTATAAAAAAACTAAAAAGTACAATAATAGGCATGAATGTTTGATAACATTTACAGTATTTGAAACAATGTTATTTACACAGTTTTTTAGCTGCAGGTGTTTTAATAAGGTCTATTAATAATCAAGCAAAGTGGCCATATTGAGGACTGCATTTATGTTTAAAATTGTTAATTTTAATACAGATGTTTGTCAACTATACAAGGTGTATTCTTTTCTCTGAACCTTAAATAGCTTATAATATTTATTTGTTTCATAGATACATGTGTATTGAATAAAATAAATAATGTATTGAAATTTTTAATGATATGGTTGTTGCAATTTCCTCTTTATTTTTTTCTTATGGTTGTTTTAACTCTATTATCAAAATTTTGTAGATTAATATAAGAAAAATGATATGTAAGTCAAAAACTAGTAATGTTATATTGCAGAAGTCAGTGCTTGAGTCAGTGTTACAGCTTCTTGACTACAATGATTTTGTGTACCTACATCACCATAGCTCAAAAATACATGGTCAATGAAATAAATTGTATTCAAGATACTGAACACAGCTTATGCTAACATTCCACCAACACCCACACTTCTCAATATTGTAAGTTATAACCAAGACACTGAAGATAAACTACAACTGTATATAAGGGAATTGTTGTATGATGGGTCTTGTGTTAGAAAATTTTCTTATACTTATTCTTTCAGTCTTCAAATATTACAATACAATATTTCAAAAATCATGAACAATATGGACCTGAATATAGTAAGTAATACAAATTGAGTGGTAAATACAAACTGACAGAGAGTAAGTACAGGCAACATTGTCAAAATTGCAACTTTTGGAGACTGTTGATAGTTATAGTGTATGTACATGAGTGAGTTAAGTTGTGAGGAGATCCAAGAGATGGGCAATAATCAAGATCCTACCTACTTAATGAAAAATAAAGAATTTTTATATAATTTATGTTGGTAAATTCAAGAGTTGTTCTTTTTATAAAAACCCAACTTTTTCATTGATTTTTGTATGGCAGCATTAAGTGCATTTAACTAATTAAACTAGTTTGGTTAAAAGGGTTCAGTACTTTAAACGGTGCATACAGCAATAATGAACAAGAGACCAAATTGTTCACATTTTCAGGATTATCCACACAAATAAATTTATGATTCTTATTTCACATGCCTAGGTATATCCATTGAGAGAATAATTTCTAGGTATGTCATAGCCCAGTCAGAATTCCAAATTTGTATACATAATTTTTTTTAGTGTCAGAAAGGTACCAAAATTCAAATAAACTAATGGGCAACACCACTAATTTTCAAAAATAGTATAATCGTGACCTCCATGCCTAAAAATTACCATATAAAGTAATTTTATTTGTTTTACATCATTTTCATTTCAAACATACAATCTTACGTGCCATTTGTAAAAGCTGCTCTCATTGGTGTAATGCAGTACGTAATAGCCACTACATGCCTATTTACATGCAGCCAATCATATAAGTTCCATCATAGTAAATTCGTAAACTTGTGGTACTGTGTGAGATAGATAATGTTAGAGGTTAGATTATTTCTTATAATTTGGTGTTCCCAATTAAAGACTAGAAAGAATTTTAAATAGTTTCCTAGTAATTTACTTTTTTATTAGCCCCCGTACTAAATACCCAATATATAAGTCAACAGTCATGATGGGAGTAAATCGCGCGACTCCTGTATATATGGCGCTGTATATACGGCGCGGTTTTCCTGAATATCTTCATGAAAGTGCCAACGATGAGTTAAGCAAACCACCATTCAGAATTTTTTAGAACAATTACGGAATTTTTTAAACGTTTCATCCCAATTATTTTATGAATGGTTTAGAATATTGACGACCACAATTCAAATAGATACATTATAGTGTACTTACATAACAAATGTAACCCATTTTTTATTGTTTTTAATAAAGTCCATTTTGGCACAACACCACGTTGTCGTATTCTACAGTCCAATAAAATGATATTTAAGCTGTTCACGTTTATTATTATCGCTGAATGTATTTAGTTATCTACGTTGAAATTCCTACGTAAATATAACATTTATGTAAATAATTAATTACACTAAAGTTCGAAAAGTTTTTATTTTAATAAACCTACAAATTAAATACTGGATAAACAGCAACAATAATAATAATTTCTATCTGTAATTATTATTAACTACCTAATTGTAGTTAGCGTAAACAAAAAGAGTGAAATCAAACACCGGCTCTTGACTAGTCATGCAATGCAAGTGTGCTGGTTGCATTACAATTAATACATCCTTTTTTGTATAAAAATCTCGACAGATAGTGATTGTTAAATGATATAAAAATAATAAATAAATATCTAGGATTTAAGCAAGATAAGTTACTAGGCCAGAATCAAGCAAAAAACCAAAATAAGAGACCAGTCACTCAAAGGGTAGGTAACTACTTTATTGAAATCCCAGTTGAAAGCAGGAAAACTCACCAAAATAATTAACACATAAGCCATACCGGTCCTGACTATCTCATTTAGAATTCTGAAGTGAACAAAAACAGAACTGAAAAATCACCATCTAATAAGTGATTCTCTGATGGAACATTACTTCCAAAAACAGAAGGTTTTATTATGACAATTCAAAACCAAGTAATTAATACCAACAATTGAAAAAAATAACAACAATATTTCAGACAAGTACATTGAGAAAATTTTAAAATACTCTGATCTTGCAATTGAAGTAGGACATGCAGAGAAAGTAGACTTGGTGCCGGTCATCTTTTCATCTATGGGACTAATTCCCCTAAATCTACAAGCCTTTCCAAAGACCATGACCAATTTTGCTCATAACTTGTCCTAAATCACAATTTTCGGTGGTCCAGATCGGATTTGGAATCAAATGACGCTGGTTAACCAGTCTATTTTAAGGGAAAAATCCTTTTCAGGAATAGCAGTTCAAGGAAAATATTTTTTCTACGACCACTATCGAAACTCGTCTTTTGTGCGTTGAAAAGCAACTGCAAAGTTGATGTTTTCCGCGAGCTGTCACAACTTGACATTGACGCTCTTAAGCAGAAAGTGACTTTGGCGCACGCCTAATTTTATTTATAGAGATGAAAGAGAGCTAGTAGTTATTTTCATATAAACTGTAAAATAAAATATTTTAGTAGATTTTATAATATGTTAAAGCATCCAACAGTATTTTCCGTAATAATTTAATGAGAAATAGGAAAATCTAGAAAATATCTGACATTAATGTAATAAGTGTTGCCTACGTACATAGGTACACGAAACTGCTAAGTACAAACAATGACAATTAATTTTATTTTGGTGTGATCGTAGAAAAATCTTTTTTGTATTTCGAGCAGAAAGTCCTTTGGTAGTCTCGACTGCCAAAGTACTGCTTTCTGCTCTTGATACACAAATAAAGGGAGTAGACAAAAGTATACCTATGCCGACATCTCTTAGCGAACCATTAAACTATTTTTCATTCCGTCTAAACACAATTTTTTCTCTATTTTACAGATTCATTTGTGAATTCACAAGAATGGACTTTATCGCGTACAGTACCAGATTTACGGCTTGGTATAGTCGGCGCTTTATCATCAGGAAAATCGGCTCTCGTTCATCGTTACCTTACGGGCTCTTATATGCAAGAAGAGTCTCCTGAAGGTGGTCGTTTTAAGAAAGAAATCGTAGTTGACAATCAGAGTTATCTTCTTCTTATTCGAGATGAAGGGGGACCGCCGGAACTGCAAGTGAGTTGAATTTTAAATTAAAACAAAAATATTAATGCATACAATTTATTGACAACTGACAGGTGGGCGTGGACTAAAACCATGTTGGAAAAAAGCTTTGAAATTGTAGCCAATATAATTGAGCAAAATTTAATTAAGTATTGGCTTAAAACTACGGCCCGCCTGGTAGTTTAAAATAACACTTATAACTGTGTGAAGTTTGGTGTATAATAATCATATAATAATGCTCTTGTCTCCAGTACAAGTCATGTTATTTTGTATCCAACCAGTGGAAGTAGTCCAACTTCTATTTTTAATTACATCAAGTAATTCTTTTTAAAAAACTTAGTTGTCAATAAAAATATTGTGGTTTGATTCCCAAAAAATAAGAATAACTAATGCAACAAGGAACATACAGAAGATATTTAAACATTGATAGCCAAAAATCAGATTCCAACTAGTCAAATCATTTATTAGCAAACCAACACACTTTCCGTTCAAATTTTGAAATATAAATATAGAACCTAAATCCCTAAAATTGAATCTTTTAGAAGCTATTGATATAAATAAAAACAAATAATCAAACAATCTTCTCAACGACCATATATGTAGATATCAACAATTCTCCCTTTTTACCTAGAAAGGTTGCGGTAAGATTGTTGTGAATGAATTTCCAGATAAACTTGTTAAGTACTTTAGTCAATCCCATATTTAGACACATTTGCTTTTTATTTCCATATAAATAGATTATAATATTATTGTCAATATCTGCAAAATTCAGTATTAAGGCACTGTATATATTAAAAATGTTTCATCATACCTTCACTCGTTTGAGAAAGCTAATGTGTTAGCGACACTCGTCACGACTTCATTTTAATATTATGTAGATTTTAACAAATTAAATTGTTTCATTTGATATTTAAACAATTGAAAATTAGCTATTATTCATTCTGTATTGAATCTAGTAAAGTGTTGTCTGCAGGTTTTGTTTTAAGCTTTTCATTCATCATCCATATAGGTATATAGTTCAAAATATTGACATATATCTTGACAGTTTTGTGCTTAAACATTACAATAAGAAATAACTATTATGTAAAAGTGTATATTGCTTGCTGTATTTACTATTTATTTAACTTCTTTTCAGTTTACAGCCTGGGTCGATGCTGTTATTTTTGTGTTTAGTCTGGAGAATGAATCTTCTTTTAATGCAATTTTTAATTATTACACCAAAATGGCCCAATATAGAAACTCGACAGAAATTCCTTTAATTTTAGTTGGTACACAAGGTAAGAAATCCAATTTAATTCTTTAAAGCTATACAAGTAATCTCAAACGAATTTAGAACTAATCTGCATGCAGCTGATTCCTTTAAAACCTGTTTAAAGTATATAATGATGGTCTTTTTCTTAAACTTTTGTCTTAACAACAGAGTGTTCCAGTCCCCCTTTTTGCTAGTACATCTGATATTTGATTTATCTCTATTCCAATCTGTCCGGTCCGACATTGTGATAATCTCTTAACTTCTATATCCTTTATCAATATTGAACTGCTCCTTCTATTGCTCTTGAGCCATCTGTGTACCATTGAATGGCATTTCTCGAGGCATTCCTTACAAGCCTGGGAATGGTATTTGGTTCCAATTCCTTCTTGGTGCTTAATTTCGTCTATAATTTCTTCAAAAAGTCATACTTTTTCATCACACTATCTTTAGGCATGTCCCATTTATTCTTTTTTTTCACATTATTTTAAAAAATATTTTTTCAGACGCAATAAGTGAGAACAATCCTCGGGTAATAGATGATTCTCGAGCAAGAAAATTGGCGAACGACTTAAAAAAATGTACTTATTACGAGACGTGCGCAACGTATGGACTCAACGTTGAAAGAGTGTTCCAAGATGGTAATTTACTTCTATTTTGTATAATCTTTGTGCTAAGTCTAATTAAAATTATCATTCCAGCTTGTCAGAAGATAGTTCAACAAAGGCACGCTTTAACTCCATGCTTGACACCTACTAATTCTCGACCTTCTACTCCAAATAGTCATTATTACCCGAACACTGTATCTGTACAAAGGAATTTTTTACAAAGCAATAACGGTTACTCTCAACATGGACAATCACAATCCCACATGTCTCCTGGACATAACCATACGTTATCACACAAGGTAAGGTGAACAACAAGTTTTTAATGGTATCCTTATTTTTTAACCATCATTTTTAGAAAATAGGTACACTACTGGACCCAATAGAAGAGCTTCGTTTGAGTTCAGCCTTAAATAAGTGCTTTTAATGACAAGTATGACAGTTCATGTCTCCAATTCGAAACAATATTTTTGCCGGTTTTTTATCATTGCGAAGATCTACATTGATTACTTTATTAAAACAATGAATGCACCCCCGAAACGTACATTTTAAAATAACGTTTAAGCTGAATTCTCAACACATCGGTTCTCAATAATTCTAGGAACTTTTTCATACTTTGGTACCGTTATAGATACAGTACTATGCGTATGACATATAATCCTTCACAGAATAGTGAAATTTCACGTCTTAAAATATTGAAAAATCAAAAATTTTTGACAGTAAATGATTAAGTACTTCAAACATAACCTCAAATGTCAATAATAAAATGGCTGTCGGCATGAAACATCGTTTGTAATGCCAATGCCATGAAATGGTCGTTACGTGTTTGGTTCCTGGCCCGAACACTCCTATCCCACTTCCTTCTATTGCTTTTGAGCCGTCTGTGTACCATTGAATGGCATTCTTTCCAAGTCTGGTAATGGTATTTGGATCCCATTCCTTCTTGTTGTCAAATTCCGGAAATAATGTATCATGGGAAAGAGGCAAATTTTCCTTCAAATCCTTCTAATTCAAAAAATTATATTCGTTTCAGGACCCGCCAAGTATTCAGACAATCGATTTACGTCAAGTTCATACTCTAAAATCTAACACCTCGAATTTCATCCGACGAGAAGCTGCTGACAGTAAGGAATTAATCTACAAGTCCACCGATGACAAATGGAACTCTTCTACATCTACTATCGGTAGCCATGCTTCATCTCAGGTGAATACCATAAAACATCGAATTACATTTCATTAGATTAAAACTCAATTTTATATATTTTATAATTTTTATAGGGCTTAGCGTTGCAGACCGTAGAAAATAACAATGTATCGAAGTTTGCCGCTCCGCATTCTTTAGATAACCTTCAATGTAGTACCAAAGACGGAAAAGATCTACCAACTCCCAATTCTACGCCGACGACATCGAGAAAAAGTCGACGGAGATCGAATCTTTTTACTCCGAGTAAAAAGGGGGATGATAAGTTGAAGAATGGTGGAGATTTTGGTAGCGGTAGAGCTATTCCGATTAAACAAGGTTAGCTTTTCCATTGGCAAATTATTTTTAGAATAACATTGATATTATTTTTTGTCCACCCTTTCTTCCATTTTTTCTATCCTCCCTCTTTGCCTTCTCTTTTTTAACCCACTCTCCTATCCCTTTTTCTATCTCTTCCACTAGCATATTTTCCTTTCCCTTATTCAATGTTTCCCATATATTCCCATTTCTAAGTTATGGAACCCTCAGTGCGCGAGTCCGTCCTGTTTTTCTCTTTGCCTCTTATGTGTCTCTTTCCTTTCTTTTTCCTTTTATCTGATTTTCCTCATCGGCATTTCCTTTTCTTTTCTCATAATCTTGGCCATTTCCCATTAAACTTTTCTTGTCTTTTCTATAAGTGTAACTAATGTTAATGTGATGACCATAAAATAAAGCAATGTTGTCAGATATATTTTCTAAAATGGTTGGGCTCACTATACAAATGTTTCCCATTACTTCAGTAAACTGTTAGCTCGTGATGTTCTCAGAAAGCTGGTTTGGAAATATATTAATAAAAAATACATAAAATAAATTTATTAGTAAGCATTAAAATAAGTCGCTCGAAATTGCTATAAAAAGAGAAATTAATTAAAACAACTTTATGATTGAGAACATTTTGTATACCTGGCAACGCCGCAGCTGCAGGTGTCCGATAAATCCAATCACCGTACACTGAAGCAAAGATTACAGAATAAAAATATAAGATGTTTCACTCGTTCGAATTTATCGCGTGAAGCACCGATGCCGCTGGTGACTTGGATGGTACAGTACGTCGCTAGATTTTTTGAATTTGTTAATTAATTGTTGAAATGAGCAAAAAGTCATATTAATATTTTTCTCTTTAATAGAAAAGCTTAAACACTAAACATTTTGTAATATTTGCTAATACAAAATTAGGGATTTATTTTTATAATAAGGATATTATATAAACAATTACATTAAGCAAGAAAACACAAAAATTCAATTCTATAGCTAACCAAAGGGGAATTGGTCAGTTCCTTTTGAACGAATTTACTAAATTTTCTTTTCATCATCTATGTAATCAATTTCCTTTCAAATATTATGCAAGTCTCTATACCAGAGTCCGTATATATTTTACTCTCAAATGTATATTGAAAGATTTGAAAGACAATAGATTAAATTTAACACATAAACCAAACTCCAAACTCGGTATTTTACAACATTTATAAAATTTTTTAATAAAGGTATCCTGCAGCTGCTTCTCTTTTTACTGTTTTAACCTTGTCAATCCAAAAAATACGCGTTATTTAAAGATCAAAATTTAAGATTTAGTGGCCCTATTATTCTGGTGGCTAATGAGTATATTTAATTGAATTTGTGATAAATATCTGCTAGATTATTAATAAGAATCACAAAATTACTAAGATGCTGGATAAAAACTGTGAATTGATTCATTTTAAAAACTCAAGTTTATTTTTAACTTACCTTTTAAAATTCATATCCTGAACATTTTTCGAAATAATTAACATTTAAAAATAAACCTTTGTGATAAAGAATCCTATTAATTTAAATATGCCTATATTTCTCTGATTACCCCTGTATAGCTTAAAATAAAATAGGCTTTTCGAACTTCTCTGGTATCTACCGGTCCCGTTATTTACAACAAAAGCGAGTCGTAAACATAATCTTGAATCAAACCGCCCTGGAGTGAAACATCTTATACTTTTATTCTGTAATCTTTGTTTATACCACAACTTGTTTTTCTCCTTTCTTCTTTCATTTAGTATCTCCTACCTTGTCCCAAATGACTAATGAGTTTCATTCAACTTTATTTAAGGT
The DNA here is from genome assembly GCA_910591675.1 of Galerucella calmariensis. Classification (NCBI taxonomy): domain Eukaryota; kingdom Metazoa; phylum Arthropoda; class Insecta; order Coleoptera; family Chrysomelidae; genus Galerucella; species Galerucella calmariensis. The sequence continues at coordinate 4,964 of CAJUYG010000296.1, read as the reverse complement.
GAATTCATGAAAGCGGAAATTAAATCTCAAATTAATTTTAAACGAAAACTAAAAATTTAAAACCATTACATGGTAATTTCTTCTATGAATTCGAAATAACGCTTGCGTGAAGTCCTTTACAACAGATCATGATGAACAATTGGATATTCTTAGTTTAAATTCAATCTTAAACAGTGGCGGCTCTTAGTGAAATTGTTTATTCCTAAATTAATACAGGGAATAGGTCGTTTATTACTTCTTGGTTCGATAAAAATGAATGCTTGACAGTTAACTAGACTAGTGACATCGTTTCAAATTGTATTGAATAAGAAATTTTGTAATTACAGGTTTTCAATTTTGCCTGCCAACCTAATACCAAATTCTACGAGCTGCCACTTTCTTAAATTAGTTTTAGTTTAGTTGTTGCTTGAATCCACCTTTAGTCGCAATGTTGGTTGTTCTAAACCATATCGTATATTATTGCTTTCTTAGTGCAGAATCGTTTTTTAGGTTATTTGTACAAAAGGAGCAGTAAACCTCTAAATAAAGAATGGAAAAAGAAATACGTAACTTTATGTGACGATGGTCGATTGACTTACCATCCTAGTCTTCACGATTATATGGAAGATATCCATGGTAAAGAAATTTCATTGCAATACGTTACAGTTAAGGTACCTGGACAGAAACCTAGAGGTTCTAAATCGATTATTACGATCGCCGGTGGGGGTCATATTGGTATAAACGAAGGACTGGGAGGAATCTCTCTTGCAGGTTAGATATCTCATCAATTAACGTTTGTTTTTATTTTTATATCGTATATTATGAACAGAATTTTTTCAGGTAAAGAAAGAAAACCTCCAGAAAGAGTTCCTTTGGATTGCTTCGATCCCACAAGAGATTCGGATTCTAAATATTCGGCACAGCAACAATTTAGCGGCGATGAATTTTTAAGCAGTACCTTTTTAAACGGAGATACTACAAAAAATGACAATTCTTATATTAAGAAACGACATCGAAGAGTTAAAAGCAGCGGTGTTAAGAACTCTGAATATGACGGTGAGTAACAGGATTTTTTTTCACAATAAAATTTAGATACACTCATTTAGGCGACAATATTTCGTTAGGAAAACTGTTAAGGGTGGTTTTACTGCAACTGACCCAATAGGTTGTGGTCACTCAGAAGTAAATGATGATTTAATTCGAGTAACAAAGTGGTAAATATTGACTTATTATGAGCAATATGGAAGGCGAGTGTAGTCAAAAAAGCTGCGTCGACTTAATGTTACTGAAGAGCTGAAGGAGAAAAAACTGTTGAATACAACGTGTATGTTTAAACAACAGTTTAAACAGTGTGCTTTCTTTTCAAGCGAAGCCTAATTCGCCACCGTTTTAGAAAGCATCGCCTTACAGCGCAAGACCGATAAACCCCTAATTCCCCTCTTCGATGAAAATGTGTAAAAAACATTAGCAGTCAGTAAGTTGATCTACAACGGAGTGGTCGCTCTCTATGTCGATGAAATGTCGATAATATCGATTGCCATGTTTTTTCCGTTATTATGTTTTTAAAGTGTTATGTAATATTATGTTCTTTATATAAATTGCTCGCGATAGTAGTGTTTGTGAAAGGTCGTAAGTCAACACCTTTTTATATACAATTTATAAACTTTATATGCCGGCATCCGCAATGTTGCACAATTGCTCTATCAAGCTTTCCTGATTTTCTCTACATTCTATTTGTTTGTAACTGTTACAAGTCTAAGAGAACACTTATATTACAAAATTTGTATTGTAGGTACTTATATTTTCTTTCTGGACCTCAGGACGAGGAACTGTCCATTTTGTTATTTACATTTTCACTCGCTGCCAAGTATTGCACTTGTCTGGTTTTATATATCTTTTCCTTTGTTTGGCAGAACGCAATATAAGGTATAACCGGAAGTGTGTACTTTCTAACCTATTCCGCAATCCCAATCAGATGGTTTTTCCCAGACCTCTGATATTGTTAAAGGTATACAGTCTCTAGCTGTCTAACTAGAGCGGTCCTTCGAGAATCATTAGTTTTGACCTGCTCAAAATTATGTAAGGAAACCCGCCCAAAGCAAACGACTTTGGATTTATGTTGGAACCAGCAAATGATAACTCCGTTTTCTTACAGTGTATCTGTAGAGTAGGGAGGGTGAGTGTAGGCTCACAGCACTTAGGCCATATGTGACCCATTGTACATCCTCCCGAGGAGTTGTCCCAGGTTGATCCTGGCAAGACTGCATCCTTTGATTCCATCCGAACGTGTATTGTGGACTTCGTAAAAGAAATACAAGCATGTTGGTTATTCAACAAGAAGTACTCACAGTATTATAAAAATGTTTATCGCCAACCGTCAGTAAAGCCGTCAATTATCAGTTTGATTTCCAGAAGTAAACAAACAGTTTACCTTCCTTTACTTTATCTGACGCATTTGCGGCAAATAAAGTGACATATGCGGCAGGTAAAGTATTTTGACTTTGACATTACTCGAAAATCATCATCTGTCAGTGTCACGCTTCTCCCTATTACGGCTCGATAATAGTCTTCTTGCGATTTATTTATAACAAATTATTTTTGGAACTCCTTTGACTTCAGGAATTAACTTTTATAATGCTTCAGGGCGTACCTTCAATTTAAATATAACAAATAATAAGTAGATTTGTTCTATATGTGCTGTTTACTTTGTCATAATAAAATGCAATGAAATATACCTCAGTTTCTTATATTCTGAATTCTGAGCAGTTGGCGATGAAATTTTGTATGCACTACGTCAGTAAAGTGTCTTTATCGGACTAGCCTCTTATTCACCTCGCTTCGCTCGTCTCATAGTTTCAGACTCGTCCGATAAAGAATCACTTTACTGCCTTGGTACATAAATAACTATTAAAGAAAGTGAAAGCAATCGGATAATGTATCTAAGAGTATTGAAAGCAGAGAGAGACAAAGTATCTAGCTTAACGATCACACCATGTATACTATTAAAAGTAAATTCTATTTTCGAAATGAGATCCCAACCTTAAAGAAAGTCGAAACAGATTCCGATAATTCGTTACCCAAAATATCACGACGGGTTTTATTGCGAGCATTAAGTCAAATTAATGCTGATGAAACTACTTTATCACCACTGATTTAATTTATCAATAGAAGTAAATTATTGAACTTTAGCAATACGATTTGGAAATAATTTAATAGTAGAATCCTGACTTCAAGTTATGAAGATTCAACCCAAAACACCTAAATAAAATGTAAGTGCTTACTTAGTTACAGGGTGTTTTGTTTAAAAATTTTAAAACTATTTGTGCTCAGTACTTTAAAACTGTTTTACCTACGACCCCCCCTGTAATCAGTCAATAACACACAGTCGGTATCAATGTAATGACGTCTATTACGCACTGTATAAAAAACGCACAGCTGTAAAGTAAATCGCACGGCTTCCCTAGCAACATCTTAGCAACTGTCAATAGACTTCGCCATTTTATTCAAAATCTACTATTTGAAAACATTCGATATGGCCATGTTTAACTATGAAAAGTCCAAATGGCTAAGTATATGTATTGATTATAATTGAAAAATGGACTTTTGATTTTCAACAATATATTAATAATGATTAAACGGTAGTTCTTTAACGTGCTTCTTCCATTGGTAATAGAGTAATAGACGTGGAGTTTACCAAGCACCTATAATTATGTAACTGTTATTTCTTATGCTTCTTATAAATACAAGTAGGTCGTAGGTAAAGTATAGTACGTAACTCGTGCTGTAAAGCTTTTTACGCACTCACGGAATTATTAACTTTTCCATTCGTGCGTAAAATGCTTCTTACCACACACGTTACGTATTATACTATTATGTATTCATTTCATATTTGGCAGAAAGTGTAGACAGTGTACACCCTACTAAATTATATTAAACAAACGTTTCTGGCTACTACCAGAGGCGTACGACAGAGGCAAGTGACAGGTTAGTCGTTCCCAAATTCTACGACACTGCAGAATAGAAATTTTAGCACAATTTTTCGATTCTTCAATACTTTTTATGTAAATAGAGTTTTCCATAACGATAAAGTCAATATTTCTCAAGATATTTCAAGTTAAACATGAAGCTGCCCAATTTTGATGTGTAATAACTTTGTCGATGTTTTGTGGTTCTGAAAATCTAATCTAAATAAAAGTATCTACAATCTTAATAACATATCGGAAATACCAGAAACGAACAGTACCTAAAAACCTTTTATAACAAATGTTCTATGTCACCCCCGTTCACTTCAATAAGCTTATTTAATTTTTTGGCTAAATCATCTCCTAACCTTGAGAAATATGTTAGGATGATTGGCAATAAAATTGGGCAGCTTCATGCTCAACTTAAAATATCTCGAGAAATATTGACTTTATCGTTATGAAAAGAGAGTACTTTATTCACGTAAAAAGTATTGGAGAATCGAAAAATTGTGCTTAAATTTCTATTACACCAGTGGCGTAGAAAATGGGAACGATTAACCTGTCACTTGCCCCTGTCGTACGCCTCTGGTAGTAGCCAGAAACGTTTGTTCAATATAATTCAGTGAAGGGTACAGTGTCTACACTACTGAGCACAAGTTTTTAAATTTTTAAACAAAACACCCTGTAACTAAGTAAGCACTTACATTCTATTTAGGTGTTTTCTTCATAATTTGAAGTCAGGATTCTACTATTAAAATATTTCCAATTAATAATGAATCGCCCTGTATATTTTCGACCAATAATTACTCTTTAACGTCCCCATAGTTTCTAGGAATTTAGTACCTACAATTTTGTTACTTTTCACATTCCTTGAACGCTTTCTACTCCTTGTCTCAACTTATTCGTTTTTACAGATATCGATGCAAATGAATTCTATATAGTATCGTTGGACAACAAACAATGGCATTTCGACGCTCCTAGTTCCGAAGAAAGAGACGAATGGGTATCGGTGATTGAACAACA
>CAJUYG010000295.1:237368-253539 GCA_910591675.1 Galerucella calmariensis | reverse complement strand
ATGAATGATTTATTACTCCTCGTACTTTCTGTACAGACTATAATGTGCAGTGTTTTCTAAATGGAAAAAATGAAAAAACAGGCACCCGAAATTTGAACAGCAATGGAATAAATGTAAAAAGTTATATAAAAACGTTATACACTATTATTTATAAGATGTTATTTATAAGAAGTCTTCCGTTTTTTATTTGTGGGAGATGGTTTCTATGTTAATCATTGCTGTAATTTCAATATTTCAATTTTGTTTAAAGAATAGACGCTTTACTCTTCGTACAGTCTTAGATTCACAATTGGTACCAGCAGGTGGCGCTGCAATCGGGTTTATACTGAACAACTTGTAAACGGCTGGTCCGATTTTGATTAAATTTTGTGTGTTTGATTAAGCAGCTGTATGGTTTAATTTAAATTCACAATTGGTCCCAGTCGGTGGCGCTGCAATCGGGTTCTAAGCGGTTGGTCCGATTCAGTTGATTTTATTGGTAAACATTAAAAAAAATTAGGCAATTTCATAAAAACATTCAGGAAAGAAGATTTTTCTGGAAACATATTCCTTCTGTCAGAAAATTAACAATACTATCTGGTTTTTCTGCCCAAAAATATGCAACGTGAACAAGAAATTAGCGCAGGATAACGTCTATCGGGTCCTCTAGTATATAATTATACTTTCAAGGTTAAGGATTATATTTAATTTTTTTTATGTGAAATATACTTTTCATCCATTTGTATAAAACTTATTGGCACACACTGTATGTCGAAAAAAACCTAGGACCGTTCATAAAGTCTAAAATTACGCAGAATTGGCTATTCTTTAAAAAACGATTACGAAATTTCGTTTTTAGGTTGTTAGTGACCTCGTTCTGTGAGTTCTTAAGTTGTTTTTTTATCTTTTTAAAGCGGAAGTTGAAGCTAAAATTACGTCTCAAGTTCAACAACGGTTAAAGCTTGGGTATTCGCTTCTCTGACACGTTCATTTTTCCAACACTAGACTTCGTCACTGGTAGGAAAAAAAGGAGGTAGATAGGTACATATCGTTATAGTTGAATATATCAATATATTTATAAAAATTTGAATTATTTATGAAATAAAACATTAATGTGAGATAAAAAAATAATATACAATATTGTATGTCCCCCTAAGTAGGGATCATGTGGAAAACTTTTTTTTTATTAATTTCAGGAAGAAAAGTTATTCTTCATAAAAAGTTCTGCAATATCTAAAACCTAGAATACATTCATCAAATATCAAATTTTTGAGTCGTACCTATACGAGTTTTGTCAAAAAATATTAGTTTCACTCAAGAGTAAAGTACCTTTAAATTTGACAATATCAAAAAATGTTACTAAAATAAGTTGATCAAAATTAAAAACTACGATTAAATATGTAATTACATTCATTTTAATTGAAATTTCAGATTATTTTATTTTTTACTGTTTTTATTTTGAATGAACATTTATCTCTTGTGATTACGAAACACATGGTAATCCTTTAGGTTTTCCATGTTTTTTAATAATTTTGCATTTAAAACTCGGAATAAGTGCATATTCATTTTGCAAATAATAAAATATATGCAAACACTAAGTTATAAAATTGACATCATATTAATGTTAAGAACAAACAAATTTAATTTTTGGAACTTTAATTTTTTACGTCAGGTTATGTTTGAGCGACCGGGGGTCGCGACGCAAAAGATCTGACCGTTACGTTACGTTGCTTCGTTATGTGCCTTGCTTGCGTGCGTGTGCTCTCTCCTGAGTCTCTCTCTCGTTTACGAAGCAGCGATTCATATGCTTCGGCCGGGAATCGAACCCGGGCCGCCCGCGTGGAAGGCGAGCATTCTACCACTGAACCACCGATGCTATATAATTCTATGCACAGCTAGCTGGTATTCGCAGTGCTGGTGATCTACTTGAATTTGTCCGGATACATTTTTACTATTATTTCCATAATTTTTTTTTGCGCGATTGATCTTTTTTGTTCATTTCGAAGAAATTTAAATTATTTTATTCGGAATTTATTTCAATACGATCGCGCAAAAAATGGTATAAGCATCTCGAGTTAAGGGTAATTACAACGTTTGCATGTAGATTCCTCTCGTAAAATTGGACAAAATGATATGAGGATTAAGAGGTCTAGCACATTTACTTTTCGAAATACAGGGTGTTGAAATTTTGAAAACTTGAATGTTTTAATTCGATAACTTTAAAATGGATGGATAAATTGATTTGACATTTGGCAGGTTGTTTTTAAATGTAAAAGGGCATATTTTGATAGAAATAGTAGTTTGTGCAACTAGTGTGGATATGATGGCCATATCGCACGAGAACGAAGTTTGAGCACGACGCAGTACTCAATCGTTCAAGTGCGATATGGACAATCCACACGAGTCGAACAGCATATTTTTTCTACGACCCACCCAATCTAGAAAATAAAAATTTCTATAAACTGTAATATAACTTCAAATTGAAAATTTAACAATTCTATTTTATGTTTCCACTAATTTTTTTGTGGTAAACGTACAGTTCTTGAATGTCCAATTTGTATAATGCTACGGTTTCCAACTTTTTTCCGTAACATTGTTAAATTTAAAGGTACTTTACTCTTAAGTAAAACTCATATTTTTTGCCAAACCTCGTATACGATTGAAAAATTTGATATGTGATGACTGTATTAAAAGGTTTTAGATAATGCAGAACTTTTTATGAAGAATAACTTTTCTTCCTAAAATTAATAATAAAAAAGTTTTCTAAATCAGAGTTGATGAAATTGACTATAAAATTTTAATTGATAATAATATTTAATCTATTTAAAGAAAAAACAAATGCTAATGCATAGAACTTAATTACTCACCCCAATCAGCAAACAGCCACACACAGAAATTACACTTAATCACCAAGATTAAATAGAGAATGACAACTAATTTCAACTTCACACTTCACACAGCAAAGATTTTTAATAAAATATAATTTTTCTCATGCCCTTCTTTGAGATTTTACCAAAACTCACTTAAGTAATTTGATATCTCCATAACTTTAATGTTGTTAACATAAACATAGACTGAGACTACTTAGGAATGTGAATATTTCATGTGCCTGAATGCCGATGTTTCAAATTTTAAAATTCTATTGATTTCTATAAAGGAAGGTTTAAAAAACAGTGTTCCAACATTAATGAGAGTATCAGAGTGGTTTATATAAAGGAGATGCCTCCTAGTAACCTGTCCACCTTCCTGGGAAGGACAGGATGGATGATGATCTAGGAGGACAACTCCTCTGGAGGATGTACAATGGGTCACATGTGGCCTAAGTGCTGTGATCCTACACTCACCCTCCCTACTCAACAGATACAGACAGATCAGAGTGATTTTTTTCAAAATATATCTGGGCACTTATCTACTACTAGCGACCCGCCCCAGCTTCATCTGTCCAAGAGCGATGGGGATTGAACGGCGTCATCTTCAAGTAATCATAAAATCATTTCTAAACTTGTTTAGATCTATAAATAAGCAATACACTCAACGTTAATTTACGGAAAGTGATTTTATCTACACCATTTTGGCTTCACTTGTTGTATCAATCGAAAATAAAATTAAGCCGAAACTAGCGAAGCACCCTCGTAATTTTGACTGGTAATAAAGCAGGTTCCCGTCGAGTTTCTGAGCCCATCGGAAGTCGGATTGAATAAGTGGAGTGGAACAATGGGAGATATCGTCGCCATGGCAAATCTTATGAGGAAACTTATGAATCCCTTTGTAATGCAAAATAAGTTATGCAGGGTCGAACTTGGTGTCAATAAAAGGAGAAGGTCGACAAAGGTGACGAACACGTGTTTTAGCTTTTGCAATTGATTTATGACAGTTTATATAATAACCCTTTTGGTCATTGATTGTTAATGTCTTTCTAACACATTAAGTAGGAAGAAATGGAAAAAAAGGCAGGTCTGTGATTAATCCTAATCAAAATATCACAATAATGAACCGTTTAAATGTACTACAAACGTTAAGCTTAATCTTTGACTTATAAAATTTGATTAGTTGATGGTTAAATTACGCGCAAGCGCGACCTATCAATCGGGAGAAATTACTACATTCAAAATAGGATGCAGACCTACCTTTCGTAGCGGCAATGTATCCCAAGCCAAGATAATTTATTAATAATAGAAAGAAACTAAATAATATCAAAAATTCAACGGTGTATTTAATCTTTTTACCATGTTAACTTTAATTCATCACAGGCTGCACGTAATGCAAAATGAACCCAAAAGTGAAAATAGAGGACACTGAAGTAAATTATATGACAAAAATGAAACGGAAAGAAATGTTGAAGTTTGAATAGAGAAGTTCAGTCTAAGGTTAGTGTGGCCAACAAAAAGTGTTTTTTTCTGACAAGAATGACGTTTAAGGTCTACCCTTCAAAACATAAGATTTTCGCATGTTTTTTATCATTGCGAAAATCTATATTGCTTTATTAAAATTAAGAATACACCCCCGAAGCGTATATCTTGAAATTTAAAATGACTTTTTAGCTGAATACTCAACATATCGGTGGCCAATAATTCTAGGAACTCTTGGCATGTCACCATTTCATTTCTGTTATCTGTCACTAGTTATGTCAGATGTCAGTGGAAAATGTAATTAGAAGAATAGAGATACAACTAACTAGAAATGCTACAAAAATCTAATCGAAAATGGACATACACAATTAAACGAATATCAACAAAAATAAATATAACTGACATTTGACATAACTAGTGCCAGAATAACAGAAATGAAATGGTTACTTGCCAAAAGTTCCTAGAATTATTGGCCACCGATATGTTGAGTATTCAGCTAAGAAGTCATTTTAAATTTCAAGATTTACGCATCGAGGGTGTATTCATAATTTTAATAAAGCAATATAGATGTTCGCAATGATAAAAAACAAGCAAAAAACTTATGTTTTGAAGGGTAGACCTTAACTGTCATTCTTGTCAGAAAAAAAACACTTTTGTTGGCCACACTGACGTTAGATTGAACTCCTCTATTTGCTTGGCTCGATCTAGAGTATAATTGAAGAAGAGATAAGGCTTTGTCAATTATTTACGTGAAGGGAAAAATATTTGCCAAGTACATTTATTAAAAAATTTGATGCAAAAAAGACATAATGTGAAAAAAGCGCGAGTCCTGTCCATCATAATTCACAGGATCTTTTTTATAATACAATTTATTCAGGCATACAAACATGCTTCTCCGATCCGTCCCTTCTCTTCCGTCGATCTTTTGTATGAATGAAAATTTATTGTACTTTTCTTTTCCAAAGGCAACAACGTTTATCTCTTGTGTGTGCCATTAGACATAACAAAGCCCACTTGATGAATTGTTTCACTCGTACAATAAAAATAAATAAGCAAATGTGTAGAATGACAATCAGTTATTTTGGCTACGTGTTGTCATTTGTATCTTGCTTTGACGAATTGTATACACAGAGTGGTCCAAAAAGTCTGGAAACGGCCAATTAACTGGTAAATTGTTAGTCTCAATTGTACAAAATTTAGGGTACACCTATTTTAGGATACGTAGATTCTTTGATATTTGCAATGTTGCTAGATTTGCCGTTTATCTTATATTATGAGTAAATTTGGTTTTTCAAATATTAAAAGTAAGTACCATACAGAGTTTTCATGTTATCTTTTACTATGCCCTAATACTGTTCATCTTAATACTAAAAAAAATAATTATCATACACACAATTACATTTTTCGAACGTAATTTCATAAAATAATAATCATGTAGTTAATCACTAAAATGTGATTATCTCTAAAACCGTTAAGATTTGACAAAAGTAGCGCTAATGTAAGGCAAAAAAGTTTTGCGTACATTCATGCCGCATACGTGGCATCTGTGGCATCCTCTACAAAATACATCGAAATAGATACAAAATTATGATATATCGCATCAAAAAACCCCCAACCTCAAATTTTTGAGTATATACGTTTAAAAACGTTAAAGTTATTGTAGAAAACGAAAATTAAAATTTCATATTCAACACCCGTATCTCTCTTAATATCAACATTTTATTAAAACTAGGTGGTTTAAATCGCAATATTTTGAAGAGAAGATTGTACTGTACTTTTATGTTATTCTAGGACCACCCTGTATACAGAAACACCGAACAAATTCAAAGACAACAACACCAAATCTAGTTTCAATTTCAATTCAACCAAAACACAATAAAAACTAATGAAAAAGAAACGTTGTTTGTCCGTGACCTCAGAGCACCCTTTTCCATTTGCATATTATTCCGTACCCGAGCGATTTTGATTATACAAGATTCCGAGTTCCCTTAGCCTTTTTTTTTCTTTTTTCGTTCTACATCCAGATGGTAACACCTGTCCCTTTTTCTTTATTTCGTACGATGTTAAGAGCTTTTATTTCCTTCCACTGGGTATTACGTTTCCGTGCAGTAAACCTGTACGGAACGGAAGTTGAAAAAATAAAAGGAAGGGTCATCCGACTAAAAGAAATAGTGTTGCGAATACGAGGGTCGATCCGATAGTCTGATATTGAAGCGTCGGGGAACACAATTTTTAAATAAAACCTAGCTGGTAAGTTGACAATTATTGCTTCTTCTAGCCAACTGAGAAGTTGAATTTTTCAATTTTTTTCAATTCGTGGCTGTCATTCAAGTGACAGATGATAATAATTAAAAAACACAACAAAATTTCGATAACTATGGAGAAAAGTTTACTGTCGCTTCCTTTTTATAATTTCGTTGTCACAGATATAAGTACATTTTCTCTGGGTGTAAAATTTAATTCAGAATGTGGTGAAATGTAACTTTTAAATATACATAGATTCAAAAGTTTTGCATCACCCTAAATCTCCGAAAAAAAAAAATTTGTTCATTATAAATGGATCAGAGATTAATCAAATAATTAATTTCAATAAAAAAAAAACGTGTATATTTGTCAAAAAATTTTTATTAACCAATAATAAACTTGCTTTGAACATAAAAGTATTCTTAGAAATTAAATAAATTAAATACAAATTGATTCTTTTTAAAGAAAAGGTTAAGTAAGAACCTGCATGAGAACTTTTAATAAAGAGTATTTCCACCTCTAGAATTTATGCAAGCTTGAAGTCGCCTGCCCATGCTGTTTACCAAATTATTGATATCCTGTTGAGGAATATTTCGCCATTCTTCTTGGGCCGCATGAACAAGCTCTTGTACACTCCTGGGTAGATTTCTGCGTGCTGCCACTGCCCTGGCAAGCATGTCCCAAGCATGTTCTATGGGATTCATGTCAGGAGATAAGGCAGGCCAGTTCAAACGATTGATCCTTTCAGTTTCAAGATACTCATTTACAGCTCTGGTCAGATGAGGTCGGGCGTTATCGTCCATAAAAACGTAGGAATTGCCAACAGCTGCGCGCCATAGTCTCACGTGAGGATGTAGAATCTCTCTGAGATACCTATCACCAGATATCGTTCCCTCCACATGAATTAATTCTGTGCGATCATTTAACATGATACCAGCCCAAAACATAGCACTTCCTCCTCTGAAGGGCGGCACGGGGCGAGCATGGGCAAGCTGAGCAACTCTCGTTGGATCCCACCACACACGTATTCGATGGATATCCTGTGCCAAACAAATCCCATCGAATTCCAAAATTCTTCAGGCAAGGCCGCGTGTTCTTGTGCCCACTGTAGTCAGCGAACTCTGTGCTCAGGTTTTAGTCTAGGCACTCTTATTGGTCGGCGACACCTCAAACCTGTCGCAAGTATTCGTTTTCGTAGTGTCGAGATCAATACTTGAACTCCCAACGCATGTCTCAAATCTCTTTGGAGTGCTGGTATTGCCATGGTCGGGTTTCTTCGGATAGTTAAGTGGATATAGCGGTTCTGCCGTTGATTAATAACACGCCTTCTACCGCTTCTAGGTCTATCACGAAGAGAATTGGCCTGGAGATACCGGTTCCATACACGAGACACATCACTTTGCCAAACGCCAACTCTGTTTGCCACGAACCTTTGAGAATGACCTTCTTCAACTAAAGACACTATTCTTGCACGGTCAATCTCACTTATGACTTGACGATTCATGTTTGCACCTAAAATCGTAAAAATCAAATGCCTTGAATGTTAAAATGATCGCACTAAAAATGTTATTTTACAAAAAAAACTGTGAACATCTGTATATTGCAAAAAATATGGAACATATTGAAATGGTATCATTTACTGAAATTCTTTCTATTGTAAACTGATATTATAAATATATAGGGACAAAATAACATACTTGTTTTTTTCGAGCCATACATCAGACAATTTTTGACAGATTTCTATGTTTGACCTCTCGTTACATTCACAAATGTCTGAACTTTCGTAAAATAATTCGCAAACATATACAGTGCGAAACAAAAAATTTCCAGTCAGTTTTAAAGTTTGGTAAAGTTTGGATGAGTCCGCCATTTTGTTTTTTAAACAAAACGCGAAATATTAGATTAGTAGTGTGTCTTGATCAATTATCTTTTAAACAAAATCGACCTATAAATAAAAAAAATATCAATAAAAAAGGAAATTCCCGTTTTTTTGGACAACCCTATATAATCTATCATTACTGTAGTGGTTTTTAGACTTACCCTATCCTACATATTTATAGTGCTACATAAATACATACTTACACATATAATTTTGATTACAATATAGAAAATAAGAATCATTTGGTTAAACAATAGATGATTTATAAACCTCGCACCTTATTTCGCTCGGGGCAAAGCCCATCGCGAAATAATCTTGGTGCTCGGCCAATAATAATAGTCTTCACCACCTTTGGTGTATAATATACCTACTATTAAATAGCACGGAACTTAAAATGTTTTCCAAGACTCATAATAGGAAGTCATCAATGAAAAAAAAAATGCTCTGGCATTCCCACTTCTGAATTAATTTCTCAACTAAAATGGTTCAAATTTTCATTCTAAATCTGTCAATTTCATATTTTCAGTAAATTATTTCCCAAAACTTCCAATTAATTTTCCCTTTTCCACGTAATCCACCTCTCAACTTCTATCAATTAAAAGTATTTTCCCCCCGAAAAGCAAAAATTGTGTCTGTCGAACACACACAAACAGAGAGAGATAGTGACACACAGATCAGCTGACTTGAAGTACTCTATGGAAATGTGTCAGGTTATAGTGGTTTAAGGAACATCATTGGGCGTGTGTGTGTAAACCTCAACCGTACATACAACAAGCGCGTACTAAAAGAACGCAAGCGGCGCCCTCTATATAGCAAAAATCGATACTTCCACCAGTCGTATACTACGCATTAACGAGCCCGATGACCTGAACCAAATACGATGTACTGTATAGACTGTCAACGTTGCCACGTCAAAACTACCCCTATGGTATTCTCTAAAGATTTACTTGATTTTAAAATACATTAAAAAGAATAAATATGGCTCGCATCAAGCTCGTGGGTATATACATGATTTTGGGTGAATTGGGGTGTGGCTTAGATTATAAAAATGTCATGAACGAAAATTGTTGCAACCAATATCTGTATCTGTATCTGACAGATGTTTTTGGCGACCTCTACCATGACCTAAAATTAAAATACATCTCCTTATTTAGTCCGGTATTAAAGCTTAACCTGCCTCATCCGATTCCCGCCCAAAACTTTTCGCAAGAATGTTGCAACATAGTAATAGTCGGCGTCGGCGAGGAGACGTCAGGGGAAAGGCCGTCGCGACGCCCAACGGGAATGCGTCCTCGGCGGGGCTTTTCCCTTTAGCCCTCTCCCCCATTTCCCCCTTGTTCTCTGCTACGCCACGCTGCTGCTGTAATAATCTTGTCTCATGGACAGGAAATGGAAGTTTTCAGCGCGCTTTCCACATTTTCCTAGTGAACAGGTGAATATGGGAGTGATATTTCCGACGTAGAAAAATGCAATGGAAAAAAAAATGGCAAACGGGAGACGAAATTAATAAATCGGATGCCGTTTCATAGGTTGTCTAAGGAGTTTCAGCGTCAAAAAGCTCTCAAAAAATCACATCTAGTACTGGAGTCGCTATTGCTTGAGCTATTCGAGCCCTACCAGTGTAAA
Organism: Galerucella calmariensis; assembly: GCA_910591675.1. Classification (NCBI taxonomy): domain Eukaryota; kingdom Metazoa; phylum Arthropoda; class Insecta; order Coleoptera; family Chrysomelidae; genus Galerucella; species Galerucella calmariensis. The sequence goes on along the minus strand of CAJUYG010000295.1, from coordinate 243,462 downwards.
ACACTCAGTAGCGTGCAATATGTTAGTTTATAAGTTGCTGGAGATGAAATGGGGATTATTAAGGGCAGCCTATTATTATTGTAATGTTTTTTCTTATTTATTTAAACTGTTTTTACCGTGGGTTAAAATTATACACTCACTATGGCTAATTACTATTCATTTATTAAAGAAACACACTATAATAAACTTAATTTATATACACACTACTTAATGTTTATTAATTTATCTACACTCGGTATAATAATTGTCTTAATTTATCTTCAACGCTATTTATATTCACTTTCTGTTCACTCACTGTATACTGAAACTGTTTACCGATTCATTGTATACTGAACAACTCCTCCAGTCACTCGAAAACCCGCGTATATATAGTCCCTCGAATCTCTAGAGCTTTCTTGAATTCACCGCCTTCTACGCTGTTCGAGAACTGTCTCGATATTACCTGCGAAAGAACCTTTCTAGAAAGGTCGCATTCATAGTTTGCGACAGGACCGGCTTCAGAATCAGTGAGTTCGTAACATTATTTAAAGCAGGAAGTAAGTCTGCAGATTATCACGACGAGATGAATTCTCAAATATACAGTAAATGGCTAGAAATAGAGTTTCTGGACACCCTGGTTCGGACAATATTAATTTAAAAAAAAAATCTACACTTTCATTTGACGTGCCCTTTGTGTACGTTTTTTTTTTCTATAAATTTAAACACCTTGTATATGTATAAAACTGAACGAATGTAACGTAAATAACATATCTATTTAATTCTAAATACCCAATCATTTACTGGAAGGCCGTCGAAGGTTATTGCGTTTATTTATATGCACAGATTTTTTTATTTTCATCATTTTCACCTTTACATGTCGCAAAATTGATTCGAGTGATTCATTGCCCAACTACATGTTTGACCAGTTAGGTACATTGTTTTGCAATAAAATTAGATTCACATAACATTATAATAAATATTGATTGCGAGTACTGCAAAAAAAACTCTAATTAATATCAGTGTAATACGGTAAACTGTCTAATAATAGTATATTTTTGTAGACCAAGGTGGTGAAGACTATTTTTATTGACCGAGCACCAAAATTATTTCGCGAGGGGTTTATAAAAAATGTCTTCAACACCATGGTTGGTAATAATTTATGCCATATATACGAGAAATGTCAAGTTAGGAATTTCCTAGACTAGCAAATAATTAATATAAATAACAAGGACTAGAACAATGAACTACTTAATCTAATAGTAAAATTATTCTTCGCATGAAACTGATGAAAGAATGCTTTAAAAAAATATATATTTTTATGTATTTAGTTTAACTGGTTTTCGAAATGGATTTTCTGCTAATATATTCATATAAATTTCTACGTTTCAAGGTACGCCCGTCGATGTTTTTTTTTATTACCAGTTAAAAGTTTCCAGTTATTTTCAAGGTCTTCAAGGTATCCGAGAGATGTGCGACCGTTGCAAAAGAATTTTTCAAAGAAATATATAAATATTCATGAAAACCTTAAAATCCGTTTCAAATGTTTTTTAACAGAAAATAACCGAGAATTTTAAAGTTATTGCCAAACCGATATTCCAAATTCGACCAATAATAAGGGGAGAAATCTACCTATAACGTATCAATGACGAAGTTAAAATATTATCAGTACCCATTTGCACTAGCGTTTAGGATTTCAGGTAGCATCGGTCACGAAGATGAACCAAAGTTAGTAGTTGAGGTCATAGATAAAAAACTACTTATAGATGGGAAACTGACCCGTGGCGCCCTCTATTTGTACGGGTGGCGCCACCTTGAGAGTCCCGTCAGTACCTCTAACACAAATCAGATGGTTGTGAACTTCGCTAACAACCGAAAAATAAGATTCCTGTAATTTTACAGTTTTTGGCGGCATATTCAAAATTACTGTAATTTTACTTTTATTGCAAAATGACTTCATGGATCATTTTTGACATTTCATTTCAAATTACCCAACATAATAGATTGATATTACAATAATAACAATGAAATAGTCAAGTAAAATTAAATGAAATGTCAGAAAATGGACCATATAATGCCTGAAGTGAGAAAAATAAAGCAATAACTATCAAGTTTATATATTTTATTGAATAAAAAAAGTATACAATAAATGAAACGTTAGTACTCTATTTGTTTATGTTGAGTTGTAATAATAATATAGTAATAAAGTAATAAGTGAGTAATAATCAACGATTCTATTATTAATAGAAGAATTAAAACTACTTAAATTTATTAAGATTCACGGTAAAATGGAATATAAGTGCAAAGACTGTGATAGTGGCTTTAGTACACTATCAGAAAATAAGAAATAGAAAACTAAAAAAAACAAGAAAAATCAGAAAATAAAAAATAAAAAACTAAAAAAAAAAACAAAAAAAAACCCAGGTCCTAACCGGGTTTCGAATTTAAGACCTTTGAGTTGTGAGCTTGGCACCCTAGCAGCTGCGCCAACCCACTCACATTCAGTCACATCGAATAGGAGGTTAAACGCTACTTGGACGCATGCGCACCTCAACTACTAACATTAGTTCTTCGTGACCGATGTTACCTGAACTCCTAGACGCTAGTCCCATTTGCTGTCAGAAATACAAATCCAAGAAAATAAATGGAATTAAAAACAAATTTTTATATGATTATATCCACACATTGTGTATTTGAAGAAGTGGAAGGAAATATAATCATTGCATTTACCCTTCCCCTTAATCGACAAAATGTATATAGTACATTCAATAGCCTTCTAGGTGTGCGTTATCATTTGTGACGTATATCCAGGTATGTCGTTTATTTTATTTGCTATTTTGACATATAGCTAATCTTAAATTTGATAAATAAAATCATCAGGATCGTTTTCAGCCAAATTCGAGAAGGCTATGAATTTAATAATTACCAGTTTCTTTTTCTAACTGAAAATACTCGAGAACTTTCAAAATGCTGATGGTTTTCCGTGTATCTAAGCATATTTTTGTATTATTTAAATAAATATAACATTAAGATTATTATTCACTTTTCATAAATAATAATTGACCCTAAACAACAAAGTAGAGACCTGACGAGAACTGTCAGTGGGACATTAGGAAAAAGATGTAAGACACATTGCCGCTACGAAAGATACGTCCGCATCCTATTTTGATTAGGATTAACCACGGACCTGCCTTTTTTCCATTTCTTCCAACGTAATGTGCTAGAAGGACATTAACAATCGATGATGCACACCAAAAAGGTTATTATATAAACTCTAATTCAATTTTACTGCAATAAAACCCCAATTATTATCACTATACCTCTTATAATAACTTTTATTTGTACTTTATGGCTGTTTTTAGAACAAAAGAAAGGAGCCAGTCGGTTCTATATTCTCTACATATTTATTATCGACAATTGCCGAGGGGTGAAGTATATAATAATAGCATGGTTGTTTGACTTTTAAATATATTACACTTGTTTACATGTTTACCTCGAGTATTTTCATTCGAAATCAGTGGAATAACTTACATTGTCAAGTGTTGCTTCAAAACAGCTGATTATATGTTCTACAAACCCACTTTTATTTTCGAATATCAACGAGTGACATGAGTTGTTTGCTTTTTCTTGTTGCAATTTTTTAAGAGTTTATTTTTAAAAGTGTGGAGTGTCCAAAAATATACATTTTTTTTAAATCCAGTCAGTATAAAGAGAATTTTTGTGTATTTCTTTAGCTTGATCAAAAATAGATTGGAATTTTCAAATTTTGAAGTTAAAAATATAAGAGATCGGAAAAAATAGATATGGGGAGTAAGATCAATCTAAAAACATTCAATTTACCATTTTTGGATTAGAAAGTTATAGCGATAAGGGACATCCAATATACTTGCTGCCTTGTATGAAAATCTAAAAATTAACTTCCCCATTAGTAGTACAGTAAATGAACACCTGAAAATATCGAAAGCTCCTGAAAAGTCGCTGAAAACTTCACTTTTGAGTTTACGGAAGGGGAGGGAAATGGCCCTGGAAAACAGGTTTCTCGCTAATATCCGGCTAAATATGCGAATTAGAAAATTTTTTTTTAGATAAAAAATGAAGATCGTTTTATCTACAAAAATGGTCCTCATTTTTTTCGAAAATTCAATAGTTATCGAGATATTGAAACCTAAAAATCAATTTTTTATCAAAATACAAGAAAGATAATTTTAAAAAAATCATTCAAGGTTCCATTATAAAAATGTAAGATAAAAGACTATTTTTTTTTAAATATGAACAAATTAATGTCAAATTAATAGTCTCAAAATCTTGTGGAAAAAAACTTTGACCGCTTTTTTAAGCATTTTTGTTAAGGGGCATCTACCAAATTCGACCTTGCACAATTATGCTTTGTATATTTTTTTGTTTCCCTACGTCCTCACGTTTAAGTTCACATAACGAAAATTTTATTAGAAATATGAAAGCTCCGCAACATGTAGGTAGCCAAGCGGATTTTGGTTCACGTACTACTCTATAAGCTTCGTCAGTACTGAACTGGGAGACCGCCGAGCGTTGTATCAACAATGGAACGGCACGCGACTACCGAAGCAGAGAGACAATGTCAGTCATAGAAGGATAGAAAAGCGAGATGGATTTTTATCCGATATTTTAGTGGTAGCAACCGAATTTCAATAAAGAATTGTACGGTCATAACTAATTTGAGGATTCTGAGGTTTTTATATAGTATTCATAAAGCTTCAAATTAGACTTCTTATCAATTAGTTTTTCCATTTAATCCATATTTAATTCTTTACAAGGGCTCAAACTTTGCTTAATATGTGTAATTACTTCATGATTCGTATTTTTTTCAACAAAATTTGGTTAGCATTTCAAAGGTTTTATTCGATGAGAACTCTAAGTTCAACATTAATCTACATGATATATTTTTTTCTTAATTTTCAATACATCCATTACCTCAAAATTCTTTGCCAAAAATACTTCGATATTTTGTCAAATCGCTGCCGATAGCTTCCCCTTAAGTACAAACGAGCTGCAAGTCACATGGAATGATAGCTACGGGTCTTCCCATTGCGATGAACTTTGCATCATCGACAAATGTCAATTTTTTGCCGAGTTATGGAACAATTCGTCCGCCTGCTTGCAAGTAAATGCATAGAGCAGTAGCTGAAATGAGGAGACTTTTAGGTCTCATTAATTCGATAACTATGATAGGGACCATTTCTGTAGATAATAAGACGATCTACATTTTTAATCTGAAGAAAAATTCTCTAATTCGCATATTGAGCCATATATTAGCGAGAAACCCGTTTTCCAGGGTTTGGGGTCCATTTCTCCCCTTCCCTAAATTCAATCGCGTTTTTTCTCTTTTAAAACACCTGCCGTGACCTACAAATTAAGCCCAAAGTGAAGTATTCAGAGACTTTGTCCCTTCATTGACTGGACTATAGCCTAATATAACTTTAGACAGTAATAACAATTGTTTGTTTGTTAATGATTATTGTTATTAATAAAGCTGTGGAATCCAAAACATTTTAATATGCAATATCGAATGTTGCCATAGGTAGATATTATTAAAGGAAATACTGGAGATAATTACATGTCGAGTTTACATATTTAGAGAATGACTCACCGTTGTCATAATAGATAATAATATAAAAGAAGGCAATGGACGCAAATAAGGATTGTCTTTACGTATTTCGATTGCCTTCGATCCCCCTTTTTACTCACCACATCACGTAATTAATGTACTTATTTATTTCAAGTCTATTTAAATAATATTTCTTAGTTTTACGTCCGGTCGTAGAAAAAATGTTGTGCGAAAAGTGTATTTACCGCATTGGTAAGGAAAATAAAACTATATCAGCCCGATTACTTACTAGGTTTCTTCCCGTATCAAGTTCCTAACTGTTATGTACATATTGAGTCTGCGCAGTATCAAATAAGCGTTCCAGCAGAGCCTGAACTCTGATATTGCGCAGACTCAATATGTCCATAACAGTTAGGAACTTGCTACGGGAACAAACCTACTATGTTCTAGCTGTAAACGAATCAGACAATCAATAAACATTAATGTTTAAAAAAAATGAAACTATTTAATTGAATACCTGCATAAATGTTATCA
>CAJUYG010000295.1:194725-211615 GCA_910591675.1 Galerucella calmariensis | reverse complement strand
GAAACACTCACATGGATCACAGGAATAATCGTCCAGACTCTAGAAACTCTAATATGGATCCTAGAAATAATCGACCAGATTATGGAAACCGCCACGATCCTAGAAATAATATACAATCTAATTGGAGTAATTATCCTGATTCAAGAAATGCCAACTATAATTATTCACATATTGATCCAAGATATTTACAAGGTTTCAATAACATGCCCCAACAAAATCCACCACAATATCATTATAAAGGTATTTATATTTTTAATTTTGGCTTTGAATCTACGGTTCACCCTTGTCAACTGTCACTTGTCACCCCTGTCAACTGTCACATGTTATTGCATAAAATAGTAAATTTATATTTTAGGTCAACCAAATTATCCAACTCGCGAATATTACGACTTGAATGTCAATTTGGATTCTGGTAATCCTAATCCGAACGGTCATTCCGGTTATTATAACCAACATCAAGATCCACGTATGTTTTCCCAACAAAATCAACGAAACTATCCATTTACCAAGACTTATCAATCGCAAGGTTTGTAATTGTCATTTATATTTTAATTGTAACTGTTTTTGAAAATCCTTATTTGTTGATTTTATTATTTTAGGTAGTTCATATGATCGGGATTTAAGACAAAGCCGTCCAGAAAACAGGAGATCGGAACATCAACGTCAAGATTCTAATTCCGGTAGAGGGCGTTTCATAAAACATAATTCAGGAAAGAATAATCCGAGAAAAAATAGCGTTGCTCGGAAAGGCAAACAAAATAAAAGGAATTCCAGTCAAGTTAGAAAGAGTAAGAACAAAGAAACATCTGATAGTGATTCGGATTCTTCTAGTGATTCAGATTCTTCTAGTTCTTGAGTTTCTATTAAAAACAAATAATCTCTTGATACATTTATACTCTATTATATTCTTAAGTTTTAAAAGTTTTTAGGTTAGGAGTTCGTTCAAACAATATTTATCTCAAAAATTTATTTTATAAATAAAAAAATACAATATTTAAAGTAAAAAAAATAAATAGAATAACGTTTTATTACTATATATATATAAAAATTAAATATTTGTGCACAAATATTAGGTTCCACTTTTTTACTGATTGTAGGCAAGACAGTTTGTAGTTTTATTTATTGTTTTTCATCGCCTGGTTGTATTCGGTTCTTCTAATTTCCTCCACACCACCTACAAGAGTAAATTAGTTCTCCATAATATATATCTACTACACACTTATGTCAACTGTCAATTATAGAAAAAGAAATTTGACAGTTTGACGTTAAAATATTGGATTTAGATTAATGGAGTACAGAAGCGTCAATTGAACAGCTGTCTCTGTGCAAATATTTGTTATATTTATTATATTAATAAAGCATTTTATATTCAAACATTGTACTTACATTACACATTTCTCTAACAAGTGCCTTTTCGCCATCGTCCATATCTTGTGAGGTAGTATCCGACATATTTTCTACACCTAGTTCGTGATTTTCTCTTTCTAATTGCTCTCGAACTTCGAGAACCTGAAGAGCTCTAACTACTGCTTCCGGTCGTCCTGTTAACATTCCTGCTCCCAAATCTTGAGGTGCAGCCAAACTTGGATCCCCTTAAACATGCAAAAATACGTTCAAACTTGTCAGATCCAGTCTTTACAAGGATTTGGGTGAAAAATAATATTGTAAATGGGGGAAATTCATTCATGGTAGTTATTTACGAAATTTAAGACTTTTTTAAATGCAATTGCTCGGTAAGATTTGTCCTGTAAGGGTGGTAAAACATAGAAAATGAGACACAATAGACAAGAATATTCAAACATGCTGTAACCTGATGGGTTACTTCTCAGGTCTTGTTAAAAAACGCATTGTTTTCGTACCTGTCTGTGTGGCAATTTGGTTAATTTTGTTGGTTAAAGTTCGTTTGTCATCTTCAAGCTGCTTCACTCTTTGTTCTAAGCTTCTTACGTACTGCATTATTTGATCTAAAAAAATAATTAGTTAACAACAAATTAGATACAGTAATAAATACTATTATCGCGTTCATCCCAACCTTGCACTGCCGGAGAAATACCTAATAAATCTCGTAAAGGAGATAGATGTCATTTCCCCATTAGAAGGTTTACATCAATCAATATCGTCCTTGTGGACCTTTTCACTAGATGCTTAAATCTCAAAACAAATATGTTTATTTGAAAGCTTACTGATAATTTTCCACCTTGTGCAGCTTTATTTTGAATATAGACAAAATACTATATTTTTCTATGTGTCACAACCTTGGGGCAAGACGTCAAGGTCTGGAATTATGTTGGCAGTCATAGACAAAATATTATATTTTCTATGTTGGCAGTATTTTTCAGAGTGCCTGGCCAATGCTATGGCCGAGGCCCCCACATCCAACGAAGAAGAACCTCGGCTGACAATTTTGTTTTTGTGGTTATGTATCGTTAGTTTGATTTACTTTTTGAATATTCTTGTACTTTTGAGTAGTTTGTGTATATTATTAGAAGAAATGGAGCCTGTATTTACAGAAAATCTGCCAAAAGTTGATTTTAGCATGGTGGACGTGTTTTACATGCCAAGTTTAGATTATTTATAAGCAGAAGTCAGGTGTATACAAAACGGTTAGTAATAAATAATAACTTATTTTCCTTAAATTTATTTATAACTATTCACAACAGCAATGCAATGATGCATTACTACCAATTATGCCAAATATCATGTTAATAAACATATAAAATGGCGTAATATTTTTGTTTGAAGAAATTTAAGTTTTATGTATCTTGACAATGAATGCACACCACTAGGAGCTATTGAACTAAATTTAAATCGAAGATGAATAAATAATTATTGAAGTCATAACTTTAGACGATTTTCTCTTGCATGTACCAGACACACTGACAGAATCGTGCCATTTTATTTAAAAACTAACCTAAAATTTACATTCAGACAACCCGCCATAATGTTTCATTGTATATTTACCGTTAAAAGTATTCCTCTGCCTTGCCAAACTTTCATGTAAAATCCTCTCCCTACTTTCAGATCTTCTTTGTGTATTTCCTCCAGACGTAAATTGTTGAGGTAACGCGGGTTCGTCAGCGTTTGTACTGGAACTGGAACCATCTCCATCATCTCTAAGATTACCACCGGTGCTGTTGCCACAATTGGGACACAACGAACCTGTACAAAAAAAGATCTTGCAAAATAATATTCAGAATTTACAAATTATATACGAACCATTCCCTCGTTCTTCGTCCAAATACAAGCATAATTCTTTCAATTCCAAATTATCTTTAATCAATTCTTGTTGTTTGTTATCTAATTCTCTAAGTTTTGTCTGATATGCAGATACTTCTTGACGCATAACACTGGCGGTGTATCTTCCGAAACGTTGCCATTCTCGAGCTAACTTTCGTCCCTACATAAATATCAATATGAATTAATATGATAAATTTATTAATTTGTAACAATACTAACTTTTTGTCTATCATCGTCCAAAAAACAACAAAGATCCCTAAGTTCCTGATTGTCATCTGCTAAGTGTTGATTGGCTTCTTTCAAAGATCGCAATTCCAAAAATACTCCCTGAAAATACAGTGGCGCATCAAGATATGTATATTAAAATATAAAATAAGAAATATCTTACCTGAAACTGTCTGTTAGGATCTATGAACCGCGGATCTTCCTGTTTGCGAGTGAATTTCAACATTTCAGGCCTGAGAAATTCGTCATCATATCTAATGGGGTGACGTTGTTGTGGGGCTCGTAAATCTATATGAATTTGCGGTACCCCTTGATCGTCTGGTAAGCGTGGTCGTGCAGGAGGATTCTCGTGCTGGTGTATTTGAATTTGAGTTGTTCGAATGTCATCTGGAGGATGCCTGGCTGGTGGAGGATATTGATGATGTTGAATTCTTCCTAAATATATTTAAAAAAATTAAGACTAGCTTACATTTACCAACTGGGATGCTATACTACTGTTTGCAAGTTAAAGTGTCGTGACCCCAATTAAAATTAAATATCACCTAATTGGGGATCAGGTAATCTGGTCCCCGATACCTACGTTAATACTCTGGTACTCTGGCCCTAAATTAATCCGAACAGTAATTTCGCCCCCGTAATGAAAATACAATTAAATGTTGTTCTTAGAATTGAGATAAGGCAGGTACTTGATAAAAATATCAACCCCTGCTTGAATTATCAGATTTGTAATCATTTATCGAAGTGAATTTGAGCTGAAAGTGTTGAAAAATAGCATTATGAAAGTAGAAATTATTGAAAGTATTCGTTGCAAAAATTTACTTGTAATCGATAACTACAAGTATAGTTTACATAAAAAATTGAAAACTACAGACGAAACTTGTTGGAAATGTACCAACAGAAAGTGCAAAGCATGTGTTTGTACACTCGGTGAATGTAGTGCAATTTGTGTAACCAAATCTTCGTCGGAACACTGCCATCCTGCAGATATTTCTACCTTGAATAGGGAAATAGTTTCTGCTTCCTGCAGAAGAAAAGCTGTTGAAGATGTTTCCGAATAACCATCAAAAATTATTCGCTCAGCATTGAAAGAAAATCTACCAGCAACTTTGACAACTTACTTAAGATGTCGAGTACATAAGAAAAAATATGTATAATAGTCGACGTAAGTTAATACCCGCTCTTCCCACGAATATTTACGACGTACATCAAGTATTGAATTCGATCAACGTAAGAACTTCTCAAGACGAACAATATCTTTTTATCAATTGCTTGCCAAGCAATATTATTGTTTTTAGGTGCACAACAAATCTCGAGCTCTGGAAAAATCAGAACGCATCTACGTTGACGGTACATTTGATTTCTGTACCTAATATTTTTGTCAAATGTTCACTATTCATGGTTTTTTAAGCGGACATTACATACCACTGTTGGTTTGTCTTTTACCAAACAAGACATCCGAGATGTACAAAAAACTATTTCTAATTATTCTGGATAAGTGTTCCGAAATCAATATTGTTTTAGCAATCAATCAAGTTGTGTGTGATTTTGAGGATGGGTATTCATAAAGTGGTTCGGGAAGTGTGGCCTTCCGCCGAAATAATTGGTTGCCGATTCCATCTTGCCTAGGCATGGTTTCGAAAAATTAAATCAATTGGCCTACTTTCGGAATACAATGACGCGAACAGTGATATAGGCCGTTGGTTGCGTTCAACTTTTGGTCTAACTTATTTGGATCCTGATGAAGTCGGTGATTGCATTGCCTTCGAATTAAATGAAAACAGACCGAACCCGGACGATACAAGGTTGGAAAAGTATTCAGATTATTTGATCGAAAACTATATTGATGACCAATCTCATTTTCGGCCGACAATGTGGGCCAAAAATTCAGCAGATCTAAATCGGGCAACAAATGTGTGCGAAGCTTTTCATCGAACTTTCAATGACTCTTTCTACAAAGCACATCCTAATATAATAACATTTCTTGAAAAATTGTATGTATTTCAAATTGAAACTTATGTTAAATTGCAAAGTTTACATTTAAAACCTAAAGTTAGAGACGTTAGTGTTAGAAATCGCCAGAAATTTATTGAAAATATTATTGAGAGATACCAAAGCGGTGAGATAGACAGACTTTATTTTCTAGCATGTGTATCATTCTAATGTATCAAATTTTGACATTTGCATCGTTTAATAACATTTATTAAATAGTAGTAAATAAAAACTAAATAAAAATTTTGTTTTATTTCTCTCTCTATTATTTAGGGTCCAGATTACTTGTACGGAATATTATATCTGCCGGCCACGGGACCAAATTACCTCCTAAATATCTGTGAGGTCATATTTGGGTACCCAATTTCCAACTCCGATAAATTGAATATAAATAATATAATATATGTAAACAAAAAAGTTATACCTGTTTGTGGATTTGGAAAATATTTCCCTTGCTGATGATCGTTGTTGGGATACAATGGTTTTATATTTTCTCCAGTTTTTTGTGGCTTTTTGGCCGATTCAGTGGGTGAATTTTTCAGAATTCCCTGCCCTGTAGGCATAGGTGGTGGTTGATACCTCGGCGGTAGAACAACAGATTCTACATTGGTTTTACCAATTACTGCCTTTTTATTAGACATTTTCCAATACCAAAACGTTTCAAGATACCATATTCACAAATGTTTTTCAATAACTAAAACATGTCAAATACATTTACTTATAGCTTGGTCTTTAAAATTATCTGGGTCACTACATCACATCGTAGTTTCACTTCATATTGTTAGCTTTTGATTTCACCAATGTTTATGATTTTTTTCAAGTTTCCCTTCGACGCGCAAATCTGACACTTAAGTACACTAAAGGTGAAACGACAAATCAAATTTCAAGCTTATTCGGACGGAACTAACACAAACATGGCTGAAAAATAACATTGCTTTGGCCTTCTACGAATGGGTACCACCTCAAGTACCCAGTTCATAAGAAACTCGTCACCAGGTAAATACAGGGATGGATTTAGAATATTTACGAGATTAAAAACATTCAATAATGAAATTTTTTTTAATTTTGCGATATAAAAACTACAATTATAATGCTAAAGCAAGGTCATACAAATTTTTAAAGAAATTATAATATTTCTTATAGATACGCACCTTCTGATTCTAATCAGTCCATTTATTTCTCTATGAATCAGTCTATACCTGTCGATACGACCCTGTATACATATCGTTTATATTTATGTGGTGGTGGTAATCATAATCAATGCACTATTGATATTGAAAGGCATAAGAACTTAGAGGCCATGAGGCAATCTGGCTTTCTTCTTTATTCAACATAAAAATCTCTTAGATGTATATCATTCAGATGGGTTCTCATGGGAATCTATTAAAATGCGTTATAAAAAAAGCTTACGCGGATGTGAAGAAGGAAGTGGATGGTGGATACCCACAATAAGTTCGGATGTAATCTTCTAATTTGAAAGTTCATTTATATTCATAATATTTGTATGAAATAAAAATGGAAAAGCTTAAACTTTTTTTTAAATAATTGGTTACAAAACAGATTTAGGTGTTATTGTTTATTATGAAAGTATCCCAATTATGTAAAAATATAAAAATATTTCAATAGATTGGGAAATATTATACGATTCGTAAAACAGTGGCAAGGAGTGAGGTTAGGCTTCTTATTCTTATGATTGTCAGTTTTTTAATTTTCATACTGCCTTGCATAGAATTGTTTTCTAACGCTTTTTATTTCTAAATAATACTATTAAATTCTATATACTTGCGTTTGCCACTTCTGTGTTACGCCTATGGCATGAATCTATCTCATGCACGGTAAATTGTATTGTAGGCATGCGTATTCCGGATATCATTTATATAAGTTTATTCGGTATCACAAGGTGACCCCTAATCAAAGAAAATAACTTGATTTACGAAAATACCAATACAGTCAAAGTGCCGGCTCAATAGGAGGTAGCAGGTACTAGTTCTAGTGAATATCTCCGCTTTTTCATTTACCAGTACCGGCTGTAAGTAATATTTACAGAATGGCTACTCCACAATCCGATACAGAGAGGAGGAAACAAATCAGTGTTAGAGGCATTGCTGAACTAGACGATGTGAATGCCATCAAAAAAACATTCAACAGACACCTGCACTACACCCTTGTCAAAGATAGGAATGTTGCAACTTCCAGAGATTATTATTTTGCTTTGGCTCACACTGTCAAAGACCACTTGGTTTCTAGATGGATTAGAACTCAACAATATTATTATGAAAAAGATCCCAAGGTATGTAAAAATAGAGATAATTATTATAAATATTATCTATAGGTTGGTACTTTTTTTGATAGTTTAAGATATAAAAATGTATATAAGTAGAGGTACCCATCTGAAAATTGAAGTTTTTTTATGAATTTTTCCCATTAATATAATGACAATAGGTTAAATTCATTTATAATTAGTTGACAAGTAATTTGTCACACAAAGTTAATAATTTATTAATTGTTTACAGTAATTTTCCAGTAATAATAATAAAATAATAAAACAGTTTCCTAGTCAAATAATTTTTTCTGATTTTTAAAGGACTACTTATAGATAGCCCTCTATATTGAAGAATTTTAACCAACATTGGTATCATTAATTTGATGAAATTCATATGAATAGAATTAACAACATTGATGAAACAAAAACAATTGAGGTGTCAACAGATTTCGCTAATTGCATGTATTTTTGAATTCACCTGTGAAATATCATTAAACAAAAACATGTTCCCATAGTCTTGTGTTGATATTCAATAGGAAAAGTTTTACCCACCACCTACGATTATTTTTAAATATGAGTAATATTATAGGAAAAGTAATAGATGCCAAATTTTGAATAGTATTGTTGGCACCTTTCTTAAAAATTTAAATATAATAAAATAGTATAAAATAAATTGAAATTGTGCAAAAGTAATATTTGTTTTCAAAATATAATTATCCTAAATTTAATTTAATCAACATATTACAAAATAATATGGAATCTCAATGCTCTAAGTTTCCATGTCATATGATTTCAATTGTAGAATTTGAGCTATTGCAAGTAAAACATTTGTTAATATAATTTTTAAGATAGATCACCGCATAAATTAGAAACAAAAACAATTAAATAAACTGACCAAGGTCAAAAACATCTCCATACTGCACTTTTAATTAATTCTATTGAAAACTGGATTCTATTTAAACATTTTATTAAGCTTGTAATTAAAATTATTTATTAAATAAATTGTTAATTATCATTTTCATTCATTCATTTTGACTGAATTGTGTAAAAATATACATTTCTTTAATTTTCAGAGAGTTTACTATCTTTCCCTTGAATTCTACATGGGAAGATCCTTACAAAATACGATGATAAACTTGGGAATACAAACACCTGTAGATGAAGCACTCTATCAGCTAGGTTTAGATATTGAAGAATTAGAAGACATTGAAGAAGATGCCGGTTTGGGAAATGGAGGCTTGGGACGTCTGGCTGCATGCTTTTTAGATTCCATGGCTACTCTAGGTAAGAATTCTTAAGTTATGATCATTTCTTATGTATTGAATATAAATAGTGGTTGTTTTTTTAAAATAATTCGTTAAAAACATTCTACAATCAAATAGTTGATAATAACAGTTTCAAAAAGAAATCCGTATAGAGATAATTGTCATTAAAAAGTCTGGGATAGATGAAAACATTGTTGTGACTTGCTGATAACCTTAAGTATGTGATATTTTTATATTTATAAATAATATTCTAGTTGGAATGAAATTTAATTTTACCAAAAAAAATTTCTAATACAGGGCTATCCAAAAATGTTGAAATAAACTGTATTATTCTATTTAAATATTCCTGGTTTACAGGTTTATGGCCTCTTTAAAATATGTTATTAGATTAATTACATGGCATTCAGCCAAATCCTATACACCATTCAATATATTATGTGGGGAATCTAATTTTATTTTCAAAAGAAAAATTCTTGTGGGCTACAAATCAATCAAATAAAAATATACAGGGTGCTACATTAGTAATTAATAATTAATCTCACTTGTGTATACCGGTTTCTTGAAATTTCAATATAGTTATTTTATTTCAGCAAAATTTCAGTTATAGGCGTGCCTACAGGGGGGCAGGGTGGCTCACCCTAATCGGTTCACCCCAATTCCTCAAAATATCAATCTATTAAAAAAATTTTATAATTTTTAAACTTTAACGTTCTTTCAATGATAAGAGGAAACAGTTTTTTTTAATTCTTAAAATGAATTGCGAGAAATTGAAGGGCGGCATTATGCAAAAGCAATGTTTCGGCGGACACGGCTCTTTGTTTTTTCATCAAAAGATTCCGATTTGATATTTGGCCCCCTCTAATAATAAAGTCTGCGCACGCCTATGATGTTAGACAACCTGCTCCTGCTATGCTGTCACTTGTCATTCTAATTCTTATTGGGCGGAGTAGAATTCAATGAGACCTCTGGTGGAAAAAATTATACCTGTCGCAACGAGTAAAATAATTAATTTTTCTCCAACCATCAAAAAATGTTGACATTTTTGTACTATTTTCAGGTGCAAAAGCCATCAATTCCCTTACCGTACAAAAATTTGCTCGTTGGCAACACTTTTAATCCTAGGATTAAAAACGCTACTTTTAATCCTAGGACTGAAAGTAATTGCATTTGAGCTCTCTAATTGAAATTTTAAGAAAAAAACATTGTCTCTTACAAACTTAGTAAAACAAACTAATTGGGCAACTATATATAGGTAGGTATTTATTTGTTATTTATAGTGATATTGAATGTACAATTGGAACAATTATTGACAAAATTCAAAGCACCACTGAAATTATCACTAACAATTTTCGAACAATTCACAAGATTTTCATTAATGCTAGAACAACTCAAAATATTCTCCGTAACTGTTGATGAAACATTCGAGGAAATATCTGAACAGGTACTTGTACCTTCTTTGTCAGGTTGCAATATTTTTGTGGCAGTATTCTCTAAAGCACAATCAAAGAAAAAGCAAAAGTTTTACAAATCATACACTGAAAATAACTAAAACAGCAAAATAAAACCACTTGAATATCAAAGGGCTTATACGGTAGCTGATTTGTTTTACTCGTTGCTAAGATGACATTGACATTTCAGAGCGCCATCTATCGAATTCTACTTTTCCCAATACTTCATTATTATTCATTTGATACGACATTAATCGGCGAATATTTGAAATGGGAAATTTATCTCAAAATATTTATTTAAGGAATGGCAGCTTACGGTTATGGCATCCGATACGAATACGGTATTTTCGCACAAAAAATCGTCAACGGAGAACAACAAGAAGAACCAGACGATTGGTTGAGATATGGTAATCCTTGGGAAAAAGCAAGACCCGAATACATGCTTCCCGTGAACTTTTATGGAAACGTTATTGATACGAACGAGGGTAAAAAATGGGTAAATACTCAAGTAGTTTTTGCCCTACCGTACGATAACCCCATTCCCGGCTATCAAAATAACGTCGTCAATACTTTGAGGTTATGGTCCGCTAAATCACCTGTTGATTTCAATTTGAAATTTTGTAAGTACTTTATATTATTCACTAATACTTTTTCCAACTCTATTACTTCCTTATCTACAAGTAATTGATATTAATTATTATATTTCCACTGTTTTCAGTCAATGATGGTGATTATATCCAAGCCGTACTCGATAGGAACCTCGCAGAAAATATATCAAGAGTTTTGTACCCCAACGACAATTGCTTCGAAGGAAAAGAACTTAGATTGAAACAAGAATACTTTATGGTAGCTGCAACCTTACAAGACATCATCAGAAGATTCAAAGCCGCCAAATTTGGTACTCGTGAAGCTACAAGAACCAATTTCGATTTGTTACCTACAAAAGTAGCTATTCAACTCAACGATACCCATCCTTCTTTGGCCATACCTGAATTGATGAGAATTTTGATCGATATTGAAGGTAAGAATAGACTTTAATAGTTTAATCATGGAAAATATTTGTGCTTTTCAAATTTTTATTTTCTATGACCTTCGGGTCAATGATAAAACGTTAGTCAACATTTTTATTAGAAGATATTTACAAAATAAGATTATGTATTGATGAATAATTACATCATTTTAATTATATCCATTTAAAATATTGCTATTCATATTTCCAAGCAACTCTATTTATATATTCGGGTATCTTAAAATAGACATTCTTAGGGCGACTGTCATTAGTGTCAAATTATCAGTTATAGGACAATACAGTAGAAAAAATTGACCTTTACCCTGATGTCACTAACAATGAACAGTAGTAAACACAAACTTTATATACCTCATCCTTTTCTACTGACAGTAAAAACACATCATACAATATATGTACACTTGTCTTTCAAGCAATGACATACGTTCTTATGTAACTCTAATTATTACTTCCAAATGTTGAAAAGAGATAGCACCAAAAACGATTAATCGGTTGTATTCATAAGAATTTATTTTGACCTCTTATGACAACTGTCATTATTTTGATACATCGAGTTTTGTTCAAATCGTTCCATCATTTGCATTTAGATAAATTCTATAAAATCGTTTTTTTTTCAAGACCTCTAATTTATTATTTTTATTCCACGATAAGTACAGAATTTTCTGTTTCGCATTTAATGAATATATCCAAGTTAACCTCACTTCTTAGACGGTGGCTGAACAAGATAAACAAGCATTCAACGTATTTACGCACACGACAAAGTAATTGTAGCCATTTTTGACTCATTGATTGATTTCGCGAGGTTAGTAGGTATGACGTCAGGGTAAAGGTCAATTTTTTCTACTGTAGAGGAGTTCAGTCTAAGGTCAGTGTGGCCAACAAAAGTGGTTTTTACTGACAAGAATGACAGTTAAGGTCTACCATTCAAAACATAGGATTTTTGCATGTTTTTTATCAGTTCCTAGAATTATTGGCCACCGATATGTTGAGTATGCAGTTAAAAAGTCATTTTAAATTTCAAGATATACGCTTCGGGGATGTATTAATTATTTTAATAAAGCAATATAGATGTTCGCAATGATAAAAAGCAAGCAAAAATCTTATGTTTTGAATGGTAGACCTTAATTGTAATTCTTGTCAAAAAAAATCACTTTTTGTTGGCCACACTGACCTTAGACTGAACTCCTCTATTCAACTGTTCAATTTTAAAAACCCCAAAAAAGTTTTACTAAAAGATTTTATCGATTATACTGACATTTGACAGTAATATTCTTCTTTTTTGGTTTGTATTATAAGTTGATTATGTCTTATGCTATTGTGAAGCTGGGAATGTACCAAATGCACTAAATTCTGATTGGAAGGATACAAAATTGGTAAATAATAAGGAAAATGCATATTAGACTTACCAAGGTCGCAGTGCTAGAGGTCATCCGTTATTTAAATACAAGTTCTTAAAATAAACAAAATTTACCAACTATTTTTAAAAGAGTTCAAAAAGCTGATAAAAAACACAAACAAAATACAAACATGTGCATAATAGCAGATAAATTATCATGTTTTGTATTTATAGATATTTCTTTTTTTAAACTAATTTATTAAAAAATGTTATCGAAGTTTATCTGTCTGAAACAATATTTTGTGTAAATTTGAATGTTCTAAAAATAAATAAAATATTTACATGCATCATATATTTTCCTTAGAAATTTTTATTTCATTGACAGTAGCCACTTTGACAGCGACAAAAGTTACCTGTAACAAATACAGTTCAGTCTAAGGTCAGTGTGGACAACAAAAAGTGTTTTTTTTTGACAAGGATGACAGTTAAGGTCTACCATTTTAAAAATAAGATTTTTGCAAGTTTTTTATCATTGCAAACATCTATATTGCTTCATTAAAATAATGAATACACCCCCTAAGCGTATTTCTTGGAATTTAAAATGACGTTTTAGCTGAATACTCAACATATTGGTGGCCAATAACTTTAGGAACTTTTGGCAAGTCACCATTTCACTTCTGTTATTCTGTCACTAGTTATGTCAAATGTCAGTTATATTTATTTTTGTTGATATTCGTTTAATTGTGTATGTCCATTCTCGATTAGATTTTTGTAGCATTTCTAGTTAGTTGTATCTCTATTCTTCGAATTACTTTTTCCACTGACATCTGACATAAATAGTGACAGATAACAGAAATAAAATGGTGACATGCCGAGAGTTCCTAGAATTATTGGCCACCGATATGTTGAGTATTCAGTTAAAAAGTCATTTTAAATTTCAAAATATACGCTTCGGATGTGTATTCATTATTTTAATAAAGCAATATAGATGTTCGCAATGATAAAAAACATGCGAAAATCTTATGTTTTGAATGGTAGACCTCAACTGTCATTCTTGTCAGAAAAAAACAACTTTTTGTTGGCTACTCTAACCTTAGACTGAACTCCTCTATTCACTTGTAATGTCAATTAAAACCTAACCTAACTCACTTAACGTTACATTTGTTTTCGTAAGGTCTCTCTTGGGAAAAAGCCTGGGATATAACGGTCAAGACATGTGCTTACACCAATCACACCGTTCTCCCTGAAGCTCTCGAAAGATGGCCAGTAACCTTGTTAGAAAATATCCTTCCAAGGCATTTACAGATCATTTATCACATAAATTTCCTGCATTTACAACAAATCGAAAAACGTTGGCCCAACGACTTAGACAGGATGAGACGTATGTCTTTGATCGAAGAAGATGGAGACAAGAGAGTCAACATGGCGCATCTTTCTATCGTTGGTTCACATGCTGTTAACGGCGTCGCCAGAATTCATTCTGACATCATTAAAGCTGATTTGTAAGTACTTTTATCATTAAATCGTTACAAATTTACAGATTTAAATTATTTAAAGGTTCAAAGACTTCTACGAACTAAGCCCAGAGAAGTTCCAAAACAAAACCAACGGCATCACCCCAAGGAGATGGCTTTTACTGTGCAACCCTGGCTTAAGCGATTTGATCTCAGACAAAATAGGCGAAGAGTGGACTAACCATCTCGATAAATTAACGGAACTAAAGAAATGGGCCAAAGATCCCAATTTCCAAAGGGCAGTTATGAAAGTTAAACAAGAAAACAAATTAAAATTCGCCCAACTCATTGAAAAAGAATACGGCGTCAAAATAAACCCTTCCTCGATGTTCGATATTCAAGTTAAAAGAATCCACGAGTACAAGAGACAACTACTCAACTGTCTCCATATTATTACCCTTTACAATAGAATAAAGAAGAACCCTTCGGCTAAGTTTACTCCGAGAACGATAATGGTTGGAGGCAAGGCAGCTCCCGGCTACTATACAGCCAAGAAGATTATCAAACTCATCAATATGGTGGGAAACGTCGTCAATAATGATCCCATCGTCGGTGATAAACTTAAAGTTATTTACTTGGAGAACTATAGAGTTACTTTGGCCGAGAAGATTATGCCGGCTGCAGATTTGAGCGAGCAAATTTCCACAGCCGGCACCGAAGCTTCGGGAACAGGTAATAATTTCCATCTGTAGGGTGAAGCGGTGTATTTATGATAAGTTAACTTGGGATTTGGTTGTTTTCTGCTTGTTTATGAATGGGAAACTTCTGGATGGTTGTATGATTAAGTAAAAGCTGTTCTGGTTCTAAGATCGTTATTGTGACGGTAGCAGAGTTAAAAGAGGTGAAGTGCGCCTAACTTTTCGTTTTTTGTCGCTAGAGACAAAACACTATATGGGAGACGGTAAAGACAAAAATTGATCGCAAGATCGAACACAAACGTTGTGGTAGAAGAAACTCTCGTTATTTTGCGGTAATTAATCATCACAATTACTTTTATTGAAGTGAAAACTTCGTTTAGCTTGGAAAAATAACACACAATCCTTTTGATTATGCAACACACAATACCTTTGGTTATGCAACACACTTAACAATGAAGCGTATATAGTGTTGCATATATTTTCAAAAATGTTTCTACCGTTTTTTATTTATTTTGACAGGTAACATGAAATTCCAACTTAATGGCGCTCTTACCATCGGCACACTCGACGGTGCTAATGTCGAAATGGCCGAAGAAATGGGAACAGAAAACATTTTCATCTTCGGTATGACCAATGACGAAGTAGAAGCTCTCAAGAAGAAGGGCTACAACGCTTTGGATTATTACAATAAAATTCCCGAGTTGAAACAAGCCGTCGATCAAATTCAAAATGGCTTCTTCAGTCCCGGTAATCCAGACGAGTTCAAGGATTTGGCTGATATTTTACTCAAGTACGATAGGTTCTTCTTACTTGCTGATTATGAGGCTTACATTAAGAAACAAGATGAAGTCAGCGCCGTGTACCAGGTATGTAAACAAGTGAGAGAAGGTGCGTGGATGATTGAATGAATTTTTTTATTTCAGAACCAGTCGAAATGGTTGGAAATGGCCATAAATAACATCGCGAGCTCTGGCAAATTTTCCAG
This sequence comes from Galerucella calmariensis, assembly GCA_910591675.1. Classification (NCBI taxonomy): domain Eukaryota; kingdom Metazoa; phylum Arthropoda; class Insecta; order Coleoptera; family Chrysomelidae; genus Galerucella; species Galerucella calmariensis. Next base: position 195,688 of record CAJUYG010000295.1, on the reverse strand, counting down.
CGATCGAACAATTATCGAATACGGTAAAGACATCTGGGGAGTGAAGCCGAGCTATGAAAAATTACCCGATCCGTCTCTACCTAGAGAATTAGCTTTGAAAGATAATTAATTTTTGTAAAAATTTTGCGACTTTTGTAAAGTCGTTTCGCTTAGTAACAACATTAGAAGTGAGGTATTTATTTAAGATCGTTTTGGATCAGTAGAATAATTAAATCGTGTCTCATTGAATTAGTGATATAAATACAAGATTACTCATTAAATTTTTTAAAATTTTATCAAAATACCTCCCAAATTCTATGTTTATAACTATCACTAGATACATAACGTTTAAAATATTTGTCTGTTCAAATTCCTTTGCTGTCTACCGCCTTCAATCGGTGGTTTTAGATGCAAAGGAGAGCCTAACGTGGCGCCGTCTATCGGTAAAAACAACGAGTGCCATTTTCACATACCTACATTATCTATAATGCCATAAAATCAGGTGATAATTATATTTTAGACTGCCAAATTTAATCCGAATCAAATTTATTTGTTATAAAATGATGGAAATTTAATATTTTGATATTGTTTACGAAAGTTATGTATACAGCTTCGGCATGTTTGTGCATAGTTTATTTTTCTTGTTAAGATTATTAATAAATATATATGTATCTCTTTTAGCGTTTTTATTATTGAATCCAACTACCCTATCAATGACAATCTATTTCTATTTTTTTAGATCATACAATTAACGTAGAGTACAAAAAGCTTTAAATAACAACTGTTTATAGCAAACGTCACCAACTAACTGTCAAATTTAAATGGACCTAAGTGCCTCTTTCATCGGTGCTGTCGAATTTAAATGGCCCTATCTGCCTCTTGCATTGGTACTGTCAAATTTAAATGGCCCTAACTGCCTCTTGCATCGCTACTGTCGAATTTAAATGGCCCTAACTGCCTCTTGCATCGGTACTGTCGAATTTA
>CAJUYG010000295.1:174631-194715 GCA_910591675.1 Galerucella calmariensis | reverse complement strand
TCGAATTAAAATGGCCCTAACTGCCTCTTGCGTCGTTACTGTCAAATTTAAATGGCCCTAACTGCCTCTTGCATCGTTACTCTTTTGATCGGCGGTCCGGAGAGCCTAACATTAGTTAGATGTCGAATAATAGTTTTGTACTATTAACGCCTTGCAAAGTTATGAAAATATTTTCAAAACGTGACCGTTTACTTGAGAGAAACAACTACAATATGCCCCGAAAGATATTGAATTACACTTCCAAGTTGAACGGGGTCGGTATGATCTACCAGACTTAACCAACCATTCTGGTTTGCAGTTAGAAGAGACAATTTCACTAGACCTGTTTCGGCGTATTTGCGATTTATCGGTACAAGATATTCACAGTCCAAAAGCTCTGCGAGCTAAATTCCGGACTAAAGGCAAAGGCGATGGTGAGAGCAAATGATAACAGCGACGTCCTAACCACCAACCTTCACTGATGCAATTTTCAGAACGTTAAGGTTGGCAACCTTAGTTACTTCTAAATTAAGCGAGTTGAAATTTTTGCCCCAAACTTCAACTACTGAAATATTGAATCATCCCTGTAATAATAGAGAGATATTGGTATCCCTAATAGCGTCAGGCCGTTTTAGCATGTTCTATTGACAGTTAACCTATGCGCGAGTCTATACTTAAAACAACGCCCCTAAATTACATTACCGTCAAGTGTCATTTAGGGAGCCTAACGATAGGCGGTATATTTCTATGTTAAAGTGTGCGTGTGGAGATTTCAATAAATTAAAGATTTCTTTGTATGGAGAAAAGAGTATGGATTTTGGGAATAAATTCACAATGGTTTTATAGTAAAATATATTTCAATTACGGTAACAGTATTACTACAGCTAAACCTTTTACAATAGTTAGATGTATAAGTATTTTAAAAATATAAAGTACAATTTATACAAATTGTAATTGATTTACTATATTTTCTAAAGAATATTCTTAATATTACGGCCGTAAAATAAAGTTACACAAACTTATATTTAAATTCAACAATATTATACCAGGTGTCTCTCTATACCTTTCCGCATTTTGGAAACTTTCGTTCAGAGCCAATTTTAAACGATAAAGCCGTGTCAAAATTTTAACTACTATTTCAAAAACAAACATGGGTTATTTCAAAGTTCGTTATCTACTTCTCCTTGCATAGAACACTCTATACATAAAGTTTTCAAGAAAATGGAAAAATATACTTGGATTAGAAGACCGATATTATGGTATTAAACCTTTAGTGATGCTGATGGTACAATAAGATAAGAAGTGAGGTTAGGAGAAGGTGAATCTATATCGAATAATAGTTTTATACCAGGGGTCTCCAAACTTTTCAGCATTAGGGCTAAATAGCTAGGGTAAGTTCAGGAGGGTCAACTATACTGGGTGGTCACTTTTTCATTTTTCAACAAAATGTCTAAATGTTTTATATGTTGTCGTGCTAGGGCCGTAGTTTGGAAATCCCTGTTTTATACTATTAACGCGTAACAAAGTTTTGAAAATGTTATCAAAAAGGTGACCGTCAACTTCTCGTACTATATGCCCCGATAGACATTGAATTACACTTCTAAGTAAGCTTGACAGATTTTATTAGGGACAAAAACGGACAAGTTAAATAGGGACCAAAAATCAGCCCCTCTACAAGATTTAACCAATTATTTGCAATAAGTGCTGAAATCACAATCAATACATATCCTTCAGTAAAGGAAATGTTAAAGCTGTGATAACAGCGACATCTTTCCCTCTAACCGCAAACCAAAATACTAATTGACACAAACGTTTGTTTGTACTATCAATAGATTATTACAGATTCCTGTAAAATTGTTGAATTTAGTAAAGTATCAAAAATCTTTGTAAGTCGTTAACAGTATAGAACTGTCATTACAGGAAACTGTAATAATCTATTGAACTACCGAAGAAGGTAAAAATAAAAAGTGTAGATGGCAAACTATATCGAAGAACAGAATAGAAAGAAAATGATTTTAATGTTATCAATATTTGTACTGTTTTCGTCAATTTCAACAGGTTAAATACACAACGTCATCGTATAAAATATTTCGACTGTTCAATACTTTTAATCATTCAAACAATTATCTATTTCATTTAACAATTCTTCTTCGGGTTTTAACGTCATTGTTTCATCATCAAAATCATCGTCATCTAACAAATATACATCTTCGTCCAACTTACTCAAAGTGCTTTCTGTATCAACGTCTTTTTTAACATTGTCCACGTTAGAAATATCACTAACCCTATCACATATATTTTCCTGTGTAATGTTTGATGTCGGAACGTGTCTTCTTAAAACTATTTTTTTCTTGTTTTGTATCGCTCGAGGTTCTTCGGTGGTTCTGACGTCGATATCCATAGAGGTGCTGCTCACTTCTTGCTCGTCTTCTACTTTAACTTTTCGCATTTTTCTTATTTCCTCCAATGTTTTTATTTTTATATCGGAAATGTTGGTTTCACTACCACTGAAACTTGTTTTTGCTGGATTTATTTTTCGGTTTTCTATAGGATCTGTGAATGTAACAGATATTTGTCCGTCAGATACTTTTCGGAGGTCCTGGCTAGAGTGATTTAACTCCTTTTTATTTATTAATATTTCTAGGTTGCCGTCTTCATTTCTGTAAACGATTTTTCTTTTCTTCTCTAAAAAAAATTATAATCTCAACTACTGACGTTAGTTACAAGCGCGCCATCTTCACTTCAAATTACATACCGAAAGTACACCAACAAAGCTTGGTGAGAAAATAGAAAACTGATTGGGAAAAGTAGAATTCGATAGATGGCGCTCTGAAATGTCAAAGTCATCTTAGCAACGAGTAAAACAAACCAGCTGCCGTATAAGCCTTTTGATATTTAAGTGGTTTTATTTTGCTGTTTTAGTTATTTTCAGTGTGTGTTTTGTGAAACTTTTGCTTTTTCTTTGATTGTGCTTTAGTATTTTGTGTTGTTAAACTAAATTTTGACTCCTAATATTTGTGAAAAGTACAACAAGCTAGTTTTAGATCTGATTTCGTGTTTTCATTTTATTTTTGATATAGTCATATCTACAAAACTTGCAGGGAAAGTACGTTTGTATTGAGTAATATTTTAAATCTTTAATAACGACTTATTTTCTCTTTGATCTGCAATGAAAACAAAAAATAGAATAACATAACCTCTTCTATAATATCTTTGATTATAAAAGAACATTACCTCAGAAATGATGACAGTTGAGTTAAATAGAAAAACACAGTTTTAAACTTGTCACTGACACAAAATTAAACAAATAAAGTACGAATTTACGCTAATTACGTTGACTTGCATATGTCATTGATTATAATTTTGAGGTTAAGTATAAAATAACACTCAAGTAATATAAGACATACGTCAAACAGCAGAATACGTCACCCATTATGACGTAACGGCAAAGGATGGCTGAACAAACTCTAATATCAATCTATTATGTTGGGTAATTTTAAATGAAATGTCAAAAAATGAATGTCATTTTGCAATAAAAGTAAAATTACAGTAATTTTTGAATATGCCGCCAAAAACTGTAAAATAGCAGGAATCATCTCTTTTGGCTGTTAGCAAAGTTAACAACCATCTGATTTGTATTAGAGGTACTGACGGGACCCTCAAGGTGGCGCCACCCGTACAAATAGAGGGCACCACGGGTCAGTTTCCCATCTATAAGTATTTTTTTAGCTATGGTGACAGTCACAATTTTTTCCGCCAGAGGTCTCATTGAATTCTACTCCGCCCAATAGTTTGAAAACAATACATACCCATTGTTGACGTATACTGACTATCACTCAATCTTTTTGATGGGAGAGTAACTATTCTATCTGGTAAACTTTTGTTCATCATTCTAGTTACTATTCTTTGTCTCAAAACGTCAGCTTCATTCGATTCATCTTCATCGGAAGTTAAAAATGGATCTAAAAAATTTGAATAATTAACTTTGAAATTCGTAATAAAATTACTTGGGTTACTATAGAAACGTATTTAAGTTGAATTGTCAAATTTGACGCATATAAATTTAATTACTGCTGTTTTCGAATGTAAAATGATAAGTGATAATTAATTTTCCATTTCTGGGACTCTTCCAGAGCTGGTTGGGGCAGTGACTACTGTTTCATTAGAATTATCACCAAAGAAATCAAGAAAAAACTATGAATGTGCATTCTTCACTTTTTCTCTATGAAATTTTGTCTACAATATATTAGCATATATAAAAAGATACTTACTATTATACTGATAATAAGCAGCTGATTCGGCTTGTATTTTTTCCAATCGTATTTCCTCCAAAGATTTGACAGTAACAATCCGATCTCCGGTTTTCTGAGGTGAAAAAGCTGGCCCCGACTCATTATCGGACTCTGCAAGCAACACACCAGGTCAAAACACAATAATCACTTCCTACCCTGGTGCATTCTTGCAGGTTCCATATTATATATATATATACAATAATAAAAACAACTTTGGTACAAAATAAATTTTATTTAGTGAAATTACAAAATAAATTAAGTTTGAGTATCAACAGTACCAAAATTAAATTAAATTAAATTCAAACTTCTGTTTTAAGAGATGAAAATAAATATATTTGATTCAACAGTTAACACAAAAAAAAACATTTCAAACTAAATTCAACAACCCCTTTATGGTACAAATTATCAAAACGTTTGTACATAAGACAAATTGATCGCTGCCACATATTTAAATATTTTTGAGTTATTGCAGAAAGGAAAATTAACAATGTTAACCGACAAGCACCAGAGAAGAATTAGAAAATGTCAAGGGATAAAATATATAAGTGAGATCAGCCCAAATAGTATAAAGACGCTTCCAAATATTACATTTTTGTTCGAGACATTTGAACTACTTCAAGAGATAATCAAAGTACACAAATTTAAATACTTTCTGTCAAAGTGGAAGAGATATTTTGAACATATTTGTTAAATAGGACAAAGGCTTTTCTCGTAATAAGATTCTACAGTCATAAAAAATTTAAAATGGCTATTTTGTCTTATGCACAAGTACAATTGAACATTAACCTTAGGAAAATATCAACAGATTGCATAATTATATATATAACAAAAAAAACTATATCCTTCACAAGAATGCACCTTTCAACATACAAATTTTGTGATTACCACAATGTTTATAAAAATAAACAGTGTCATAACAGTCAGATTTCAAGTGAAATCAATAAATAATTAACACTAGTACATAAATTTTACTAAAAAAAAAATAAAAAATAAACATAAAATCAACTAATTAGTTGACCAGACCATGTTAGATAAAAAAAATAAAGAAAGATGACAAAATTATATGCTGTAAACTGTACAATTTCATTTATAGGATAATTTAGATCAATTCTTCAATTCAAATATTGTCATTACTAAGTATTTTTAATCCCAAATATGCAAATAAGGAAAAACAGTTTATGGTTCAAAAAATGGTTATAGAGACCATAAAGTGTTTAATAGTAATGATTCCGAAAAAGTTATGATAAGGCACCAGGTTGACAGAATCACCTCAAAAAACTGATAATCTACATCAGAAAATAAATTGATCTAGGTGATTATTATTCAGGGTTATCGTACAATAAATTGATTGACAATGTATTTACACTAGTTATAAAAAACTGCATTCAACAGCTTAAAAAAGAAGCACACGACTTGCAATAGTACCTAGAAAGTCTGGAATTGACTGACCCATTTGATTGAAAAGCAAATGGTGTCGGAAACATTCAATAACAACCCAGGCAACAGAGCCAGCAAACTAGGTCCAAGTCTTGCAAATAATCTAAAGAGCCCACTAACCATACATTGTTTGTATCCCACAGCTCAGGGTTCAGAATGTCTAACAGTGAAATTGCTTCAGAAAACCAACATTAGAGACATAAAATATTTAGATACTTGAAAAAATTTTACTATCGTACAGTCTCTATGAGTTGCAGTTCAGTGTAAAAAAAGAGTGCTTAGAAAAAGTATTCTTTGTACAGAACTCTGGAAACTCTACATGCACGACAGAAAAGGACTCAGACTTACAAGAAACTCAAGTAGGAGTATCTTAAGGAAGCATTCTTGGAACAGCACTTCACCTTTTATATACACATGATATACCAGAACAAGTAACCCTGACAATATTTGCATATGACACACGAATTTTACAACGGGACATGATAAAAACCATCCACTGCAATTATTTGTAAATGATGTGACTACTCATATTATGCAAATTCCAGTCTATCATTGATTTCCCAGAGTTTTGTCATCATTCTAAATACTAGTTGAATATTTTCATAAAAAAAATAATTTGAGAAAATTTACTCCTCATATATTTATAATATATATAAATAATTTTATCAGCGATCTGTACAAACAGCATGCATAATTTATGGACTAGTATTGTGTACACATTTAAAAAGTCTTCAACTAAACAAAAATAATAAATATTATCCAGCTCAAATTTTATAGGAAGCTCAGCTTCAGCAGTCATTACAAATGAACTACTCCTAACAATTCTCTAAAGATTCAAAAACAAACGAAAAAAGTATTTCAAACAGTAAAAGGCAATGATAAACTGCATAACCTGTTTTTGAAAAATAAATTACAGAACATGTTGGATAAATTACTTTACAAGTTGCATACCTTCTTCAAAATTCACAACTAGACTATCGACTGCGGTTACTTTTCGTTCACTGGAGGAATTCAGGTCTCCTGACTGATCTGAAATACACAATTTTTTCAATTAGACAAGTATTTATAGATTGCAAACAGTAAATAGTTTATTTTTATGTGAAATTGTACAAGATACAAAGCATTTGAAATTTCGTTACAATAAAATTATATACATATAAATATACAAAACATATCCATTTACGTACTCAATGAATGTGTTTTATTGATACAAATGTATACAGCTTGAAATAAAAACCACCAACTTACTTTTCAAGGATATACAGCCGTAGTAAAGGATCGGCTGCCTCAAGAGAAATATATTTTAAAATGTATTAACATCCACTACAGACACAACTTGTTGAATACCATAAAGATCTGCTCATAAAGGTTTATTTTTTCATATATATCCATCAAATAACATAATTATTAAACTTTTATTATGATATTCAACATGTTTATTAGTATTTTGCAGTTTTTATATCTATATAAAAGTATTGGTTCAATTTTCATTAAGCTACTCATTTCATTCTTACCTGTAGATAAATTTGATCTGTTAACTTCAGAAGGCCTTGGATTTTGATGCATGAAAGGACAATGAGCTTTTAAACAGCCCATAGGCTGGCTTTCCCAATAGCAGGGTATTGCTTTCCTGTTTTTTCGCAATTCCATATGTCGAAAATTACAATGAACATTTACACATTTTCCCTCTTTCCAAAAGCTACACATTGTTTCACACCCTAATGCTGATGGTTCATGGCGAAACGTACAGCTATCTCCCTACAATATTTTATATTTAGTATGCTTCAAGGCGTAATATGTAGTCACTTACCTTAGCACATGTAGAGTAATAGTAAAAGTAGCAGTCATTGTTTTTCTTGGGCGAATCTAGATCCGTCATTTTTTTGAAAAAGTTGTCCAGGCTAAAAACAGATAATTAATTAACACTATGTGTATTTGCTTCTATGGAAATTAAATTGGAATATAATTTAGAGCATCATGTGTTTACCAGTAATAACTTTCAGCCGGCATTTCTTCCTTATTATTTAATTCAACTCACGTGCTATTAATTATACGGTCCATACAATAAAATTATTAAAAAAATATATTCTTATCATAAATATTCCAAAAAAACTTACCCAACAAATGTAACTTTTTTGGCTTGCTCCCTGCAACTAACGTCACGAATGCCAACTGTCAGCTTCACTGCTACCAACTAGTTTTTGGTATTTTAGGTTACTTCCTACTTCTCAGGAGCGTTCTATTGATAATATTCTTCTACGCGCCGTTTTTATTACAAATACACTGGCTCAACCGCTTCGCTTTCCAAATAATTTTAATGTTGTTAAGAGATGTGGCCAATGAATAAATTTTAAATCCCAATTTCAGCAGAAACAAAAAGAGTCAATTTTTGAATCGGACGGTCGGAGTGTATATTCGTAATTTACGGGAATATAAGTGTATTTTCGAATGTTCGGAAGTGTGTATGTTTTTATACCTATGTTCAAAATTATTTCCGTTAGTGAAACTATGTATGTCTTCGAAATTTTCGGTACTGGGGTGAGTTCGAGAACGTCACACTGGTTGAAATTTTGCACTTGATTGGTGGGGGTAAAGGGCGATCGTAGTGCGACGCTCCATTGAATGAGTTCTCGAACGGATTTACCTTCTTGTGGCTGTCAACTATAACCATACTTTTTTAAATATTATTGTTCAACTTTTTAAGTTTTTCTATTTTAAATGTACAGTAGATAATATGGATAAAAAACGTGACACATTGATTGCGCTTACATTGGGAAAACAGTTGCTTGAAGGGATATGTACATTCCGACTCAGAAAGCGAGTCGGATAATGAAATGGAAATCTCTTTAATATCCCAAATTGAGTCAAAGCTGCAACCGCGGAAAATAACACATCCAAGGTGTAAAGATTACTTTGAAGGCGTTATTCCCAGCTATAAGTACTTTTAAGGAGCTTCAGATGAATTTTAAAATATCCATAACCAGCCTAGGTCTAACATTAATTAATCTGGCGCCAAGAGTTTTAAACAGAAGAATTTTAAAAACCCTTTAGGCACGCCGATCTACCATAAATAAGCTTATTAATATTTTTAATTTGAATAGGAGAAGGAAATTAATTTATTTTTAAATTGAAAATTTAATAAACACTCGTCATACTAGTCAATCTAAATTCTAACCACAAAATATTCAAACCAAACTGACAGGTGCGATTTCTAACCGAGTCGGGACTGGTGTAATTTGAGCGACGCTCGAGTGTCGCTCTAAGGAGTTCTCGGACTGTGGGGGAGTATACAACAAAAAGACGCTTAAGAGTTCTCGGACACAAAAATAAGTGAATTTCATACTAGTGCGATGTTCTCGAACTTAGCCCTGTAGTCCGAATTTTTGTTGGTGATTTCCAAGGGTTATAATTTATATAAGGTAGGTCGTTATTTTATTATCTGGTAGTTACTAGCACTAAATTAATACTCTATTATATGATGTTATACATGTAATCCAATCTACCAAATTTAAATATCCCGTCTGTAAAAATTAGTTCAAGAAATTTTCCAACTAAAATAGATTTAACTATTTACTTTTCAAAGTTGAATGTATTGCTGCTAAACGTTTTATTGTTTGCCTACTATTGTTTACCTATTTAAATATTAATAATAATAATTAGGATAAATTAAAAGAGTCAATTTATTGTCTTAATATTTATTATACATCACATAGTTACCTAATCTGTAATTCTGTAATAACATGTAATATTTATGTGAGACTACATATTTGTTTACCATTTTTCCTATTTACTATAACAAAAGCTTTATAAAATACAGTTTAGAAATGTATAAAAACACAGTAACAAATATAGGAAAATGGGAACTGTCAAATTCATATCATTACTTTCTTTTCATTTATTAAAGAATTCGCGGATTTTTCTTACTTATTCTATATTTACTTTTGATACAAAAGATCCAATACACAAAGCATGCCAATATCTCGGATAACACTTTTACATTGAATGAAACCCTTTATTTAGCTTTTTAAGAATACTAAATATGCCAGTTAAAATTTTGAAATAATCACTACAAGGAACTATTTAAATTAACTGTTAGTTTTTACATTATCAGCACAGTACTACATGAAATAGAAAAAGTAAATAGAATAAACTTCTATTAAAACTAATATTCATTACATATTGATTATAAGTTTGTATTCAAATTTGAGGTTACCATATTTAAATCTAAAGTTTCATTATTTGCCATACAAATTTGGCACATTGAGATGATATTTATACCAAAATCTCAATTTTTAGTGACAGTTCCATACCCGCTTTCATTACATTGATAAACTTAGTTACGTACTTCACGATGTCTTCTTCTTTCATTGTAAATTCTATCTTCCATGCCATCACTTTCAGTTACAAGAGCACGTTCTAGAATAACTCTACCTTCTTTATACTTCTGATTATCTTCGGTAGCAAATTCATACATCCAACCTAATTTATTCTCACATGATTTGCAAGACACGTCTCTGACCTAAAATAAATATTATTACATGAACTTATAACAGTGAAACTGTAACAAAAACTATAAAAATTTACCATATGACGTCCTGTTAACATTACTCGATCTTGAACTTCACTATACGTCAAATTGACAACTCTATTAAATAGAAAAGCTCTACCAGTAGCTCCTGTGAATCTGGTACTGATTAATTCAGATCTATTTGTTAAATTAGTACCGCAATTAGCACATGAAAATAAGCGATTTCCACCCATATGTTCCAGAAAAACTCGGCCCATTTTTCTAAAACAAGATATGTTAATTAATACTAATGATAAATGTATTTCAGAGCTAAAATAACTGAAATATTCAATATTTTACCTATTATATAGGATATTTCGATAGAAAAAAACAAAAATTATTGTATTTTTAGAACGTTTCTTTGTATATAAAACAAAACAAAACAGCTGATTGACAAAACAATTTTTCACAAGCTGCCAACAGAAAAACAATATTTCTAATTTCAGGATTGCCAAACTAAACTAGTTCAAATTGTGGTATATTTTTTTATTAATAAACTACGATAGTGTGTATTTTGCATGAAACAAGGCAAAAGTCATAATTAAATATATTAATAAGGATATACCGTCTTTAATTAATAAACTTTTTTATTATCTCTTTGAAAGTCCCAGTTATTTGTCATCCTATAGGTTGACACTGTAGGTGTGTGTAATACACCAATATTTACTGTCATTTACAAAATTGTTTTGTTGTTTACTATTCTTCTCACTAATTTTCGCAGTATTCATTCTACATATAAATGGTAAGAACAACAACAATAAAATATGTCGGCTTCTATTATTATTATAAATTTAATTTTACAATACTTTTTTATTTTACGTGTGTGTTTGTTATAGTATACACTCCTTCAAAAGAGTTGTCATATGTCATTCATTTATCATTGTCCTTTTAAGGATAAAAAAAAGTTCTTGTATCGTCATAACACCAAATGGCTCAATTTTCCTTTAGTGATGCTTTTTAAAAACCCAAAATCAGCTACAAGAAAGTGGTTAAAAAGAGGAGTGTTAAGTTTAATTGTTGTAGAAGGAGTCTGCTTCGCAGGAAGTTATTTTATTTGGTACAAGATTAACACTGATAGAGGTAGGTCTATAAAGTACACCTAATTATATAAATGTATCCACAATTCCCGAAAATCATTTATTTATTTTGATAATATAATTTTTAGATACTAGAAAATATTTATTTGATAATTACCCTTCGCTTTTGGAAAGTTACTACAAAGTTGGAGAAACTTTTGATTCCCAAAATAAAATCAGACAAATCGATTTGAGTTACTGGAGTAAAAAAACTTAATGGCATCTAGATTTGTCCGGTCAATATTTTGGTTAGTTGCATGTAGTGGAATAAGCTATGGGTTACTTATTTTAACAACCCCATCTGATGCTGAAATTACAAAACGAAAACAGGTATAAGTAGTGGTTGAGTAAAATTTTTTGAATAATTTCTTGGCATCACATCCTCTGTTGTTGTCAAAACCTTGTCACATAAATTATGGTTGTTTTGCTATATGGAATTTTTTCATCTTACTGGTTGTTTTTTTAGGATTTAACTACAATTAAAGAAAGAAATGAAAATTTGAATAAGAACCAACAGTTCATGAACGTTTTGATATCGGCCACAGATAGTAAAAAGCCTCTGTATCGTTTATCTAAAGAAGAGATAGAAAAGGAACTGAAGAAAAACTAATAAACCTGTAACTATACCAATTATTTACAAAAATGAATTCTGCTATAACTATAGATACTACAAACGATAAAACTAACAAGTTGAATGTATTAACTAAAAGGGAAATAGAACGCCAACTAAATTTACAAAAACGAAAAGACAACAAAGATTTACTGGTTGCTGGTAATGAAAAATTAGAATTTTTTGAGGCAATTTTCACTGAAAAACGTTCCTACATAGAAAACATGATGAGCATTACCAAAAGTGTCCCAGTGAATGAATTATCAGACCTCTTTAATCAGATTTTAAAAGAAATAGTTACTCTACAAAAGTATGTTGCAGCTTCAAGCATTTTTTTAAGAAATTACGATATGCAAAGATGTCAAAATGTATTACAGGAATTGACATCGAAAACAAAGCAATTAGAAGAAGAGCTATTACCGAAAAAGAAATTCTCTTTCAAGAACAAGATGAAACAAAAGTCTCAAACGACAGAAGTCAGGACTAAAAGTAAGGATGAAGTTGATTTTAAAGAAAAAATAGAACCCGTTAAAAACCTTACTGGGTTTTTGAGTAAATGTAACGAAAAACTAACACTAGATAATTCTGAGTTGTTTAAAAAAGATGTTAGCTTAGAGAAATTAGAATCTTGTACTGTATATCTCAAAGGCAGTCCTTCAACTTTACACCTTAACTATCTAAAAAATTGTAACATATTCACCGGCCCAGTTAGTACTTCAATTTTTGCAGAAAACTGCGAGAACTGTACTTTAGTTATAGCTTGTCAGCAATTAAGACTGCACAATTCAATAAACACAGACATATATCTATACGTTACTAGCAGAGCTATAATGGAAGATTGTAAGGATATTCGATTAGCACCGTATAATTGGAAATATGAAAGCATAGATAGTGATTTTGAAAATGCTTGTTTTAATACAGCTGTAAATAATTGGACTTGTATCGATGATTTCAATTGGTTGAATCAAAAGCATTCTCCAAATTGGAAGGAGATTGACGATGTAGATAGGATTCAAAATTGGAATCAGTATTTGTAGATTTCATGTAACTTAGTCGTTAACGTTTATTAAACAATTTGCTTCTGCAACTTTTTATTTGTGGCGTTTTTTTTAATTCACACAACCTTTTCAACTATTTAAAACAGTTATATTTATGTATTAAGATCGAGAAGTGAGGAATTATTGTTGGAAGGCAAGGGTTAATTGCTTGAGAATAATAATTTCACTATTAGCTCGCAATACATATAACATTTTTTCTACAATTACTTTAATATAATGTATATTATAAATAATTAAAATTTTTAAATATGATAATTATTGTCAATATACTTCTTCTTATTCTACAATTAGAAAGGCCTCAGCTAGCATGGTCATCCAGCCAGTATATGCGAAATATGGCACAAAAACACAAAAAAAATTAATACGGTAACATCGCAATCACGCTAATTAATTATTTAAACATTAAAAACAGAACAGCGGTTTATCAGATTATAATAGATTTTCCAAAAACAAAAAAAAGACAAAAACACTCCCTATGGTTCATTTACGATAAGTTTGACAGATGTTTTACATCGTTGCCACGTTGTAATTTTTTCCAGTAGTTGGCACAACATTATGTTAATAAGTTGTTTATTGCATAAGATTACATTCAACTCAAAAATAAGAGCAGAAATTATAAAATTTTGATGATTAAATACATAAATTTCAAGCTGTCCAGTAAATAACAACTATAAAATGCGAATGAAATTAAAACGACAAACCAACACAAGAAATTCTGATAAAATTGTCTGGCAACCCCGGACACGGCAGCCAAATGAACAGCATGGTTGCTCTAATGATCCCTACTGTCGCTGTCAATACAATTGTGTTTGTAACTTTGTAATATCGGTTGTTATGGGCAACGAGCTTTTTGCAATATTTTACGCTCGGCGAGCGTAAAGGTACTTTTAGACGGTCAGATCAGTTCTCCGTTCAGTTTGGAAATGCTGCTGTTATTAGACGATCAGTTTAGTTGTCAGTTTTCATTTGTAATTCACAGTTCAGTAATGGACGAAGATACCATAATTGCGGTCGCGTTGTGCTTCGCACTAAAAAAACCACGAAATAAGAGAACTAGATGGAGTAAACACTTGCTCCTAAAAAGAAATACACTGTCGCATTTAAATTGACTGAGGCCTGATCGACACAGGTTTGTTTATACATCTGTTTAACTGACAACTGATATGATAACTTTTGGTATCCACATCAAGCCATAGCTCTGTATAAGTTTCAGTTTTTCTTACAGTTTTTTGTGTTTACACATACAGATAACTGACAGTTCGACTGAATGGAGAACTGATCTGACCGTTTAAAAGTACCTTAAAGTAACCACAGAGTGCATATGAAGTAACTCCCCTCAAGAAACGTCAACTTTTCGTTGTCATTGGCAAGCGAAAAAGCCTACTTTTCAATGTGATTGTAAAAAAATATAATTAATATGATTTACAATTAAATAATTGATATACAGTCTTACTTAATGCTAAACCAAATTTTCTATTTCCACATTTAATATCTGCTAATAGAGCCTCTCCTAAAGTCTCATTTTCACATTCTTCATACTTCTTTTTCAACAGAACAGGAGTTGGGAATTGTTCAACAATCGCTAAAGCTCTATCTACTGATATTCCATGTAGTTGAATCAACATTTTGATAAACAAATCTGTTACTTTCATAGGTTTATTTTTCAAGCTACTTTGATTGAATTCCTTAAAGTTCATCAGTGAAATTAAATCTTCCTTTAAATTAACAGGTGGTAGATTATCCTTTGAACATCTAAGTAAAGTTTTTGTTTGAAATGTAGTAGTCAATATATTTGTAAATTGGTTCAATATTTTAGCTGTATGTTTTAAATTGTTTGTCATTTTAATTTTAAATCCATCTTGTATGGCTGTGTTAAAGGTAGCTTGTTGAAGAGTGGTTATTGGTAAGCCATGTATGCGATAATTTTCTATTAAATAATATATATTATCGATGCCACTTCTTTTTAATCTGAACTTTTGTTCTTTATAGCGTCCGTCAGTTATGCTTTTAGCAAAGTCGTCTAGTCTTTTTCTCTCGAATATGTAAGGTAGTACTAATTCTTTTTTGCTGGTTTTATCTCGACATACCCAAAGATAATCTCCCACATTTAATTTCTTCACTTCAAAAAGGTTTGGACCTAGAAATATTTATTAGCTAACTAATTTTTTTCCAATTACTATTAATTTAAGACTAACCTGATATTTTTTTTAATTCTCCCAAGAATTTATCATTCAAGTTTTTTAAACCATTTCCCGCAGTTTCTGCTGTGTCAATATATAAAATAATATCAAAATTTCCAGGTTCAAGAATATAAAAATCTTCAGACTCAGCAGAGGTACTTCTAGATGTACTCGACATTGTTTTAATTATATTCTTAGGATTCCCTTCATGTTTTGAATGTACTTCAGTTAAAGCACTTTGATTGTCATTGGATACATCAGAAGAAACAGATGGAGTTTTTGTTATTGTAAGTTTATTTTTTCTTGCAACTTTCTCTTTCCTTTTTGTATTAATATGTGCTGTTCGAGTAGTGACATCTTCGTTTGAATGTTCAGAAATAATTGGGGATATTGTTGCTATATTCTTAGTAGATTGTTGCTCCTACAAAAACAAGTTATAGGCCAATATAATCGGTTGTTTTACTACGTACCGTTTCTAAATTGTCTACAGCAAGTAAATCATCTCCTTTTTTTGGTAATTGTAAATTATGATTTCTTAATTTATCATCAAGCATTTTGCATAATTTATCACCAAATCCTTTTAATATCTTACATTCTTGTCCTGTTTCAAATTTAAGAGGATATTTTTTTAAGTAACAAAGAGCTCTGTTAAAAGTACTTTCAAGCCTAGAATTTTTCTCAGCTGCTTCTTTTTTCCATTCCTTTAGCCACTTTTCAAACAGTGGGTTCGCTGATTTGTATTTAACAGTTATTCTACGCTTTTTGGCTTCGGACATTATTTGAAAATATTTTGTATTTCATTTAAAATGTACGTTAGTGTAGTGTATGTAACAACATAACCTCAAACTTTACACTACACAGTGGCGACTCGTGGGTTCTGTTATCGAGTAGAAAATCCCAGTGCCCCGCGTGTAAGGTCAGAAATTTGTACTGCTTCTTAAATAAAAAATAGACTTACTTATAAACCAGAATATCTGTGAAAATAAGCAAATTGCATTAAACAGGGCCGAGGTTTTAATGGCATGAATATGGAGCTAATCCTCTTGTGTATTTATGGTGGTCTGCAAACAGGCATATTTAAAACTTTTATTTGAGGGACCAGATTACAGAGACCAAATACTGCATGGGCTGAATACTGGTGTTCTTTAGTATTTGGATTAATTCCCGAAGTATGAGAAGCAATGAAAGGAAAGAAATTATTTCCTGAAAAGTTCAGCTGCTTTACTTTCCAGTTTCCATGAGGAGCAGCCACTGGTTAGGTAAAATAAACATCTGAAATATCACCTATTTATTTTGTGAACAAAAGTTAGACAGTGAACTCGCTGTTAGAAGTAATATTCTATTGACATAAAAGTACATTCTACATTACAGATAAATTAACCGGCCTAAATATATTTAAACATCATATCCAACAATGTGGCGTTTTCCAATGCACTCTCCAACATAGAACCAACATAAGACCTCAATTCCAACTAATGTATTTAACCAAGCTTCTTTGACTGTTTGGTTTTTCCAAGAGCCCGTTCTTGCAGCAGTGATAAGCCTACCAATTCCTGCTCTTATTTGAGGAATATCCGCTGGCGTGGGAGGAGATAATTCTACTTTTGCATATTTTACAAAGGTGTTAAGTTTAGGTTTTGCTTCTTGTACAAGTCCTACGAATAATTAAAAAAATAAAATAACCTTAAGGAATTGTTTAAGGTTAGTTACATAATAGTTTGGTTTTAAAGAAAACTTACTTCCTGTCCAGACTGGAATTTGGGATACTAATTTGGACATTTTGGTGGGCTCCTAAAGGATCTTCAATTACTATTTATTTAATAAATGGAAAAACCAAAAATTAGGTCCTTACACCCTTCACTTCTTTTAAATGACAATTGACATTGACAATCATCGCCATAAATTAAATGTCAATTCCAGTGTAGTTTTTCGCGAGAGCCATATTAAAGTGGTTACACGAGGACGTCTTCTACTTCTACACACGAGTATATTTGGATGGATATATATTTTACAAATTTGAATACAATTACTTAGCTTTAATGATACTAAAAGTTTTTGATGCGATTACAATCATGTTTATAATTATTAATATATTAAGTTATTTTGATCATAGAGAAATATAATATATGATATAATATAATGAGAGTTGTCGACCCTGTAGTAACAGTTGGCATCACGTCGATCGAAGCGCACCAGGAAGGGTTGTTGGAACTAATTTCTTAGGGCGGGATATTTAAATTGTTTAGTTTGGATTGTAATGTAAATCTCACAATTTGTCTAAAAATTGTTTATTATATAATTATTTCATTACAAAAAATTGAAACTAATTTCATTTTTTCTAATGAAATGATTATAATTAATAAACAATTTTAAGACACATAAATTAGATAAATGAGAAATCAACACTAATTTAAAATTTTTATTAAACTGCACATAATAACATAACAAATAATCTACATCTATATTATTATCATCAATTCATCGAACATTTACATATTATTAATCACAAAATAACATATTTTTACTAAACTTACATTAGGTATATTTAAGAAAGTTAATCCAATATCACATCCAATTGCACATTATTTTGATATTATTCACAACAACTGCAAAAATTTGAATAAAAAGGAGTTAGAAAGTGGATTCTCAATTTCTATGAAGACAGGAACAGTTCTGAAACAAAATAAATAAAATGCATTTGTTAGGTAGATGAGTTTCTTTGTTAGAAAAAATAAGCTTTCATTTCACAGGCAATAGCTACAGTATTTTCAAAAGCTTGGGTATTATTATTATGTTCAACTACTTTTGGTAGTAGTGTATGATCTAAGGATTGCAAAGGTAAAACAAATCTAATAAGTATTTTGCATAATGAACCTGTTATGATTTAAGGATTGCAAAGGTAAAACAAATCTAATAAGTATTTTTCATAATGAACCTGTGAATGCATTATTATTAAATTGATCTATACACAACCTTTGATCCTTTGATGTAGAAATAAATTCTAAAATGTTGTACTTTGATGTTCACTTTGATTAATATCAGATGGAAATTTGAAAAATGTTTTATTCTTACTACAAATTGCGAAGTGGCCAAAAATATTTACTAAGTTACAATTTTTGCAATACAACTATGACGTATTATATTTGGTGATGATGTTTTAAGGGTTTACTTACTTTTATTTCCCTAATTAGAACTGAAATCCTAAATAAATTTATAAATAAACTAATTTTAAATCCGACTCACCATTTTGTAGAATAATTATTGACACTTTCACTATCATTTCACTATAACTTTGACAAGCAGAAGCTAGATTCACACCAGCCAATGTATGATTGATTTTGTATATTTTCATTTTTAATGACTTAAAAGTTGATATACTAGGATATTTCATGATATTTATCGACATTGAAGGATAAATAGTGAAGTGAAATGTAATTTATAGTATTTTAAACCATTTTATTCTATTTCCCTTTTGTAAAAAGTCTTGTAGTTCTCACGACCGAAGCGACTCGATGCGCGGGTCAGTTGCGCAGAAACGTTGTGACTTATGCCGCCTATACTTCAATCCGTCTCTTTTATTTTGTATGATTTTGATCTTGTTTTAATAAAAATAAATAAGCCCACAGTTCCGCATGCGCATTTTATGATTTGCTTGCCGCGTTTTGTAACTTCGAATTTCGAGGTTAGCGACACAGAAAACATACTAATGTAGCGTTATAATTGTTATAAACTAACAGCCTTTTTTATAAGAAGTTTAATTTATAAATAGATAGATATAAAAAAAGTATAAAGTGCGTAAACATAAGTGAAAAATCTTTTTGCGACGAGAGTAAGAAAACAACTCATCCAGGTTAGTGTAGGTATGTTATAATAATTTAATGTAGTTGTTTAGGAGAAAAAAAACTTTTCAACGAAGTTTATATTCCAGATTAAAAAATTATTGAAAACGGCAAAATTTTGAAAATACTTTCTAAATTAGGCAGTGAGTGTTAGTGTCTGTAAATGTGTGTAGAGTGTGTGTATGTGAGTATAAAACAACCTAATTTGAGTCTTCACAATTTTATTGACAGTATATATATAATTTAAATCTCAATATATCAAGTAAGGAAAGAGGTGAAAAACATACAAAGTGAAACAATTCCACAATAATAAAAATAATAACATATAAATTGCCCCACAGATTTTACAATTCTTCTAAAGGTCAATACAATATACAAATACATTTCCGTTCGACTAACTGGCTTCGGTAAAGTTGTACCACAAAACTTGTAGATTTTCTGTATTCTTCCGTCAATATGGATAAATATGGTAGCTGAATCTGAATTATTCCAACTACAACAACACAAAAAATCTATCAATATTAAAGATCACAAAAAATTCAGTGTACATTTTATTATCAAGTACACTTAAAGACAAAATTTACGTTGATCCATTAGGTATTTATTTTCACAATAACAATAAATTGAATATTTTGTAAAGCTTACTTTTTTGTGTTTCCATTTAGAAGATATTGTAAACTATTGTTGACGATTTGAACTCTTTTCTTTATCTCGTCCTTGGAATTCCTACGAATTAAGCTGTTTTAGAGGGATTTGATAAAGGATAAGACTGGACAGGGTGACCATATTTTTTCCAGGTGAATACTGTACAGATTAATATTTGGGAGGAGAGTGTACGATTTAATAGTAATTGCAGACGTCCGGGCTTGAATGCTGGACAAAAATGAAATTCGGAATGAATTATATGAAAATGCTGATATACGATATTTCGATAGCCCATTTTGGGCAACAATTTCCCCTACCGGTAAACACTTTTCGTACTCGACCCAATAGGTGACTGCTCGTTTTGCAAGCGAGGACTTACCGACACCCTAAGCCATTGAATA
>CAJUYG010000295.1:146184-164951 GCA_910591675.1 Galerucella calmariensis | reverse complement strand
CTGCGAACCAAGTTTTTGTTAGCTCATACGAATTTATAAATGGCTTCCGATTTTCATCTATCGAGTGCAAACGGAAATGTGAATAAAAATACACTGATAAAATAATAAACTTTTATTGAAAGTATACATAAACAGGTAGTTTTACAACGAGCATACACTATCTATAATCTAGTTATTAAAGCAGCACTACATCAACGGAAAACTTGAGAATCATATACACAGAGACAACCAACCATATACCTAAAATAGTAAAAATATTAACAATTACATTTTCGAATGGAGGACAAATAGTCAATTGGATTTTCTAAAAGTTTATAATTTCAATCCTAAAATAAATACAGTTTATATACTCAGAAAATTTAAATCGAATAGCGAATAATATTGACAATTTCCCGGAAATTTAAATCATAGAATACTACAATATAGAGAGGTCAGTCAATACAAATACTGTTCATTGCTGCCAACCACTAGAAAGTTACCTCCTTAATATGTATGCAACCAGACATGAATTAATGCCTTTTCAGTTGCATACCCCCTTGATGCACACACCGGCCAAATTGGTTTTTGTAGGTGTTATTTAAAAGGTGAATTTAATAAAGTGAACACCCACACGTAGCCTACTAAGTCTAAACCACAGACAACCTACCCTAAACCGCAGACGAGTTTATCCTAACCTAACTTTTATTTTCGGTTTCGGATCACAACTCTCCAACCTCAAAAGTGACGTGAGACGTGACAGGTCTTATCATTTATCCATTCCATTTAGTTATGAACATTTAGAAACAATGCCGTCAAGTTCTTTAAAATGGCAAATTGCTTTGGGCTTAGGGGCGGCAGGTGCTTTGGGTTTGGCCTATTGGTATTTAAAATCTAGTAGTAGAGAATCTTTGCAAACGCTGAGTGCAGCAATACAGGAAGAAAAGGAAGAGACACCCTTTCAAAAAGCTCAAAGGTTTAAGACTGAAGGAAACGAATTATTCAAAAGAGGAAAGTACGATGAGGCTATTTCGTATTATAACAAAGCTATTGACGCGATTCCAGAAGAATACAAATCTGATCTTGCTACATACTATCAAAACAGGGCTGCTGCTTATGAGCAGTTGAAAAAATGGAGTTCTGTAATTTCAGATTGCACAAAAGCAATTGAGCTTAATAATCGCTACGAAAAGGCACTTTACAGAAGGGCTAAGGCTGAAGAAATGAATAAAGATTGGGTAAATGCATTAGATGATATCACTTCAGTGTGTTTACTGCAAAATTTTCAAAATCAAAATTCTCTGCTTATGGCCGATCGAGTGCTGAAGGAATTAGGAAAGCAAAATGCAGCTGAGGCAATTAAAAACAGAAAACCTGTAATACCATCTCACAGTTTTATTAAAACATATTTCTCATCTTTCTCCGAAGATCCTGTTTATAAAAAATTGTTGGAAGCTACTGAACCCTTAGGACAAGGAGATTTGAAAGGTAAAAGATCAAACTTACTCGTGATAGTTATTCAAATAAAGTGACAATAAATATTAAGTAAAATCAATTTTTCAAAGACATGATAGTTTTTGCTATGGATATAACTAGTTTCAACTAATATATTGATGTATGTTTGTTTGACTACAAAATTAGTTTCAGGATTTTTAAAGGCTAAATTGGCATTTGCCACTGAGAAATATGAGGAAGTGATCCCAGCATGCACCGAAGAATTAAATCTGAGTGAATCTGAAACACTGTACAAATTTGAAGCACTGTCTCTTAGAGCTTCTTTCTATTTTCTAACTGGTCAGTTCAAAGAAGCCTTGGAAGATCTTACATCAATAATAGATTCCACAGAAGCAGATGTCTACATTAAAGTTAATTCACTTATAAAGAGATCTTCAATTTACATGCAAACTGAAAAAGTTCAGGAATGCCTTGCAGATTTTGAAAAAGCTGCTGAAATTGGTTCTAATATTTCAGGTAAATTTACAAATTAAGTTTCAGTTCCAAGCAGTACAAAAAATGTTTATTTTTTAGATGTATTCCACCATAGAGGTCAAGTAAAACTTTTGATGGAACAGGTTTCAGAAGCTAGAAAAGATTTTGAAAAAGCTGTTACTTTGAATCCAGATTTTGCAGTAGCAGTTGTTCAGAAATGCTATGCAGATTACCGGTATGCTATGCAAATCAAAGACGTAGGTCTATTAATGCAGACAATGGATGATTTTCGTAAGTCTATAGAAAGGTTTCCAGATTGCCCAGAAACATACATTTTATTTGCACAAGTAAAAACAGAAAAACAAGAGTTTCAAGAAGCCGAAAAATTATACCTAACTGCTATGGAAATTGATCCTAATAACGCTTCAATATTTGTCCATAGAGGACTTCTACTCTTACAGTGGAAAGGTGAAATAGACAATGCTGTACAACTAATGAAAGAAGGTATCAAAGTGGATGATAAATCTGAATTTGCTTACGAAACATTGGGAACTGTGGAAGTTCAAAGGGGAAATCTAGTACTTGCCATAGAGTTGTTCAATAAAGCAATTTCATTGGCAAGATCTGAAATGGAAATGGTGCATTTATTCTCTTTAAGAGATGCAGCATCTTCTCAGCTTAAAATAGCATCAAACTTGGGATTGGGACCAGATATTTTGAAAGGAGTTTCTTAATATATATATTTTTTTGTTATGTTGTTGTGAATTTTATGTTGTGTTCAAATTTGAAATGTAGTGAAAGAATCCATAGACTGTTTTGGGAGAGATTGTTGCTGAATGTAAATACAAGCCATTCCTGAATAAAAAATTTATGATAGTTTTATTGACTTCCTTGTGATATATTTTTGGAATGTTTTAAACATCTTCATTTCAAAGTTCATCTGGATAATGGTAGATGGAATGATCTTTAAACATTGAAATGAATAAGATAAAAAGATAGTGATTTAATTTCCCAAAAATCACAAAAAAAATATGGTGTTTTATGTATAATTATTAACAATTTACAGGTTACAAAAAAAATTATTAATCCTTTTTTAAGATTATTTCCACAACCGCGACAAAGATTACAGAATAAAAATATAAGATGTTTCACTCGTTCGAATTTATCGCGTGAAGCACCGATGCCACTGGTGACTTGGATGGTACAGTACGTCGCTACGTCCTTACTTGCATTTAATTTGGCTATTATACGGGACGTCGCCCGTCGAGCGCTGTTATTTTAGAACGGTGTTTATTGGTTGTTCATGTTTTATTTTTATGTTGTATAGATTTTTTAAATTTATTAATTAATTGTTGAAAAAAAGTCATATTAATACTTTTCTCTTTAATAGCAAAGCTTAAACACTAAATATTTTGTAATATTTGCTTATACAAAATTACGGATTTATTTTTATAATAAGGATATTAAACAATTCTATAGCTAACCAAAGTGGAATTGGTCAGTTCCTTTTGAACGAATTTACTAAATTTCCTTTCAAATATGCCAGTCTATACCAGAGTCCGTATATATTTTACTCTCAAATGTATATTGAAAGATTTGAAAAACAATAGATTAAATTTTACACATAAACCAAACTTAGTATTTTACATTTATAAAAATTGTTAATAAAGGTATCCCACAGCTGCTTCTCTTTTTACTGTTTTAACCTTTTGTCAATCCAAAAAATACGCGTTATTTAAAGATCAAAATTTAAGATTTAGTGGCCCTATTATTCTGGTGGTTAATGAGTATATTTAATTGAATTTGTGATAAATATCTGCTAGATTATCAATAAGAATAACAAAATTACTAAGATGCTGGATAAAAACTGTGAATTGATTCATTTTAAAAACTCAGGTTTATTTTTTACCTACCTTTTCAAATTCATATCCCGAACATTTTTCGATATAATTAACATTTAAAAATAAACCTTTGTGATAAAGAATCCTATTAATTTGAATATATATTTATCTAATTACCCCTGTATAGCTTAAAATAAAATAAGCTTCTCGAACTTATCTGGTATCTACCGGTCTCGTTATTGACAACAAAAGCGAGTCGTAAACATAATTTATGAGAGCGGCGTCCGTTTGGGACTGCAACTTGAATCAAAACGTCCTAGAGTGAAACATCTTATATTTTTATTCTGTAATCTTTGACCGAGATTTGGTTGTCTTCAAAGTTGTAGTACTAAATGTAAACTTCTTGTAGTGTCTGTGGGGTGGTTCATAAGAATGGTTTTTTGGAGCTGGTCCCAAGCATACTTAATGGGATTGAAATCGGGCGATCGAGGGAGCAGTGCCAAATGGGGGATACAATGGACATGTGGCTATGATAGAAATTTCCTTCCTCCGCAACTTTGATCGGATTGTTTTCAAAATTGGGGTGCAAACTGTGAAAATAGTGAAGTGTCTGTGGGAGTATTCTTTGGGGTGTGTATTCGAAATTTTCGGTACTTAAGTGTAATTGTTATGACTGTGAGTTTTTAGGGTAAGTTTCTATTTAATTTACCAGTAGTTATTGTTAAGTTAACAGCATTAATTAATTTACTAATTTTTAATATACAGATTGAGTTTTAAGTATGGATCGCCAGGGATGTGAGAATAAAACTCATTTTACATGGGGTTTAATATCATTATTGTTTTAATATACAATTATTTTTTTTTTTTAGAAAGGACGGTGCAGAATAAAAATTATATAACGTAGAAATATAAACTAAATAACAAAAATTTACATATATTTGGAAGGCACTTTAGAAAACGACAACCAATTGCACAGTGGATCACTAGAGAAAATATAAAAATCCATATTCACAACGAAATTGAAATAAAAACAGATTCAAGTTACCTCTTTTGATGATTTCTATGAATATTTGTGCGACTTGGGAAGACAATTTACTACATATATAATCAAAAGAGCAAATATTAATAAACTAAATTTAAACATCCAGTTCAAGTTAGCGTTTTTGTTCACACAAAAATATTCTAGAACTTAAAAACAAATATTTTTTCAACTGAT
This sequence comes from Galerucella calmariensis, assembly GCA_910591675.1. Lineage (NCBI taxonomy): Eukaryota > Metazoa > Arthropoda > Insecta > Coleoptera > Chrysomelidae > Galerucella > Galerucella calmariensis. Next base: position 159,989 of record CAJUYG010000295.1, on the reverse strand, counting down.
CCACTTTCAACAAAAATGTAATAAATAAATATGGTTAAATACAGTGTATATATAAATAAAAATATATTTACAAAACTCTTTAAACATGTTATAGGGTCAACAAATAAGTTACAGTAAACTATTTAAATGCATTTCAAATTTTTGGATCAAATAACACATCTTTATCCAGGATCAAGTTATAGGTTATATATTTCTTATAGAAATTTCTGAGGGGTAAACCACCCTAAGAGTGGTGATCCCATTAATAGTGAAATTCCACAGGTTCAAAAGGTCAGTATTTAATGGAGCTACATTTTTAGTTTTTCAAATATTCCATTAATTTGTTCACATGGCAGTACGTTATTTGTGACTTATTACATGACACTAGTTAAAAAATAATATTAATAAAATCTAGAACAAGCGACTCTCCTCTAACTCAGAACTGAAGAAGTATGTATATCATAGGTTCATTCCAACCACCAGTAATTTGCTATAACATTACTAATACACATGCGCAAAGGTAAAATTTTTGTTGTCAACTGTCAAATTTGTTTTTTATGGAAAGTTTAAGTTATGGAAGAAGCGCGTTTAAATGGAGATCGAGTTATTTAACCCCCCACTATTAAAATGACAGATGTCGTATGAGAGGACCTCGCATGTTGAGGTGCGCATGCGTCAATGCAGCCTTTAACCACAGAGCACACCATCTAACAAGAGGCGAAAGAAAGTAGTTTTCGTGATCGCAAATTTGTGTGCACATGCGTGAATTAGTTTATCTGTCAATGTCAAGTCGGCACTTCCGTTCATTCCCCTCAGTTCACCGTGTATTATTTTAAGATTAGGTTAAAAATGAGCCACTTCTCATTACACACATGAGCTGAATAATAGGGTGTTCTCATGTTAGTAATTAAAAAATATTCTATAGACCTAAATGGGAGGGATGTTCATCAACACCACTATTTTTCTTAGTCTAGTTACTTTTCTCAGTGTATCAAGTAGTTTATGTGTCAATGCTTCGACGTATTTCCGCTCAATATCGTGTCCGACTTCAAAGGAGCCGACAAAGTTTTCGTCTCTTGTTAGATGGTGTACTCTGTGCTTTAACCTTCTATTCGATGTAACTGAATGTGAGTAGATTAGCCTAGTAGGTAGCATACTGAGCTTACAACCCAGAGGTCCTAGGTTCCAAAACCCGGTTTGGACCTGAGTTTTTTTTTTAGTTTCCTATTTCTTATTTTCTGATATTTTTATCCATAGTTACACTTTGATCTGTCAGTTGGTCGGGAAGCTATAAATCTCAATCTCAATGGTCTCACAGACCATTTTCCCTTCCCCGATTAGGACACACGACATCTGTCATTTTAATAGTGGGGGGTTAAATAACTCGATCTCCATTTAAACGCGCTTTATGGAAGTGGATTTTTAGTTTTTAAATGAGCTGTAAAATATATTTTACTGAATTTCATGTATAGACCTGTTCAAAAATATTTTTTTTTTGGTTAAACTACTGACAGAATTCGGTACACAAACTATTATGACAACAGCCCGGTGGTAAAACAATAAACAAAGCGTTCAGAACACGTGGTACTTAATAGTGAGGTTATGCTGATTTATAATGATAGATGGTGTTTGAGTTTAGTTGGTTTTGCTTCAGTGTACTTTTAAAGTTATTTCAATTGTTGAGCTTACATATTTGATAATATATAATATAGGTTAATAGTTGTTTGATAATTTTTCATCGTGTCTATTGTTTTACCACCGGGGTATTGTCAACTGTCAACTGTCGTGGGCCTGCCCTATAGTATAAAAACCGTTTTCCATGACATCTGTCATAACTGGACTATGTTGCCAAGCACTTGAAATAGTAGGAGTATCTAGTAAATGTCAAATGAAGTTTATCAAAGTAAATTATGGGTTTTTAACGATAGATTGGCAATAAATTACAGAGCTATCTGATAACAGAGTTGTTGGTTGAAATGAATAATCCAGTTTGGATTTATTTAAAAGTTCTTGGATAAAATTCAGTTCCGAGATATAGAAATCAAATAGGTTAAAGCTATATTTCAGCTGTTAATTAATAATAAGGTACATTGTTCATTTAAAACTAAACTAATATCAGTTTCGGTGTGGTAAGTTTTAAAGATGTTCATTTTTTTCAGAATGTTCCACATAAAATCTAAATAAAGAAATTTCCACCCTTGTTTTATAAATAAAATTTGTAACTTCTTTTCGTAAAATATTTCATACAGAGCATATTTTTATATATAAACAATATAACAGAAACAACAATCAGCACAACCAAAAAAAGAAAAAGAAATAAATGCAATTTTTTTTTATAAAATTTAAATAATACAACTAATAAGTCAAATAAAAGTTTCTTCTAGGCCATATTCTAACGTGCAACTGGACTCTAAATATGCAGTGGGAATCTAAAGATACACAGCACTAGTATATCTTCAACTAAAGAGTCAGTTTATGTTATTTTAGCTTAAGACTGTGAGAGGAGTATTGTTAATTCGAAAATATTAAGGCTACAAACGGGGAGGGGTTTGTGCAGGAAAAACCTTAGAATATGGCCGGGTGTCTTCAACGATAATTATAAAATGTTCAACCCTTCTTTAAATCACAACAAAAAGTAAAAGAAATATAAATAAAATAGGAAGTAATTCATAAACAAAAAATTCATTTACACTTCGACAAAAGATTGTATACATTCGTTGTTAACTAATTGACAAAATATAATGACAATTTCTAAGATATAAGAAAACCCTCACCACAAAATGCTGTTAAGATACTTTTACAACTTGTCAAAGTGTAACTATGAAAAATAAATAAAATTATCACAGTTTATTTGAATTACTTAAAAAAATACCTCTGTATAGAATCTGGAAATGATGAGACCGTTAATATTGTATTGTACTACAAAATTTAAAACGCAAGTCATCTGTGTTGGGAATTCAATATAAGCGATACTATGAAAATGAACTATCTCTTTGTACATTATTTTATAACCTTGAAAAGCAACGTCTAAGCTATACTAAAACAATGGAAATGTTATGTAAAAGATAATTGAGGTTATGCACAATGTACAAAGAAGTAGTTCAGTTATCACCGCTCTGGCGCTACGATCTTACGCCAATGTCAAATGTCAGTTAGTCCCATCTGAGATAAAGTGATGTGAGTACAGATATTCAAGGTCAAAAATACATGCAATAGTAATGATCTCATTTTCATTATTCAAGTCCATAAGTTAAATTCTTTGGGTTACCGAAAGGCTATTTTATAAAAATTGTGTATAAAACAATAATTTTCCTGTATAATATATAAAATTTTGTTCTTTATTAAAATACACACATATAAGGTATAATTTATAAAGGACAGTGAGACAATCGATATTTTTTTGTTTTGTTTATAGTTAATATTCAAGAAGAAATAAAGAATTTTAAATTCAGTAAAATTTGAATATTTAAAGTTGAGCATATTTTGTGTTAACAGTGGTCCCTATAATAATTTTTTTTATGGGAATGCTCCATTCAACTATCAAGATTTGATAAACAGAGATCCCATTTTGAAAAATTCGTTAGAAAATATCTTGTAAAAGCGTAAAAGTGTTTATATTTTTTTCAGTAAATATAAAATAGCCTGATCGAGCTTTTATCATCAGACTTTTCATTTTGAAGTTTATTACTTATTACCACTAAGTAATATATGTTTTTAATAAATAATGATGGCTCATATTCCCTAAAGGATAATAGTATCATTATTTAATATTTGTAAACGTCAAAAAAGTTTGAGCATGCGCATATGGTATGACCATGGCTTAGTTTAATAAAATATTTCTCATAAATAGTTAATTACAACAGAATGTGTGGCTTAGTTTTTCGGGTTTTAGCTTGCTTTTTACAAAAATATGGCTATATTCAATAAAAACCGTCAAATTGTGCGCTATACGCATGCTTCATTGCTGTGGTGGCCACGGAAGACGAATTTTCGTCATGTTCTGCGCACCTTCAAAAACGCCGCCATATTGCCAATCATATGTTTAATGTTTTGAATGACTGTCATAACTATAACCTACACAACCAAATCTTACTTGTTGTAATCGTTCATTTTTGTAATAAATTGTGAACTCTGGATATTGGAACATTAAGTGAGTGTGTCTTTATTGTTAAATAAAAATTTAGTCTTTTGTTTTCGTTTCAAATTCAGTTATTTGTCAAGCGTTTGATTTCGCTCGTTATTTTTTGATTGGCTGATTTTTCAATATGGCGGCGTTTTGGAAGTTTTTTTTTTTGATTGGTCGTGCGCGGTAACACACCTTCTCCTCTATTACTCCATGGTGGCTAGTACCAAACTAAATAAGGAAGGAGCTAGTTCCAGCCAAACATAATGGATTTCATAATAAAAAGTTGAAAACCATTCTGAAACCTCATCCATTTTGTGTATGGGTACTAGGGTGGCATTTTTTAGGGAGTCCCTGGACGTTCCAGGAAAAACAGATTAAATAAATTGGTAACAATAACAGCTTTTAGTGCTACCATATAAGTGATTTATATTACTACCAAATATACTAATAATTTTAAATGTGCATGCAAATTTTATTTATTAGATACTTTTTTTTTCATTAAATTTTAAATACTTGGTATTTACATATATTCTATTTTCATTTTTGCTAAATAGTTTTTTTGAAAAGATCTACAAACTTTACATTTTATTCAATTCGAAGGAATAATTTGTGATCAAATAGACTTCGTCTAGATCATATTTCAGTTGACAAATAAATATTGTTATACACTGTGTTTAAAGTAACAAAACCAATCAAAAGATTGTGCTCAACAGCCCGGCATCTTGAACTGAATCTTTGTACCACTTCCCACGTTATCTACTTCCATTTCAGAAGCTTCATGTCTTCTATATAGACCACCAGTTCAACTGGAGGAATCTTCAGTAGTTGTAATGGTTGTATCACAGTATACGAACGAACCAGTATGTTATCTCGTGACGTTTATAAGCATTTTTTTGCAATGGATACCATTAAAAAGAAGAATACGGGTATTGTGTGTGTTGTTCGTGGATGTAACAATAAATATTATAATTGTGATGGAAAATTATACCTTTTTTCAAAAGGATTCAGAAAGGTGAGAAATACTTTATTATTTGATCTTCATATTACATTTATGAGTTTCAGGCCTGACTTGATGCCAAAACTATAAACTCTATACAATAGTAGTCATCGTTTATGTGGTGCTCATTTTTTAACCAGACATGATTAAGCAACCTCATAAAAGAAAACTTCTTTTAAAAAAGGCTATTCCAACAATAATCCTTTCATCAAATAACTGCAATGCCTAAAGACTTTCAGACAAATGATTTATTGGAAAATAATTTTGTTCGCTACTTTTGTGGTTATTTTATTGAAACATGTTCGGAAATTCATACATGCACCGTATGTGAGACGTATTCACAAGCGTATCAGAATTTAGACGATTCGTCTTTTTACTGTTACCTTAGAGCTTATGAAAATACGAATAAGGATACTTTTGGAAACTTGAATATGCCGCATGAAAATTTTGTACAATACATCTCATTATTAGAAACATTATTCCAAATTACTTTTGAGAAAGTTGCTACGAAAGATAATATTGTTGAATCACTCATAAATATTAGTCAAACAACAGAGTTTGTACATCCTTGTGTTGATTTTCCAATAAAATATTTAATGAAACTTTTCTTCAGGGTACGACTATATTATATACTAAAATTTGTCAATAAAAATTTTAAAAATCATAACAAAATGAAAGTTGTATTATGGAAAAACCAATAAATATTTGGTATAAGACTATTGTTTTATTAACTCATCAGTGTACTGTTCTACAATATTTAAGAAAAAACATTTAACACGTTCAAGTCATTTTAAAACTTATGCCACCTACGCCTATGGTAAAATGAATCGTAAAGCGATCCGTTCAAGGTCATCAAAAGTTCTGGCAATTTATGAATGAAATTTATAAGAGTTATACTACTAGTTCGTTCTTATACTGTGGTTGTATTATTGGAAGTCCTCACCGAAGCGCATAGTAAGTGAGTAGCCGTTTCATCAAAGAGTTCACATTTTGTGCAGATGTTTCCGAAGGGTGAAATTTCCAGTCACCAGGTCAGTAACTGTCTTCAAATGTCTCTTACTCAGTTTCAACAGCATGGATGAGAGTTACTTGTCTACCCTTTTTAGTAAACTCTGCCCACTGCCAAGTAATATTGATACTTATGCAAGTCCCGGGCGATTGCCGGGTGGACCAGACCTACACTAACCCACAATACCAACAACACCTGTGGAATGTTGTATTGTAAACTCCCTTTTGTACACTTCACAGCAAATCATTTTCTAAATCTATATGAAAGAACAAAAGAAAATTGGTGATAGGCAGTGAAGTATACAAAAGAAAATGTAAATCTTCCACGCAAAGTGTGTTGTTCTCCTTCTAGTCTGTTTAATGATCGAAGAACCTTATTTTGAACACAGTGTATATTAATGGAATTCTTTATTCTAGAATCCTTGCAAATTTTCGTTGTTGAACACACAAGACGTTTATATGTCCTTATAAGCTCTTGAAAAGACGGTCCATTTTTGTTTAAATAAACATCTTGTGTATTCTTTAACATTTTTACGTTGAACTGATCTATTTACATGAAGGCACATCTACATAGGTGCATATTAGATACTTAAAAATTGAATATTAACTTATTAAAAAGAATATAGGCACTACGGCTGTATAACTAGCAAAATAAGTGCAAAATATACTTCGGATTGTTACCTACAGGATTAGACAAAAGTAAGGATTTACTAGTTTAATCTAAGCGTCAAAATATGACGTTAAATTCAATTCGTCCAAACCTGTAGTGAATTCGATGTCAAAAATAGTTGTTAATCTACTTTATAAGCGTTTTATAAATATTCAGAGATAAGCACTATAATTTCTAGCAAGGATCCTATTTATATTATATCTGTATACTTTTTCTCTTCTAATATCTTTATTATTTTTAGATTCTTTATTTCTTCCAGCTCTCAATATTGCCAACTTTTTGTTTTATATTACTCTATAAAAGCAGCATGACAAATAGTTTGTTACACAAACACATTTTTCAAGCAGTATTACATTAGAGTACTCTTTGGTAAAATAACAATTTAGATTGACGTAGTCATTTTTTCGAAACCCTATTTTATATAAAGGACTAGTGAGATTTTCAATCTCCCGCGCAATAACTGTCATCTATCAATAGACTACTGTCAACTGTCATCTATCAATAGACTACTGTCAACTGTCATCTATCAATGGACTACTGTCAACTGTCAATTAGCGACTGTCAAACACAAAATAAATGCCAATTTAAAAATATTCTGACATAACGAGAATAATGAGGAAGATGAAGGAGAGACTGAAACTGGGGATGTATGTCAAGTAACATCTCGCGCAATACATCATAAGAATCGATTGAAATTTAAATATTGTTTTATTTAACTTTGAAATCGATTATCCGAATAATCGGATTTCTACTGTGGTGTTTTTGGTTTGTTCTCACAAGCACCACAGACAGTCTTTGACAATCCTGATTCGGCGCAAAGACCCTAAAGCGTTCTCACAAAGATTTCTGATTGGTTTGAAAACTGTCTATTACTTATCAGATATTTTCTGTGAGAACAAACCTTCAGTTGCATTTGAAGTTATGCGGGAAATTCAAAAACTCACTGGTTTTGTACGATTTTTTCAAAAACGTTCTATGTTTCGGGTATTTTGATTTTTATTTCGATTTTATTTCGAAAAGCGGATATCAAACTTAACAGAATAATAAAGTAAACCTTACGAAAACTATCAACAATTAAAAAGATGTCAACAATAAGTTATAACAAAGTTAAAATGAGTATATCTGTTACATTTTGAATTTAAAAAAAAGTTCTGTTTGTTCTAAAACCTTAAATAGAATCAACAGATTCAACATGTTTACAGGGTTTAAAAAAAATTTCAACACCACTTATTTTGATAATATCTTCAACGAGAACTTGTCAAACCTTATTTTATACAGAGTTCGGGAAAAGTCCAGGACCGGACAAATATCGGAGAAAATATAAGTTTTGTGAAAAATATTTTTATACCACAAATTTCACACCAACTTAAACTATAATTTGAAAATATTTTGAAGTATACAGGGTGTTCCAATTAAGTGTGGCGTATTAAAGTTATATTTTTTCTTATGGAACATCCTATATGTTATTGCATTTTCTGATTGGCCCTGAAAAATCAAATACTCGTTCATAATGGTTCCCTATACCTAAATATAGAGGGTTCCGAGTTATGCTGACTTTTTTAAAAATGTGAACATTTTGAAAAAAATTAATAACTCATTGATATAACAAATTCTAGCAAATATTCTCTTAAATCTAACGCACACCAAGAAGGGTATTATTTCAACTATACCTAGGTATAGGACACCTTTATACCATTCGAAAGACGAAATTTTTTTGAATATGATGAATTATTAGAATACAGGGTGTTATATTTAAAATAAGCCTGATACTGCACATTGAATGATCTAAAAATGAAACTGAAAATTCTGAACACCCTGTAAAGAGATATTTAGTACTCAATCGTGGAATACATTTCACGAATGTCCAACTATTTAGATGTAAGAGAAAATTTGCTAGAATTTATTATATCAATGAGTTATTAATTTTTTTCCAAATGACCACATTTTAAAAAAAGTCAGCATAACTAGGAACCCTCTGTATTTAGGTATAGGTAACCATTATGAAGGAGTATCATATTTTTTAGGAGCAATCAGAAAATGCAATAAGATATATTCCAAAATATTTTCAAAATTATAGCTCAAGTTGCAGTAAAATTTGTGGTATAGAAAGATTTTCCAAATATTTTGTATTTTGCTATTTATTTTTGAAAATATGGAGAAAATAGCCTCATCCTTTTTTTAAGAACTCCTCAAGACCTTTCTATTGAGTATATAAAACATGGGGGGGTCATGATAAAAATTTCGAAAAAAAGTCGAAAATTTTCATTATGCCCATGAAAATTTCCATGTTCGACTCTATCGCAATCCATTATTAGAAAACATTAAAAGTCAATATAGAGGGCGCCACAAGTGGCGCCAAATTTTGAGGTTAGGTCAAAAATTTCACTAATGTAGCCATATGCCATACCGACTGATACCTAAAAACACGATACGAAGCTTCCACTATCAATTCGGGGTCATACTTGGTGCGATTTTGGGGGGGTCAATTGTCCAAAATTTTTTTTTGCATTATAGGCGCCCCAAATGAGGAAGATTCCCAAAATATTTTTGTTCCGAGTTGATATCCTGGCGGGTCTTGAACCCCAAAAAAAATTTGGGAGGGGGGGGGGGTTAATTTTTGGACAAAGAGAGTTCGATACCTCCCTTTAGGTGGGCAACTCAAAAAAATTTTTGTTCGAGTCCCACTTATTTTTGACCAAACCTGTATATTTTTCAGGCTTTTTATGCTATCTATAGACTCGTACGATTTTTACGAATCGAATGGTTTTTTTTTTCATTCGAGGGGGGGCGTATTTTTTTTGACAGCCGCAAAAATTTTAAGCGATCCATTTCGGGGTCTCAATTTTTTATGTCCAACGGTTTCGAAGGAAGCTATATAGTCGAAGGTTGTACGTTGGGGGGAGTTTTCGATTTGTGTCCAAAAAAAAATTCCTCTATACGCTTATATATTTATATTTTGTCCAATCTTTCAAAAATTATTGCTCACGTTCCCTATTAAGGGGAATCTATCGGCAGCGATTTGAGAAAATATCGAAATATTTTTGGCAAAAAATTTTGAGGTAATGGATGTATTGAAAATTAAGAAAAAAATATATCATGTAGATTAATGTTGAACTTAAGAGTTCTCATCGAATAAAAACTTTGAAATGCTAAAAATTGAAAAAATTGAAAAAAATACGAATCATGAGGTAATTACACATATTAAGCAAAGTTTGAGCCCTTGTAAAGAATTAAATATGGATTAAATGGAAAAACTAATTGATAAGAAGTCTAATTTGAAGCTTTATTAATACTATATAAAAATCTCAGATTCCTCAAATTACTTATGACCGTACAATTCCTTATTGAAATTCGGTTGCTACCACTAAAATATCGGATAAAAATGCATCTCTCGCTTTTCTATCCTTCTATGACTGACATTGTCTCTCTGCTTCGGTAGTCGCGGGCCGTTCAACGCTCGCCGGTTTCCCAGTTCAGTACTGACGAAGCTTATAGAGTAGTACGTGAACCAAAATCCGCTAGGACCGCTTGGCTACCTACATGTTGCGGAGCTTTCATATTTCTAATAAAATTTTCGTTATGTGAACTTAAACGTGAGGACGTAGGGAAACAAAAAAAAATATACAAAGCATAATTGTGCAAGGTCGAATTTGGTAGATGCCCCTTAACGGTAGAGCTATTTGCCCGGTCCCGGACTTTTCCCGAACTCTGTATAAGGGGAAACATAGACGTTTTTGGGGAAAAAATGACTCCGGTCAACTACATTTTAAAACTTCCATTTTCAGCCTAATCTAAGCGCATCACAATGAAGTGTCGGGAACCGACAGGAACGGCGAAGTTTTCTTTTTTTTGAGAAAATAAACATTCATGTTATCCTTACCTTTAACGTAAACTGATCCCCTCAAATCGAATTCGTATTTTTCTTGTAGAACCGGCAAACAATTTTCCCCGACTTGAATTTTTCCTTTCATACCGGTGCTGTCCATTCTCGAAGCGATGTTAACGGCATCACCCCAAATGTCGTAAAAAAGTTTCGTGTTTCCAATAACTGCCGCCGTTACGTCCCCGAAATTGTAACCTATCCTCAATTCCAAGTCGAAACCGAGCAAATCTCGATTAAAATCGTTAACGACGTGCTGCAATTCGATAGCGAAGTCCATCAAAGCGTACAGATGCTCGTTCGGGTCCTTTTGCAAATGACGTTTACGAGAGTTTAGCCCGCTCGCCGCCATAAAAGTAGATCCGATCGTTTTTATTTTTTCCACGCTGTGAAATTCTACTCGGTTTAAAAGTTCGTCGAAATCGCCGATTAATTCGTTGAGGACGCGCAAATATTCCCTACCTCCCTCGTAGCTTTCGTCGTACATTTCGTTGAAATTTACGATGCTGGCGAAAATAATAGCGACGTTTTTGAAATTCTCGGAATATTTAGCGTCTTTTTTCAATTGCTCGGCCACGTGTTCCGGCACTATATTATAAATCAGATAGTCCGCTTGATTTTTCAAACTTTGTACTTTATTTTTATCTCTATTAGCGACGAAATTCGTGTGAAAACTCAGTCGGTAACCGATTTCGAATTCTCTGGTTAGCAACCATATCAATATCACCAATATAAATAAATTCAAAACTATTTCAGCCTTATACAACGAACAGGAGCTTGGAGTTATTTCGTAGCTACAGGAACTGTTATCCAGAAAAATTAATGCGACAGCTAGAGCTAAACTAGTTACCGTGGCTAGTATATTCTTCATCCAACAATTCAACTGTGTAAAGTTGCAAAAATGAACAAGCCCAGCGAATAATAAATAACTGAATACGTTAAGACTTCCAGGTGAAAAATCTCGATTGTTAAGAAAATTTGCAATGGAAGAAATTAAGGGTAAGCCGACTAGTACGGCGCCGAAAAAATTCCACCGATAGAATCTTATGAAGCACCATAAAACTCTATCGAACCATCGAACTACGGATTTAAGACACAAAGCGAATCCTAAAAATTGTAATAATAGTGAGATAAAAAACGTTATCAGCCACATGGTGGTGATTTTATAAAGCAAAGCTGTACCGAGGGAAACTAAGAGGAACACTACCAGCGACACCACTACGTCTAAATAAGTATTAAATCTCGAATTCGCCAACGTCATGATATCTTGTTCGTCTTTCTTCGATATTCTGTGTACGTTTTGTCGGTACTTTTTTTCCATTTCTTTGTCTTTGAAAAATAGCGTTACTCCTGATAGGGGTGGTTTGATGAAGTACGAACATTTCGATTTCGAATTATCTTGAACACATTTGATTAGTTGACGGTCTGATTGTTTTCGCAATATTTGTATCGATGCTCCGTGTTTATCGAAAAATGGTCCGAATTTCCTTGGCACTTGAGGGGTGTGATTTATGGAAAACTGACTGGCCGTGTAATAGCCGGAAACGCGATGCAACATCTCCGAATTCGCGAAGGATGCATCGATCTAAAATTTAAAAAAGTCAAGTAATAGATATCGAAGGATAAACGTATGTAATATTTGGCCTGTTAGACCAGTGCCGAAGCCTTCAAAAATAGTAAAAAAGTGAAAAAAAAAATAGTAGGATAAAAACCATTAGAAAAGGAGGGAAATATGTAAAAATTGTGTATACAAAAGTTGTGGAGCTTTTTATTACTCACAACTTTGCCATTCAACTTTTTTCCGTAGGACTTGTAGTTTTGCCGGAAATCGGGATAAACCATTTTTTACCCTTAAAAACTCACCCCCTCCCACTTCCCGAACTCGGATCGCCCGTAATTTATTTTTTCCTCCTTTTCTAATGGGTTTTATCCTACTATTATTTTTTTTTTTTCAAAAACGATCGACCCTGGTCTATGTCTAAACCTTTTTCTACTGTTGTACACAGCTTATAGTTATAAACAAACAATAAAAGAACGAAAACTTCAAAGAAATATTTAAATTATTCCGTAATAACATTTAAAACGACCATTTGCATTAGAACTTAAATTTTCTTACTCTCACATACATAAAAATAGACTATACTAAATAAAATTAAACTCACATGTTGGATGCTACTCCTTCTGCTGTTACTCCGAATTCCCGAATCCTTTCGGCTCTGATTGATATTTTCCTCTAAACCAGTGATGCTGGATAATCGACTAGGTAGTTCGAACGATCTCTTCGGTCTTTGTATATTAATGCTAGAAACTGTAGCGCTTCTAGCTCTCTCGTGAGGTTCTAAGCTATCGAACAACGGCGATCTACCTCTTCTAGATCTGTTACTACCCGTACGATGTAGATATTGTAAATCTGATAATGGAGAACGACCGTATTGAGAACGATAACTGCCGCTTCTGATAAATTCGCTGTTGGTGGTGTAATCATATTGACCGATATCGCTTCTGGATTGGCTTATGTATGATTTAATGTCTATATTGTCTTTTAATAAATCTTCTATGTTTGTCTTTGGTAATAAATCTATCTTATTGCCGTTTACAGTTGCTTCGATTATAGTAGGAACCTGCAATTGAAAATTAATCAACCCATTGAGCTACATTTTTAAATATATTCATTCTAAAATTCGAATTTCTTACCATTTGAATAATTCGCCATTAACTACAAATGTGTAAATAAAATATATGAGAATTAAAACCGTTAATCTACAGCTGTTAAATTTCACTTGTCTTGTCACACCGTCTTTATTTGTGTTTGGTTTTGTCAATGATGGCACAGTACAGTTAATAATTAAATAGGTGTTTTAATTATTGTACTCAAACAATATTTATATCGTCTATCAATAGGTAAACAAAGGTAAAAGTCACAAACATAATTAAAAAGAAAAACACGTTGACCAAACGGCTACTTCTAAACAAACATAAAATCAAAAATGACGTTAATGCGATCTTCTTTTTTATTTAGAGAAAGTGGCCTAAGTTCATGTAGTGTTTCAGCTAATTGACGTAATGCACTACAAGTTGCATAGATGCAGTAATATATCAATATCGACTTTTCCTTGTATTAAAGAAAGAAAAAACAATGAAATTT
>CAJUYG010000295.1:128179-138237 GCA_910591675.1 Galerucella calmariensis | reverse complement strand
GTCAAATATTTATCATATTCAAATAGAGTAGTGTTAATTTATTGGCTAAATTCAATAAAACAATTTACCTGATTGTGTTTCCTGTTCTCATACGAACCCATTGAGGAATAGGCCTATTTTGCTTCAGCTTTTTGGCAAGCTTTCGCTTGATAATAAATGTTTTATGGGCAGACTAAAAACAAAAATAATTTGTTAGATTGAAAGATTCAACTCCAAAAAATATTTATAAATCAATAATTAAACTAAAGAATTATGGATGATTTAGATTTTAATAAATTTAGAAAATAATTTATTTACCATTGCTGCTACTTCAAATCCCGTTTGAAAAGAAGTCGCTAACTTCAGTTGTCACAAATGTCAATGTCAGAATAGTTGAGAATAGCATAGAGTGAAGTTATAGTCAAAATAAAGAGTGTGATCCGATTATTTAATTTTTGATGACAGTGGTAATTTGTAGATGTTTCCAGAGAAGGGGATCATTTCAAATTCAAAAATATGCAATATTATTGTTATAAGAAATTTAAAATCCAAAATGGTGTATTCTTTATCATTCGGAAGATAATTAAGAATAAAATCTATAAAAATGAATCGAAGTTAAAATATACAATTTGAATAATATTTACAAACAAAAAGCAAAATAAATAATCTACTTTCAACAAATTTTACTATACTACTGTATTAACTTCATTAATTGGAAAAATAGAATAATTTAAAGTAAGACAAGTAGGAGATAGCCTGAATTCGTGAATTGTATTTTTCATCTTGTACCATCATTTATTTTCATTTGTTTTGTGTTTATCGTACAATATAATAATTTCGGAACAAAACAGTAATAATATTTTTATATTCAAATGATAAAAAAGTTTAAGAAATAGGTGAGTGGGTTAAAGTTGGTCTTTGTGATTCTCGTTGAGGCTTCGGAACGTACCTCACATTTTGTGAATAAGAATGGCGTCTGTGTACAGTGCTAGTGCATTGTTGTCAATTTTAGTTTCAATATTCAGTTTTTGAAGCAATCTTCACAGTTTTTGATGCAATAATTATAAAATTGTGAATGTATTTTCCTGATATTATAGTTAATCGTATTTGGGAATAGAAGGAACTGTTTAATAAAAGGCTGTAAACTTCCTATTTTCTGGGAAAATTATGACCTTGAAACGTCGTGTCAACGTAATATAAGTTTCAGTGGCGGCTCGTTTAAATTTTTTTGGCATCGATCAAAACATTTTCATATATAAAACATTTAAACAATGGAAAGTAAAGCTAATCGGGAAACACTGGAAAATATTGTAATTGGAGATGGAACAAGTCCACAGTATATGATACAAAGAGTTCCAGAAAATGCGCAACTTCTAACTACTGAACTTTTACAACAACAGCATGGATTAGTTGTAGATTTAGGTGGAAATGATTTTATTCCAGTTAGTTACGCATCCGAAGATTTACTTTCTCAAGATCTCACTGAAGAAGACAGAAATTTGGCTGCTGCTTTAGTAGCAGTTCAACTCAGCCAACAACAAAAACAACAACAGTTGCAAGATACCACTTTGCCATCTTTAGTTACAACATCCAACCTAGGTATAGGTAATTTCCTTAAGTTTATTATTAACATTTTAATTGGTGTTAGGTCAAGAGTTTATTCATATTGTTTTATCTAGGAACAAAAATTCTAGATGAACCACAACTGATTATCAGTAGTGAAAAAGGAGGAGGAACCAGCTTTTTGAGAATTGTTAATTCAGATAATATTTATGTAGAGCAACAACCTCTTCCGAAATTGGTTGATACTGTTAGGTTTACAACTGTAAACAGTGTTGGTCAAGCATATGCTGAAGTAGAAATAGAAAAATGTCCCACAAAGAAAGAAGAAGAAAAAGTAGATTCAGACAGAGAGTCTTTGAAGTAAGTACCTACAATTATTCAAAATAATGTTTATGCACTTTTATTTTTCGATACAGTAATAAGCCAATTATGCAACCAGTTAACTTTTTCTGTATTTAATATGTAATGATTTTTAGAAATGAACCCCGTACCTCAAAAAAGAGCTTGCCTCACAAAAAGCGGATCTCCAGAAAACTTAAAAAGAATTCTGTAACATCTGTTAAAAAAATAATCTGTAATTTATGTGAACAATCGTTCAGCTCTAATGATGAATTCGCTCAACATGAAATGTTATGTCAAACAACAATTACACCTGTCAACCAAGTCAACGCATTTAACTGTCAAATCTGCAATGAACCTTTCACAGAACAACTAAAGTGAGTATTTTTAATTTACGATTATTACAATTACATCATTGACTATTGTTTTGATTAAAGGTTTTTTGAACACTTGAAAAAACATTATGAGCCGGGTGGAGGAGGTTTGCCAACGAGTCCCCCGAAAAGTTCTACATCATCAGAAAAGAAAACTTCACCAGAAAAAACTAACGAACCAAGCGAAAATGAACGACAAGAGAGTTTGCTATCCAGTTTACTTAATTTAACATGTATCGAATGCAACAAAACATTCAGAAGACAAAAAACGTTTGAAGCGCATATGAGAGACATACATACAAACAAAAATGAACCTTTGGATGAATTTAGCGAACCCGAAGATCTCATGGAAGGTAAACCAATGCAAATTATATTTTATTACATAATTTACACGAAATAATTGTAGGCATCACTATGGTTGTTGACACTAATGAACCAGAACCTGATGAAGACGATTCGAAGGCTTGGTACAGAGAAGAAGAGATTCATCAGACTGAAGAAGATTTGAAAGAGCTTGAATCTGGTAGCGAACATATTTGTCATTTGTGCAACCAACCGTTTCCCCTTAGGGCCATTTTACTTCAACATTTGGTTACTTGCAGATCCACTACTGGCAATACAGGTTAGTTTAAGTCCCTGTTATAAAAAATTTTAAGTAATGCATTTTTATTTTTTAGAATCAGCGCCGTTGGCTGTCGTTAAAAAAATCAATAAGAAAAATAAGAAGAAAGCAACACACGAATGTAACGAATGCGATCGAGTTTTTACACATAAAAATTCTTTGGTGTACCACATGAGAAGTCACACGGGAATAAGACCTCACCAATGCGACCAATGTGGAAAAAGTTTCTTCGCTTCTAGTGCTCTCAAGGTAAACAGAAAAGATTTTATCTATGTCAAATAATAGTCAAATTTGTGTATTTAGGTTCACTTACGTCTTCATTCTGGGGACAAACCGTATAGTTGCGAACACTGTGGAAAAAGATTTAGACAATGGGGCGACCTCAAGTATCACATAACGTCGTTACATTCGACCGAAAAGAATTTCCAGTGCGAATATTGCGGCAAGGAATTTGCGAGAAAGTATTCACTAGTTGTACATAGGAGAATTCATACAGGTATGTTTTTAAAAGTGTTTTCCTAAACTGACATTTGATGTAGGCAACCAGTTCTACATACCAGTCTGACATTTAGTATAAGCTACCTATCAATGTCTTCTTTTATTGTTCGTGATTGTACAATTGACGTTTGATATAGGCAACCAGTTTTACATACAAGTCTGACATTTAGTATAAGTTATTTATCAATGTCTTCTTTTATGGTTAGTGATTGTACAATAGAGGAGTTCAGTCTAAGGTAAGTGTGGCCAACAAAAGTGGTTTTTTCTGACAAGAACTACAGTTAAGGTCTACCCTTCAAAACATAAGATTTTTGCATGTTTTTTTATCATTGCGAACATCTATATTGCTTTATTGAAATAATGAATACACCCCCGAAGCGTATATCTTGAAATTTAAAATGACTTTTTAGCTGAATACTCAACATATGTTTTGAATGGTAGACCTTAACTGTCATTCTTGTCAGAAAAAAACACTTTTGTTGGCCGCATTACCTTAGACTGAACTCCTCTATTGACATTTGATATAGGCAACTAGTTCTACAAACCTGTTTGACATTTAATATAACTTATTTATCAATGTCTTCTTTTATTGTTAATGATTGTACAATTTGGTGTTTTCCAGGCGAACGGAACTACAAATGTGAATTTTGCGGCAAGTCATTCCGAGCTTCTTCGTATTTGCAAAATCATCGAAAAATCCACACCGGTGAAAAACCACACACGTGCGGAGTATGTGGGAAACCGTTCCGCGTAAGATCCGACATGAAAAGACATCAAAAAACTCACTCTAAAGGTCCGACGACGAACACCAAAACTTTGCGGCCTCTTTCGAAGATAGAAAAGGTAGAAATTATCGAAGAGGAAGAATTGAGTAGCGAACTGCATATTGAAGATGAAGAGGCTGCAGGGCAGTTACTTACTGAATACACACAAGAGGAACTAGATGATGAAAGAACAGTAAGGGTGCCAAACAGGAATCTGTAAGTATTTAACTTGAGAAAAGTGTAATTAGATTCTCATTAAACATTTTTCAGATATATCAATGGACACGAACTGTTCCTAGTGACATACCCGAATGAAATCCGAGCGGGAGAACCACAAACGTCTACTGCCGCTTGGGTGCACGCGCCTAATGCTTAATTCATTTAGTTTCGATTTCATTAGTTTTATATGTCATTTTTATTTAAAATATACTTATATATGGTATGTAGATTAAATTAATGTCCCAGGTAAAAAAAAGGCAATGATGAGTTTTGGTAATTGTATATATATCTTTTTTTTTCATTTTGCATCCATATTCTAGAAAATAAAATATATTGCTAGATTTAAATTTTGTATTATTTGTTGCCTAAAGGTAAGTGAACTCTGCCTGATCTTTCATTTACTTCGTTCCAACAACAACACGTTAAAGTTTTAGGATCCATAATGTCTGTATACATTTTTCCTTGTAGGTGGTCTATCTCGTGTTGAAGAATTCTTGCCCACCATCCATGGGCCAGGATGGAGAAAAAGTTGCCTTCTTCATTCCATCCTAAAAAAGAAATTAGACTAATGATTGCTCACTATAAATTTGTTATTAGTCTGACAATTGACAATGTATGACAGATGTCAATGTACTCAGTTTTAATAAATATATATTTGTCTATATTGTATCCCTAAAACTTAAAAGAAGGAATACCTTTTATCTCAATGGATTTATATCTACTGACATCGGCAAAATAACCTTTTATGCTTTCACAGGATTCAGGAAAATTAATTTTTGAATAATCTGCAACCCTCATCAATGGATTAATAATTACCTAAAACTAAAAAATATTGGCATTATGTTCATAAATACAGTTTAAAAAAATCTAGTATAATTATTTTCTAAAGAAACTATCAAACTTATTATTTAATATTGTGCTCACTATTTGAGGTTGAACGGTAATTTCTTGGTTCAAAATTTCTTGTTCTGAATATTGTTTCAAATGTTTTTCGTTGAACTGGGCTATGAGCACTTGAAGAGGTATTCCTATTTGAGGTGCAGAGAGTCCGACACAATTGTAGCTTTTAGCCACATATTTTAATTGTTTAATAAGATACTGTACTTCTGGGGTACGAATTTCGTCTTCGGAAATTCGTTCAGACTTCATTCTCAAATTTGGGTCGCCTATCTGAACAATGTGTTTGTATGGAGGATCTTCAGGTTTTGGTTTGACTAAATTTGCATACCAGGTTCTTAGTGCTTTATAATTAATATAACGCACATTTTGCTGCATTTTTAATTTCCTTAATTCGGAAAATAATTTCATGATTATTACAAATTATAATTCAAATAAGCATGGTATTGACAATTGACGTTTCAATTTTTTAGAAGTCATAGACGTCATAAGATAAAATGAAAGGGTGTCCCGGTGTCCGCTCTCGGTAAACATGCTTATATATTAATGTAACAGCAAAATTCGATAGATTGATGATATATTCATATAATTCATTGAAGCAGGGATTTTTTGCATTCAATAGAGCATTTTGAAAATTAATTAAAATTTTCTAACATTCGATCTCTAGCAATTGCCTAAGAAAATATTTTTATTTTATGAAGATAACCTTACTTTCTTAAACCTCGAATGTCAAATAACTTCAAAATTTAAAATTCATTTTACCTACAATGCTGTTTATAATAAAAGTTGCTAAATCTGTGCGAAATAATTGGAAAAAATCTGTATTCCTCACAGGAGTAATAACGTACGGAGTGGTCTACACAAAAAACTACATTCAGTACGTTTATTTTCATCTCAAAATCAAAACATTTCAATATTTTTTATTTCAGGACACAAGATTTGATGAGAGCATACTGCAAGAAAGCAGCTAAATACGGAAAAGAACCTATATCTTTAAATGAAAATCCACGACATATAACAATTATATTAAACCCAAATGCAAATAAACGAAAATCGACTGATGAATTTGAAAAATATTGTGCACCTTTATTATATTTGGCAGGTATTAATGTTGATATAAAAAAGACCGAATCAGAAGGTCATGCTAAAACTCTAATTGAAGAAGTTGGAGGCACAGATGCGATTATAATAGCAGGAGGTGATGGTACATTGTCTGAAGTAGTAACTGGATTACTAAGAAAGAATAATGACAACACTAGTAATATTCCTCTAGGTATTTTTTTAATGGGCTCTGATCTGCAATTTTATAATATGTTGTATTGTTCTCTAGGTATTTTACCACTTGGAAAAACAAATTCAATAGCTAGTGTACAATTTCCTGGGAAGAAGAAAGTAGAGAGAGTTAGAGCATTAGCAGATGCTACAATGGCTGTGATAGAAGAGACGATAAGGCCCGTAGATGTCATGAAAATAGAGGTACTGTCAAACGAAGAAACTGAACAATTGAATAAACCCATTTATGCTGTTAGTAGTTTGAAATGGGGAGCATATCGTGATGCCGAAGCTAAAAAGGATAGTTACTGGTACTTCGGACCACTTAGAAGTTATGCTACTTATATTTTCAATGGGTAAATAAATTTATTTGTGAAAAAGAATTCATTTTAATAAGCATATTGAATTATTTAATATTTTAGGTTTAAAAATAAACTTACCTGGCATTGTGAAGCACAACTTAGTTATAGTGCTCCCTGTGAAGGGTGTTCTAATTGTTACCGAAGACCAGAAATTAAAACTAACGGAAAGGGATTCTTCTCCAAGTGAGTATGCGCTATGAAATTACTGAATATGTTCATTGGGAAATTCGTTTATACATCATTCCATTTTTTTCCAGGTTTGTCAAAACAGATAACCCTCACGCAAAATATCTATCAGTCAGTAATCCAGAATGTCAAATTAATTACGAGAAAAAAATTTGCACTTCAGATCTTGCTCTGTCAACTCTGAATGTAGCACCAGATCAAACTTCAGAATCTCTTCGGAAATTGATTGTTGAAATTGGACCCGACAATGTAGAATATCTGGATTTTGTGAAAAATGGAATTAAACTAGAAAAGGGTGAAAAGAAGGATATTAAAGAAACAATAGAAGCTAAAACTATAAAAATTAGCCCTGAAAATAATCTGCAGGACACTTGGTTTTCCATAGATAACGAATATTACGAAGTTAAACCTGTAAGGATAACATTGTTGCCAAGAATTATTAATATGTTTTGTAAACAAGAAAATGTAAATGTTTAATATATTATTATAAAAAAAAAACAATTATTTTTGATACTTTTATTCTTTTTTATCATTTAGTTCCACATCTTTGACTTCTACAGGAAGACAGTCTCCCCATTTAGTTGATCTTGCACAATGGTACATTGTCTTTCCGTGTTTAGAAGCAGTTGAAATCACTTCTTGAAGTTTTCCACTACTTGTACACATTCTACAAATTGTATGCTTAGATCTAACTAATGTCGGTCTTACTATTCTGGGCCATCTTTCTTTGATAACATCATCATCAGACTTGCATTTTTTTAACACTACATACGAATATAATTCTTTTTTTACTTTTGAATGGTTGCCAATAGGGAGTGAATGGTAAGAGGCTTCGAAATTGCAAGGAGTTCCATCTTCTAATAAAAATCTAGGACATGTATAATCATGAGGACAAGGGCTGAAAACTGTACACTTTTGACCATCTTTATTGATTTGAAGCAGGAAATCTCTAATTTCATTAACTACTTTGAATCCTGCGTTGGTTCCATGTTCAATTATGACTAAATACTTTGCAGTTTTATTCCACAAATTGACAATAGTTTCTAATCTACTGTTAAACGATGGAAGTTCAAACATTGAATAAGCGGAAACTACTATATCATAAGTTAGAGGAGTAGCTGGTAAAAATTGTCTGTAAAACACTCCTTTAATTGGCATGATTCCTGTACCCTTACCACCCTGTAACAACAATTGGGCCAAATCATTCATTTCTCTAGAAGTATCCACATTAAAATATTCTAAAATATATTTTTTCCAATAAATATTTGCAGCCCACGTAACTGTGCCTACACCAGATCCATAATCAAATACACTTTTTGGTTTGAAATCTGGATCTCTACTCTCTATTTCACTGAATATTTTAACTAAAACTGAATATTCTGCAGCAGACCGTCCTATTAAATATAAGAGAGCATTTATGCTATCATATTTAACTGGTTTCCAGTTGTACAGCTTTTCATTGATTTCTCTTTGGATTTTGTTCTCAATCATTTGTTTGTAATTCATTTCTTCCTCGATAGTGTTTATTTCAACATTCTTATGTTGTCCTATAACTTTTTCTTGAATAGTTTTTACTTTTTCTTTAAGTTCAAATTTTTCCATTGGTGCCACTCTGCACTTTAAATGTCTGTTAAGTTTTTCGCTAGGCTCTAGAAGACTCTTTACTGGATAATCAGCTAATAGATTTATTACTGCTTTTACAAAATTTTCCGGAATTGGAACTGTTCTAGGGAAAATAGCACCAGGATGTTTTCTAAATTTATAAACATTGTTTTCGATATCGTTTATCACATTCCTATTTGGTATGATAGTAGGTCTTGCGCTAGTTGAAAATGTTTTTATAACCATAAAAAATCGCAATTTATAATTATTATTCATTATGTATGTTTATCTTGCACATATTTTGGATTTTATTTATATTTTATCTTTGAACATAATATATTAAGTTAGGTTAAGTGCGTCTTCTCTTCTCTATATGGATGGATAGTGTAAAAATAAAAATTTCTATGTGGTGACTGGTGAGCACAATCTGGTTTGTAGAAGTATGTTTTTTATATGAAATGTCTGCTAATGGTCTGATGCTCTTTTCACAGCCCTATGAGGAGTATCGTCCAAAGTTCCTTTTTGCCATTTACCATGGGCATACTAAATATTCTTTTTTCTTATTCTTTTGGGAATCAAACCACAATAATGTTTTTTTTATTTTTTATTTCGACAATCATTGATTGTCTAGTTGTCATATTTTTTCGTTGTGTCAGATAGGGTCCAAAAATTATTTTATAGGGCATGTCCACGACAGTTGACATTGACAATACTTGGGTGGTAAAACAATAAACAATAGACATGATGAAAAATTATCAAACAACAAACAATTATTAACCCATATTATATATTATTAAATATGCAAGCTCAACAATTGAAATAACTTTAAAAGTACACTGAAGCAAAATCAACTAAAATCAAACACGATCTACCATTATAAATCAGCATAACCTCACTATTAAGTACCACGTGTTCTGAACGCTTTGTTTATTGTTTTACCACCTAAGTCTTGTCAAAATAGTTTGTGACGTCACGTGGACATGCCCTATTACTAGTTAATCTTGACAACGGTAGCTGGAACGCTACCGAAACGTCGAAATAAAAAATAAAAAAACATCATTGTGGTTTGATTCCCAAAAAAATAAGAAAAAAGAATAAGTAATGCCACAAGGAACTTACAGAACATACTAAATATATTTATAAAGATCCCATGAAAGATTTACAGCAGAAGTGAGTTTTCTTCCGTGTTTCCTACGTAGCCGGCATAGAGAAAATATATAATAATAATGAGGGGTGTATTATCTGTGATAATAATATAAATATATAATTTTATTTTTTCTATGGTAGCCGGCGGAGAAGTTCAGTCTAAGGTCAGTGTGGCCAACAAAAAGTGTTTTTTCTGACAAGAATGACAGTTAATGTCTACCCCTTAAAACATAAG
>CAJUYG010000295.1:73268-123971 GCA_910591675.1 Galerucella calmariensis | reverse complement strand
TATATATATATATATATATATATATATATATATATATATATATATATGTATAGCTTCGTCATTCTTCCCTCCACGATAAACTGCGGACGGACCGACTTCCAGTATATATACTTCAATTATAGAAAAAAGCCTGTATATACATATTTGGGGGAGGAGTCTTTATATGTACCTCAAGAGAGGGGTAATGAATTTAATCAGTAAAATTTCAATATATTTCAAACATGTTATCCAGTGGTAGTTCCCTCCAACGCTATATATTTCATAAGCAATTATTACTCATATATCCCTCCAGCGCAGTTGCCACATTGTGGAGGGTACTACGTGTTATTTTTGCTTTCTCATTATATTATATTTGATTTTTATTCTCAAATATTTTGGTATTTCACTAAAATTGAGTAATTGACCAAAAAAACCACAAAAAGGGTTGTGATTAACATGAGAAAAACTTTACGATGCTAGGCATGTGATTTTCCGGAAAATCGTCGAGTGAAAATTTTTGTTTTTGTTTTTCACTCCAATTGTTTAAATAATGAAAGCACAGAAAAATGTTCAAATAAAAAATAAGTCGATTTAAATTTTCAAGTTTTTTCTATTTTTTGACTAGGCTATAGGTAGGTAATATGAAAATATAATTATATCGTATATACAGAGTGTTTCATAAAGAATTGTCCATATAGTAACTGGAGAAACCTTAACACGAAATATGAAGATTCAAGCCAAAACATTTAAATAAAATATTCTTCCTAACCGTGTGGTTTTATTTTGAATATTTCAAATGATTTCAGCCCATAGTTTTGACACCTTTCAATATTTTTGTTAATACTTGGCAAACAGTTTACATATGTTAGGTTACTAGGTGGTGAAAGAAAGTTTTCCCCGATTGCCAGAGGCGTGCGGTAGGGATGGATACTTTTTGTTATCCCCCTACAATCTACGCCACTGTCGTAATAATCGTTTCAGCATGTGTTTTTGATTCATCGTAACTTTCTATGAAAATATCATCCTCTTGTCTCAATGCGATAGAGTGAGTAGTTTTCGAATTATTTGCATTTAAAGGTAATGTTTCAAATATCCAATTTTGCTTTATTGCTTATTTCATATGAGTGTCGTTGATAATTTAACCACCTTGATAATCAAATTTGTTAATTCTAGTCGTAAATTCACATGAGTCAATAACTATTTCACTCTTTGGCAAGCATGAACAAAAAATATTGGAAGGTGTCAAAACTATGGGTTAGAATTTTAGAATATATCTCGGTTAGAAAGAATGTTTTATTAAAATGTTTTGACCTAAATCATCATATTTCGTGCTAAGGTTTCTCCAGTTACTATATGGACAATCCTTAATGAAACACCCTGTATATACGAATTTTCAAAACAAAAACATTGAAATAAACGATTAATCATTCCAAAGCGCAAGTCTTTTTTGCTGAAATCAAATTTACGGTGAAGCCGTTATAAGTAGGTACACTGTTATCATTGTAATGTTTTTCTTATTTATTTAAACAGTTTTTACCGTGGGATAAAATTATACACTCACTATGGCTAATTACTATTGATTTATTAAAGAAACACTTACACACTATAATAAACTTAATTTATATACATACTACTTAATGTCTATTAATTTATCTACACTCGGTATAATAATTGTCCTAATTTATCTTCAACACTATTTATATTTCACTCACTGTATACTGAAACTGTTTACCGATTCACTGTATACCGAAAAACTCTTGATTCACTCGAAAACCCGCGTATATATAGTCCTTCGAATCTCTAGAAAATTCTTGAATATACCACCTCAGCGTATACTTTATAAATCGAGAACTTTCGCGATAAACCATTGTATGGCCTGGTACATTTCCAGAACAGTCTGGATATTACCTGCGAAAGAACCTTTCTAGAAAGGTCGCATTCATAGTTTGCGACAGGACCGGCTTCGGAATCAGTGAGTTCGTAACATTATAAATGGATAATTCATATAATCCACAAAGCATATCACATATCACTTCGTCAATGAATATCTCAGAAAAGTAGACTCGACAAAATTAAACTCATCCATTAGCCCGGATATTTCATGCAATCTAAAACATGAAAATACCGAATTTTGTTCATATTTTTACGTATTTCAAGAACAGGCGCGAAAGTTGAGAATGTTTTTTTTGGCATAAGTTACAATATATAATGAATTAAAAATTTTACTAAGCGTCAATTTGCATTTAAAATCTGCTGTCTCTGTGAATGCGACCTTTCTAGAAAGGTTCTTTCGCAGGTAATAAGAAGACTGTTCTTGAAGGCGTACAATGGTTTATCGCGAATGTTCTGGGATTATAAAATATACGCAGAGGTGGTATAGTCAAAAAAGTTCTAGAGATTTGAGGGACTATATATACGCGGGTTTTCCAGTGAGTGGAGGAGTTGTTCAGTATACAGTGAATCGGTAAACAGTTTTAGTATACAGTGAGTGAATATAAATAGTGTTGAAGATAAATTAGATATTATATAGATAGATAATTATTATACAGAGTGTAGATAAATTAATAGACATTAAGTAGTGTGTATATAAATTAAGTTTATTATAGTGTGTAAGTGTTTCTTTAATAAATCAGTAGTAATTAGCCATAGTGAGTGTATAATTTTATCCCACGGTAAAAACAGTTCAAAATAAATAAGAAAAACATTACAATAGTAAATCTCACTTACTTTTTTTACGAGCTAATGCAACAAGTAATCGGCTTCTTGAAGTCATGTTTACCAGTAAACTAACTCACAGTATTCACACTCAAAAGCTGTGTTGCCAAATTTCGGAGGGAACAAAATCGAGTATTTCAACCTCAGTTATATAAAACACTATGGAGGGAACATAACACATAATGTTTAACCTCCAAGTACGATTATAACGCCAACGGTGAAACGTCCAACTAATCCACGCACTTTCGAGGTAAATCCATGTAAACCACCCTCCACAACATTTTTCTTTAGCTGGTTGGTAGGAGGTTGAGTAACTGTTTAAATTCAAATTTAACGCTGAACGTTGTTCCCTCCAAAACCGGAGGGAAGTTGGTTATATAAGAGGGAAGTACGATGCGTATATCTGTATTTTTGAGGGAAGACCGTCTTGGTTATATATATATATATATATATATATATATATATATATATATATATATATACTTAGGGGGAACATTTGAGATAATAATTAAAAATCACTCTGTATATTTAAAAGAATAATTCAATTATTAACAACTGATGAATAAAAAATTTGTTTTTGTGGTAATTCTCTGGTATCGTGACATATAAACGATCGCCCTGCTGGTAATTTTTGAGTTAACCTAAAAAAGTAGAACGAGTTTTTTGAAAAATTAGATTCAAAAAAATAGCTCAACTTTCTGCTTGTGTGCATCACAGATAACCTACTTGGTGTGTTGTGCATTCTAAAGTCGTCGGTTCAAATTCCATCAATCTCATACTTCCAGTATTTCTGTTCTTTTTAATTTTTGTCACCCATGACTGGAGGATGATCCCAGCCAATAGAAAATATAATCAATCGGTCAGAAAATCTACAACCGACGGAAAATATTCCCCACCGGCTTACAGGATGTTTTCTACCGGATGCACCCTGCCAGAAGTTTGTCTTTACTAGCAAAGTGCATTAATGAAAATATACAAACTAACAAATAAAATAAAATACAAATAACAAATATAAAACGCAAATTACGCAGTATACAAATATTTTAAAATTAACATATCACCACTACTTTACCAACCCCTACTACTCTCAAGCTTGAGCATGCAAAAACTAAATTCATGCAGTTACGAAAATAAAAATGCAGAGTATAAATCCTGTAGAACATATCCATCGCTGATAAAATTTCTGTAACAGAAACTCAAACAAAATTAAAACATTCTTTGACAAATCGGTGGAGTCTCTGAAGCCTGTAAGAGAGTGTTAGTGTGCTGAAAAGGAAGCGATGAAAAAAATGTTTAGTCCATAACTGCCAAGTATAGCCGTTTTGCATGTAACCTCTTTGGGATCTACAATATTTTGATAGCCCATTCTGGGCAACTATTTCCCCAACTTGTCATCCCATTCCATACCCATTCGACAAACGGAAAACACTTTGCGCACTCGCCCCGTCTAGTTGACTGCTCGTTTTGCAAGCGAGGGCTTACCGACAACCTAGGAACGAGCACTTTCCCACAGTGTGGTACTACGTGCTTCCGTGAAGGAAAAAGTCAATCGTAAACCACCAATTTGGAATACATGTGGCTAACTTGAACAGTAAAATAAAAAGCTTACCAATGTCTGTTGAAAACGGAACCACCTTTTGAAGGAAAAGCAGGAAAACATTTAGAAAAAAAAGGAACGACAACTCGTAAGAGAAATGGAGGACAAGGTATAGAAAATGGGGAACAGCATGGCTTTTGAATGGAGGTTGAAAGTTACTTCTCGTGGATGGAAGTTTGTCCTCCATGGCTGGTAGATGACCCCAGCCAGTAGAAAATATAATCAATCGGTCAGAAAATCTACAACCGACGGAAAATATTCCCCACCGGCTTACAGGATGTTTTCTACCGGCTGCACCCTGCCAGAAGTCTGTCGTAACTAGCAAAGTGCAGTAATAAAAAGCTACAAACAGAAACAGTTAAATTCAAAGCATGAAATTATGAAAACAAAAATCTAGAAAACATTATAATATTCTTACCAAAGGGTATAGGTACTAACCTATGCCTTTTGGAAAAGGGAATATAAAGAATAAATATTATACAGAGCTCGGTAAAAGTCCGGGACCGGACAAATATCCAAGAAAATATGAATTTTGTGAAAAATCTTTTTATACCACAAATTTATCTCCAACTTAAACTATAATTTGAGAATATTTTGAAATATACAGGCTGTTCCAATAAAGTGTGGCGTATCAAAGTTACTATTCTCAAATGGAACACCCTATATGTTTTCGTAATTTTCAATTCTCCTTGAAGTGCTGATACTTGGGGTCTAAATTAAATATTTACAGAGATACAGGGTGTTAAAAATCACCTATTTTTTAACTTTAGGTCAATGTTTTGTGAAAACTGCTGAATATGTGGCAAAACGGCTTACATCTCCCTATCCTAACTTTTCAAGGGCTACTCGATGGTGCTAAAGAAAATTTAATACAGGATGGTCAAAAAAAATCAGAATGTGGTAAATTTTTGACCACCCTATATTAATCATCGAGTAACCCTTGAAAAGTTAGGATAGGGAGATGTAAGCCGTTTTGCCAAATATTCAGCAGTTTTCACAAAACATTGACCTAAAGTTGAAAAATATTTGATTTTTAACACCCTGTATCTTTGTAAATATTTAATTTAGCCCCCAAGTATGTGGTATCTACGAAATCAGCACTTCAAGGAGAATTGAAAATTACGAAAACATATAGGGTGTTTCATTTGAAAAATATTAACTTTGATACGCCACACTTTATTATACACCATGTATATTTCAAAATATTTTCAAATTATAGTTTAAGTTGGAGTTAGATTTGTGGTATAAAAAGATTTTTCACAAAATTCATATTTTCTTCGATATTTGTCCGGTCCCGGACTTTTGCCGAACTCTGTATGGAAAACAATATAGTTTACTCGTGTCTTAAGTTTATAAACAATTTTAAATTCTATTACCTAATTTGTAAAAATATTCCAAGATCACATATAGTTTTGAACCATTTCAAAATTAATAAGTAGGTACTCAATTTGTTGATAAATTATGATTTGATTAAACTTTTTGTATAAAAATTATTCGTAAAAGACCCAAAATATTTAAAATACAGTGTATTTGTTTATTGCTAGTAGTATTGGTAAAAAAAGAGAGAGGATAATGTATTGTGAAAATATAGGAAACAATAGCCTTTGGAAAATAGATAAGTACAGACATTTTTTTATAAAATAAGTACCCTGCTGTAATCACTAAAAAGATTTGGAAAGTATAACTTATTCTATTGATGAATGTTTTAAATTATTTAAAAATCAAATATGTTGATAAATTATGAATATGTTAAGCCTTTTGTATGAAAATTTATAAAAGACTCAAAATATTGTAAAAAGACTATTTTCATTTATTGCTAGTAAAGAAAGGATAATAGATTGGTAAAATCTAGAAAACAACATAGTTTACCTATGTCGATTGAAGAAAATATATAAAAATTGAAAAAGGGTAATAATTTAAAGCTATAGTAACTACCAGGTAATAAAATAAAGACTTACCTTGTATATTGAATTATAATCCTTGGAAATCACGACCAAAAATTCGAACTACACTTGGTACACTACCGAAAATTTCGAAGACACACAGTTTCACTACCGAAAATAATTTCGAACTTAGGTACACACTCCCGAAAATTCGAAAATACACTTATACACTCTCGACACACGACCGTCCGATTCAAAAATGAATTCGTTACTGAAAGCGAGATTTAATTTAATATTGATTTATTAGTCACGCCATTCAAAATAAACAAGTGTTCGTCATCGATGTGAATTCAATATACACTGGCCGCCCCATTTAAAAATATAAAGATAGATTGTATTTAAAAACGTTTTTCTATACTTTTTGATATTCTTAGCATACAGAAAAAGTATAAAAGTTCCAAAATAATTCATAAATAAAATTTCTTAGGATATTCTAGGAATTTACAAGAAAATAGTTATTGTAAATTCTATTTTCAGTATAATTTTGGCGAGCAGTGTATATATCGACAAAATAAACATGTTTTAGAAGGGATATTTTACCCTAATTTGTTACTGTGATTCACGGAAAGAAAAAGAGACTAAGGTATCCCCTATTAAAAAAAAGAAGAAGTCAACCGATACTCCTTAGTCTCTATGTGGCGCCCTCTACAAAATACATCGAAATAGGTACAAAATTATGATTTCTTAAACCTCAAATTGTCATGTTTAACACCCTGTATCTCTCTTAATATCAACATTTTATTAAAGCTAGTTGGTTTAAATAGCAATATTTTGGAGTGAAGATTGAACAGTACTTCTATGTACTTAAGGACCACCCTGTATATTAATATAGCTCAAAAATGCACGGTAGACGGAAAAAATTAATGTAGTGAAGCATACTTTACACAACACGTGGCAGTATTGCGTGTTGCCTGCCTAGTAGATAGTAGTACTTATCTGTAAATTCGAGGTTTTTGAGCCCGTTCGGCACGAAGCTTGACATAATTGCTGGAAATCTATTATTACTTGATACTTGTCTATGTTAAATATATACGGACCACCCAGGTAATAACCAAAGTAACCAAAGATACATACGGACCATACGCTGGGTGATTAACATGTCAGTTGTCAAGACATGTCCTGTCCTAACTGTAAACATTTTCCCGCTAATTGTTGTTGTAATTAAAATTTACTTAAAAACGTTCAATTATGCAAATAAATGATGTACAGTCATTTATAAATCAACAAACTGGCACTTGTAAGTACACATTTCAACTTTACCTTTAAATATTAGAGCTTAGGTAAGACAACAAGAAATTGGACTATTTATTTTTTAGCATTGTGGAAATCCTGCGATGCCCCAATAAAACGATTAAGATGTACCAAAGATAATTCGTATTCTCAATTACTTTCACAAAGAAGTCAAGATGAATTTTATAGAGACACACCAATCTTTACTTGTAAATTTTCTCCATATACAAATAATGAACATATATTAGCTTTAGCAAATGAAGATGGAAAACTAGCCATACATGACAGCTCTACTGACTATCGGTAAATATATCGTATTTGACATTTTTGCCAATAATAATGAAGATTTTTTTCAGACATGGTATCCATGCCCACAATAATGCAATATTTGATCTGGCATGGATGTTTGATAACATGAAACTAGTAACAGCTTCTGGAGATCACACATCTAAAATGTATGACATAGGTGATGGTGAAATCAGACAAGAAAGAGTATTTTCTGGTCACTCAAGATCCGTTAAAACTGTAGCATTTAGAAAAGACGATTCAAGTGTTTTTGCAACTGGTGGAAGGGACGGAAATATAATTTTGTGGGACACAAGGACAAACACTAGTAGTTTTGTAGGTAAAGCAGATGGGATCATAAGTAATTCTCACATATCTAAAGTATTCACCCCAAGTAAATCAAGGAAAAAATTTAACACTCCTACAAATTCACGAATAAAATCTGTCACCGGTCTTGTGTTTCAAGAAAATAACACACTTATATCTTGTGGAGGAGGAGATGGTCTCATAAAAATATGGGATTTGAGAAAACATTACAGTCAACATAAAAAAGAAGCTCTTCCAAAACATATAATACCATATCCCGGCAACACTACAAAAAATGGTTACAGCAGTCTTCTTATTGATAACAATAATATGAGGTTATATGCAAACTGTTTAGACAACACCATATATTGTTATAATGTTGGTACATACAACAATGAACCCTTAATGCATTATACAGGTTATCAAAATAGTACATTCTATGTAAAATCAGCGCTTAGTGAAAATGGGGATTATCTTATCAGTGGTAGTAGTGATGATAATGCTTATATTTGGAACACCAAATTTTCAGAACCAATTGTTAAACTATCTGGCCATACTGCAGAAGTTACATGTGTAGCTTGGTGCACAAAGAAAATGCTTGTTGTAACTTGTTCTGATGATATGACACACAAAATT
This sequence comes from Galerucella calmariensis, assembly GCA_910591675.1. Lineage (NCBI taxonomy): Eukaryota > Metazoa > Arthropoda > Insecta > Coleoptera > Chrysomelidae > Galerucella > Galerucella calmariensis. The sequence continues at coordinate 115,280 of CAJUYG010000295.1, read as the reverse complement.
TGGTCTGTTGGATTACCAGAACTTCCTGATGATTGGGAGGTAATAGGAAGAGGAATTGCTGAGGTATTGCCAGTCAAAAATAAGTTGAAGAGAAATCTTAAAACCGACATCGAGTTTGCACCAAAAAAATTTTTTACTGAATGTAAAAAATGCAATAATGCAACTTCTACAATATTTTGTGAAAATTGTAATAAAAACTTATCAAAACGAAAGAATCCCTTTGACACAGAAAGTGTAACTAAATTTCTTCAAACAGATTTTGGTCCCCGAAGATTGTTTGCTAACATGAACAATCCTGCACAAATCGACAGGAATGATACTTTAGCTTCTTATTTGGATAACAGTGAAACCCCTGTACATTTAGAAAGTTATGAACCTCCTCGGAAAATTCCAAGGTGTACTGATACTGATGAGCAAGATATAACTTGTGCATTAACTACTGATTCTAAAGAATGGGATGTGGAACCCCCTATGAAATTTGCAAGATTAGAAATTACCCCAACAAAAAATAAGAGACCAGACATATCCTCACCAACAATAAACTTACCAAATTATGTAGTGGATGGTGTTGCTCCCCATTTAACTTATTCTCCTCCAAAGAAAAAATGCCAAGATTGGTTAACGAGAATTAGAATTGAAAAAATGCTTCGCAAAGAGTACGAAAAGACTGAAAATGGTAATTTATCCAAAACACCTAAATTTGAAACAATACCTAAAAGAAAATATGTAACTCCCAGGAGCCCTATATTGAGGTACTTCAAAGTTACAAACAGTCCACATAAGTGTGATAATAATTGCTTAAAACATCAAAATTGTGAAGACAACTTCACCAACGCCATGGGAACAAAGTGAATATTCTATTGTTGAGACGAGCTTTAATTATTCCATTCGATGGATGTGACAAAATAGATAGTTTTAGGAGCTAAGAATTATTTATGTTGTGTTGTAAGTACAAGTTTTAAATGTATATAAAGATTTTAAAAATTTTAAATTAATACATTCTCACTTGTTATATTTTTTATTATTATTTCGTGTGTCCTATAAATATTTGAGATGTTAATTATAATTTAAAAACGATATTGATCAGTCAATAGTTTTAATAAACCCGAAATTTTGTCAATATACTTTTGGTTTAATTGGAATTGTGGACAAGGAGAGAACAATTCAAAATGCAATAGTAGTTCAAATGTACTTCTGAGAATGATTTAATTTTAATAAACTCTAAAGCTAAAATAATTATTGCTACTTTGGTATAGTATTTTTTGGAAGAAACTTTAGCCATATAATCATTAAAGGTACTTGTAAAAAAAATCAGCCGTATTGCTAATTACTTGTACTTTTGGTCTAAAATGACCCATGCTGACTGGCCTATTATGGAATTAAACTAATTTATCTGATGGGATATGTTGAATAAATCTCAGTTTAAACATATACAATTTATTTTCAGCCCATCTGTATTCAAACAGACAAAATTATGAATACACAATTGAAATTAGGACAAGATATAATATTACCTATTTTACAATAAAATATTATAGTCTAGATAGATGATATAACAAATTGAAAACAGTATGAAATATAGATGGCAAATTACAAATAAAAAACAATGTTCAATGCAAAACTATTGCTGGCTTTTTTTTATCACAATAATTTAATATCAAATTCCATTTGAATATTTGTTTGCGTAATAAAATAATAAAAACTAACATGGGTTTAAGATATCGCCATTTTTAAAATTCATACAAATAAAAAGTTTATTTTTTAGACGTTTCTTATATTTAACAGATGCTCTAAAATTTCGGCGTCAGTCTTATTTTTTCAAAACAAATAAAAACATGAATTATGTAGAATGCTCTGTACAATGAGTTTTTTTTTTCAAAACTCTTATTATTTTACGCATTAACTTTAAACATTTTTATTAGAACAATTACCTTAATATAAGATCCAATTTTTTTCATCAAACAAAAATATATTAATTAATTTAATTTGCCTTATTTATAATTGAATTAAATAGGTTAGTAGCATTGTTTAAACCCCCTGCAACTATCATTTATCAAATTGAAAAATTCTCATCAAACCAATTTATTTTTGACAAAGAAGATACGTTTGTACAGTTTTGCCAGCTCCGGTTTACCGGAAGGTGTGTGCGGGGCCTACTGTAATCAGGAAATAAAAATATATAATTCAAACCTGCCAAAATGAATTCAAACCGTCTTCAAGATGGTTCATGGACTAGATAATTCGAAAAAAACTATATTTTCCAAAAATATAATTTTGCCTATGTCTATAAAATGATTTTTTATTAAAGCAACATAGAATAGACGTCTTAATAACATTTAAGAGTAATAAATAAAAAAAACAATCTAATATTATCGAAATTAGTTCATATAATTATTTTCAAATAGAATACTAGTTGCGATATATAAGTAGACCTTACAATTATTTTATTACACAAAGTCAAATTTTGTTTTACGAGGGTCACTCAAAAATTATCTATGTACAAAAACAAACAAACAAATTTGATATATACTTTAATATTTTATTGTGACTAGCTTAGATCTTTTATAAATCAGACTTTTAATATATTTTAAGAAAGACTATGTCGAAAAATAAAATATTTCTTGCTGTATTTGGATATCCACTGATATCTGGCGGCAGAAAACTGAACTATCTCTGTATATTAATTTATAACCTTGCTTCTCTTTGCCATAAGATTTCCATTGTTGGATTCAGTTTATAGGTTACCTTTTGAGTTTTTTTCTTGTTTTATTTGGAAACAAAGGCAACGTCTAAACTACAATCAATCAATGGAAAGATAATTGAGGTTATACAACAATGTGCAAAGAAGTAGTTCAGTTATCTTAATTTGAATCCCCAATAATGCAAATTTTGGAATGTAACAACTTGAAAGATGTTAGAAAATAATATTTCAAAGTGTGAAGTAGTGTGGGTTAATTTTTATATTTATTATTATTGCACTCCACCGACATGATTTGGGCAAAGAATACACCAGCTTAACAAGAAGCGAAGCCCGACTCAAACTCTTTGATGTTTTGGTAACAAAAATGTATGACCTTGAGAGACCGATGTTAACAGATAACTTATTAAAAACACAGAGAAAATTATCAAATTTTCAAATATCGGCGATATAATTGGTTGACAAAATGAAGTATGACAAGTATCTTATTATAAAAATGGCTCCTTTCAGACATGCGCATATAAAAAAAGGATCGGAAGCTTCGCTTCTTGTTAAGCTGGTGTATTCTTTGATTTGGAATAGTCAAAATTATAACAATATTTTGATTGTTCTTTTGTTGTATCTTCGAAATCCAAGGTCCAATAGGGCATGTCCACGTGACATCACAAACTATTTTGACAACAGCCCTGTGGTAAAACAATAAACAAAGCGTTCAGAACACGAGGTACTTAATAGTGAGGTTATGCTGATTTATAATGATAGATCGTGTTTGACTCGGTGTTTGAGTTTTGTTGGTTTTGCTTCAGTGTATCTTAAACCTTCCGGAAGTGGCGGTGGTTTGTCGTAATTTCTCGTATGGTCAAGTACCTTCGTAGTGTGGCCACTGTGGCCAGTACCCACTATTACTGTAGCCAGCGAGAGCGGTGTGGCTGTTAGTTCTAAAAAGTTATAGCAATAAAGGTCTGTGAGACTTGGCGCTACCTCTTGTGATATTTATTTGTCAATAATAATAGCTTGTGTTTTTACTTATTTGGTAAGTAATTGTATGATTTTTGAATATTATAATTTGATTTTAAATCAAGTGATTATTTTTTGTTTTATTTTTAGAGATGTGTAGCTGGGAAAAAGAACAAGAACAATTACGTCGACTATGGGAAGAAAAGGATCCAGTAGATGGACCGGATGATGAGGAAGAAGAATTGGCTACAGAGGATAATGTTCTTGAAGCAAGAGAAACTGATAGTGAGTCTGAGAAGGATCTTGAAAGAGGTGTTTTTTTTGTGTAAAAGATTCAAAAAGTAGATTTTATTGTCAAATAACCTAACCATATTTCGATGTGTGGTCGTCAGAAAATGATTTTTTTATGGTCGATTCCTAGACATATAGGTACATAACCTCAAACTATTTAAGAATAAAAATTACCAGCATGGAAGTAAGTACTTACTTACATTAAAATGGTCTTCACAAACAAAAGTAATGCCCTTCTCTTAAGTGTATTTTTGCTTGCGCCTGGTAAAGTAACAAATATTTTATCTGGAGTTTTAATAGACGTTGATTTACACACTCGAACAATGCAATACTTGGAATACAAAGTTTTTTTCGGCTTTATCCATTTTTAAAGCTTTCAGAAACAAATTAGGTCACAAGAACTCAGAGCGTGATACACGAATAAAAACGTTAACAAATGACGTCACACCATGGGGCAGCCATCTTTATGATGTAAGGCGCGTTTTGGCGGACTTTCAAATTTTATGGTTTTTAAAGTCGTTTTAAAAGTAAAGTTTATATTTTTTTGAAAAAATAGACATGCGAGGTGTTAGGAGATTTGATAAAGCGTCAATTCCCACCAAAAGCCAAATTTATGCTTGTACCCTATTGTTGAGCTTGTATATTTAATATAGGTTAATAGTTGTTTGATAATTATTGATCGTGTTCATTGTTTTACCACAGGGGTATTGTCAACTGTCAAGGACATGCCCTATACCAAAGAAATTAAAATAGGTTTGGTTTTGAGTGATGCAAGAAGAATTTTTTAAACTATCAGCTGTGAAGTTGACAATTATTGCTTCTTCTAGCCAACAGCACGGTGAATTTATCTATTGGAGTGCAAAAACAAAGAAGTTATGACCGAACATACATAAAAAATATATACACAGCTCAAATTGAGAACCTCTTTTTTTTAGGTTAGGTTTTCGTACCTTTCTAATTTCGTAGTGACCCTTTGATAAGCAATATTTTTGCATAATTTAAATAAAACGATAAAAATAATAAATATACACCTAACCTTATTTCACTTGAGTTTTTAAATGTTGCAAGAATTCGTGATAGGAAAGTGCAGTTTCCACTCGATCTTCGATCAACCTTTCGAAGAACACACCTCTATTAGCACTATTGTCTCTAAGCACTTGTATCGTTGGCGCAAAAGGTTTTTCCTCGTTCAAATATTGGATAAATTGATGTAGTCTTTGATTTCTAATATTTTCTAAAACTGGCAAATTGTACATTTCCTCCGGAATGGAATTGTAGTGCTGCACACCCAGCGCTTCGTTTAAAAATTCCATGGAAACGTTGGGACAAACGAAAATAATCATATTCTCCCCCATATCCAACAAAAACGCTCCTTTATTTTCAAGAGATCTGGCAGTAAGTTGTAACCTAGGTGGCATCGATACAGGTTCTTCTTCGGAATTCATAATAACTTCTTGCTGTTCCAGATTATGTATGGGAAACAAATCGGGATAAATATCCTTGATGAGCATATGTAAAGGTTTCGTTTTCATATCGATCATCTTCATAACTCTGTCGTCTAATCTCGTAGATGTATTCGTTCTAAATGCAATGTATTTAAGAAGAGCTGATATATACAAAGGCAATAATCGCAAACAATTCGGCACTAATAAACCCGAAACGGGACTACCTTGATTAAGGCTCATTTTATAACTCGATAGTATATCTATTGCTACGTTAATGAACGCCTCTCGGGCGTCCAATAGACTCGATTGCATCGACCGATCTACGGCCATCTTGGATAACAATCCTATAATACATTGTTGGTCTGCTGAATGGATAATTTCTTGAAGATTGGACGCTACAGGTAAACACATCGTATGCACTCTAATTCTACGTTCTCCTTTACTAGAAGTATACAGTAAGGCTGCTTGGAAACAAACAGTTTGCACATCAGCTAAACTTTCATCGATAGCCATTTGCATCCCAAATCCTGCGTCTGGGTTTATGTTGGGTAGAGAAAGTAAATCTGTAGATCGGACAAAGAAATTACCATGGAAAGTGTGAATAGACAATCCTCGTGTACACCTTATTCGCATCACCGCTTCAAATCCGATTTTTCTAGTGATGTAACGTCTGAAAGTTTGAGTGAAACTATCACATATGATCGGCCTTGAAGGCTTGAGCAACGGGAAGTGATGTAAGCATCCACCGCTGAATCTGCTTATTCCCGAAATGGTAGCGATATCAACATATTGAGAATTTACTATAAACATATCAATAGCGATTTGCTGACCGCTGCACTCTAACGCTAGTCGTTTATAAAAATCGTTAGCTGGATTGAGATGAGCTACTTCTGTGGAAGCTCTCTTAGCCGGGTCTTCTCTTGGTAGTAGCGCACCAGGTCCTACGTTTGGCAAAGAGGCTTGGAAAACTGTTACCCTACCACCTGTTGGACTCATCATTTTAAAAGCTACTTGTAGGGCGGCACCGAGAGCTGAGTTCGTATCGAACGTGTTTGCAAATTTCGTTGGTAGAAGTCTAAGTAGATCTGCTATCAAATCCATTCTGTCTTTCAAGTTTACTAACAAATTATCCGGGGTGGGTAGAAATACGTCATCTATGTCCAGAATGGTCATTTCGTGCGGTTGAGTTATACCTGAAACAATTTTTTTTTAAATGCTTCTTTAATGGCCACTTGCACCGTCAATATAACAGTAATTTAAAATTTAACTATTAGTTAATTTTGAATTTTGGCTTGCATTGCAATTTAAGCCACGGTTAAACTCTTTTAAGCCACTGTTAAACTAAGCTACTAATTTTGGAGGCTTAAATCGTATATAAACCACAGTAGTATGAATTCTAACCTAAAAAACACACAAAACTGATGTGACTAACGTCAAAAAATAACTCTGTGCGTCTAAAAAATGGATTTTGGAAGAAGACATTTTCCTTGAGGATGATAGGGGATATATTATATTATAAATACCACAAATCTATGAATATTCAACTGAAATTTTAAAATAGCACCCTCAAAAGACCCTTTTACTGGGAACATTTGTTTCAGTTATTAGTTTATAAATTGTCAAAGTATAATTATTGAAAACAATTCAAGAGCAAGAGCTTTACAATTACTATCAATCATCTCAGGGGCAAATTTTAAAAAGAGGAGTTTAAATGGCCAAATGGGGTATATTTGGATAAGAAATCGACTGACACAGTTATTTTTTTGTTAAAATTCTTTTTGAGCATTGAGAGAACACATTTCTAATAATTTAAAATATCGGTAAAGATTTTTTTCTAATTATACGCCCTACACACAACCACCAGTAATCTAATTTTTTTTATATCCGAAATCTAACCTCAAAATATCATTGTCTGACGAGACTGAAGTTAGGTGTTAGTACCAACCGATTGTTATTTAGCAAAACTTCCCCAGATTGATAAGTTTATTTTAACCAAGAACCCTTAAATTAAGGTGCAAATGATTGCAATTTAATCGGTTATTTAAATTTTAACAGTTTGTTATTTTAAACAGTGAGTTAGCGAATACGGTGCAAGTGGGAATAAGGGATTTTTACGATAAAAAGACGATGATGTCATTTTTAGTTACTTTCCTGTTTATCAGAACAAATATTAATTTACCAACCGTAAATACAATTTATCCTCGACAGCCAGGACAATTTACAGCTAACGGGTTGGCAAAACTTCAAGACGTTGTCACTTGTCAGATCAGTTTGTTCTGACGTTTATTGACATTCGATCATCGTCTAATATTTACAAGTTTTTTTTGTTGCTTTTAAATTCATTGTTTATTTAAGATTAAAAAAACAGTTATTTTCATAACTAATTATTTAGGCAAATCTGCAGTGTGAAGTTAATAAAATGCCGAAGCAGCTGAACAGTAAAATGTCAAGAGATGGTAACATCTTTGTTAAGCTATTTTGAACGAGAATGCCGAAATGGGGGCCCGCTTACTGCTGTAAGAGACGTAAGTAATATTATTCGCTATTTGTATTCATTATTATTTATTGTTACATACTTAAATGTAAATGATTGAATGTTTTTAATGTTAGGTTAGGTTAATTAAACTTGTTGTCTTGTTTTCGTTAAGTGAAGAAAAAAACTACATCACAATATTTTGTTTTGCAACGTCATCGTCTTTTTATCGTAAATAAACAATAATAAAATTTTGTAACTCACCTTCAGGCAAAGAGTAAAAATGTAGAGCTGAATCATAAGCAATAAATCCAATTTGCGTTCTAGCATCTCCCGGTAAATTCTTCAATTCGTCTAATAAAATATTACTAACAATGTTTAAATAACCACTTTCAACAGCCAACTTAGACACATCTAACAAATACAGATACACTGCAGGTTGTGGTGGTCTTAACATATATTCAGCTGGTGCAATGTATTCCAAAGTACTAGCTCTAATTTCCGGTCTTCTAGTGGGATCCCCGTACGTTTTAGTTATCGGATCGTACTGAAATTCTTCCGGTAATTCATTGATCCTATAGCATAAATTACACTTCCAACGTTTGTTATCAACGAATATTACAAAAGGGTTTATATAAGTACGACAAGATCTGCACCTCACTATGACATTGCACTGGATAACTGGTAAATGATTAAGATCTCGGAACGGATGGATTAATACACCTAAAGGTAGTCTGGATTTTTGCAACAGCGAATTATTTTCTGGTATTTTGGTCATCGTACAACGAAAGACATCCGGACTGCAATTGGCTTGATCTAACAACTCCTGACCGAGATGAATTTGAGGAGGCTCTATTTTCGTTGTTGGTAATATGTTCGGTACTTGAAGTAGATCGAAGTGTTCCATTCCCCAATGTTTATTAAAACCTGTATTCAACACTCCTTGATAAGGTGTCTGTTGGTTATTCTGATTTTGGTACGTATTTGGTTGTTGTTGGGGGATTGCTGGCTGGAGATTACTGGCTGGTTGTTGGTATTGATACTGGCCAGATGCTGGTTGCTGATAATTATTCACTGGCAGCGTGGGATACCTATTGGAATGCAAGTTAGCTTTTTGAGTGACATTCGCACTGTTAGAAGTCTGTGGATGATTAAGAGGCTGTACCCCAACTTGTGGGGTTAAATTTGCATTCATTGCACCATTATTGACATTTTGAATGGGATTAAATCTTTGGTTATCTTGTTGCTGAATAGGAGTTGGCTGATAAGTTCTTTGCTGATTCATAGGTAAGGGATTTCCTAGTTGATTTGTTTGGTTAGGCATTCCTGATTGACTTGGATGGGATGGAATATGATGAAAAGAAGATCCTGACTGAGACATAACGGGCTGAAAGGGTGACACTGATTTATTTGACTGGTGTTGTACATGGGCTCCTGTGAAATTCTTGTATGGTCCAACTGGATTTTTGGGTTGAAACTGTGTAGGAGGGGAGGGTCCTTGAAGCGTCCTGTTTGGAGTAACTTGACTGTTCTGATTCTGAATACCTTGATTTACCTGCGTTCGATTCGGACTAATCTGAAAGTTTTGTTGAGGTGGAACTGGACTTATTCTAGGTTCATTTAACTTGTTAGGAACACCTATCGTATTCTGTACTAGATTTGGTTGTGTTCTAGGCATAGATGACCACTGATTCGGTTGTATGGGATTGAATGGAAAGTGTTGGTTCATATTAGGTGCTGGTTGTGACAGACTTGGAGTTTCAAAATCAGATTTTTGGATACTCTCCATTGGTTGAGCATTAAATGGTCCTGGTTGCTTTGGAAATTTTCCCAGATCTGGTTGTGATTGGAAAAGTAATGAACTAGTATTCTTTAATGTTGGCTGTGTGGGAGTAGATACCACATTTTTTGTATTTACACTGTCTTTCAAAGAAATATTTAACATGGGAGTTGTATTTTGGCCAATATTAGATGTTCCAAGTTCTCTAGGAGCTCCTTGATTAATATTTAAAGCTCCAACTTGTTGAGTTACATTTCCCACTAAAGATCGAGATGGAGGAAGTTGAGATTGAGGTATAGGCCTAGTGGGAGGTAATTGGGAAGATGGAATTTGACCTGACCGCAATCCCGGTGATGAACTTCTTGACGATTGTGAAGAATGAACTCCATTAAATTGCTGATACTGTTTATCGTCGTGTACAGCATTATGTTTAAGAATGTCTGTATTTGTTGAAATTCCATTCAAGCTTTTGTCAGCCATCATGACATTGAAACTGGAAATAAGAAATGTAGCTTAAAAAAACTTACAAGAATTAAACTAATTATAGGAAATGTAGCAGAACTGATATTGCTTATAATGTGTGTATAGATTTAATCAACAATTTTTTGAATGTACTAACTAACAAACATCATAACTAGATAACTTATCTGTCTATCTATTGTTACATAAAGGTTTATTTGGAAAATATCATCAGATATTAGATAAGACAAGCAAGCATCTTCTCACAAAAAATGAAAAATTAAAGAATTTTTGATATATAATGTAATCAGAAGTCTCCCAAAGCAATACTTTTACTAATTTTTTTACAGCTTTTATATAAGAAAAATAAGTTTTATTTATCTACCAAAATATGTACAATCATTATCAATTTTTTTAATGTTGTTTGTTTTTATTTTGCTGTATATTTATGTATGATTTGAATATATTTACGTCAATAATATTTTTTGCATGAGTAAGGCAGAAATATTTGTTTAATACAAGTACAATGTTGTATTTTTTTAGAATCTGTATGTTCCCAATAACTTGTACACTTTGCTTTTAGGTATATAAAGCAAAATGATATTAGAAGACTTGACATATATATCACATATTGTTTGATAATGACACATCCATAAGACTGAATTGAATTGTTTTTATGAACAAAGCAGTTTTGTTATTTCATTTTAACAAGGTGCAAGTACTGATTAATTAACAAATACATTCTTTATAATGTTTGTAATGTGGAAACATCGAATCCTCTTTATTTTGACCTTAACTTATTATGACCTATTTATCATATCATTATACTACTTCACAATGGTGTAAAATCCAAATTTTTCTGTCAATTATTGGTAGATAAATATAACTCTGCTTACACGCCTTTTCTTAAATAGTATTCTTCAAATGAATAATTATAACTACTTGACTTTGAACCTGAATGAGTTGCTTTTCTGTTAATCAAGTTTTATTAGGACTTTTTCCAGCATTACGTAGATAAATTACTTGCTTTTGCTAAACAATTATAAGACAACTTACTTTTAAATAAATAGTTTCTTATTAAATATATCAATTAATAGCTAGTGCACTACACATTTTTTATAGAAAAATCTTTTTGGACAGAAATAATCATTTTCACAAACGTCAATGTCAATCTTACGTGGCTGACACAGGTTAGCCAACATAGTACTAAAGTTTTACGTCACGATTGTTACATAGCACTCATAGCAGAGCTGATAGTTAAATTAGTAGACGTTATGTTGACGTATATGTGACACGCGAGATGACATCCACTAATTCTAACCTTGAAATTTTTGATTTGAATTGACCATAGATATTATAACCTAACATGGATGCGCCTTGTCACTATTCAGCTCATATTATCGTGTGTCGCACTAGCAGTGTGAGAGAGATGGAGATAGAAGGGTGGCAAAAAGCGCGAGCCAGCAATGGAAAATACATACAAAATTGAAATTAATTTTGTCTATTTATAGTTTATTAGGAAGTTTGGCTTGGGAATGGATTAAAATAAATTTTGCAAACGTAATTATTTATTTTCTAAACATAAATAAATGTAGAAATTCGTTCTAAATTATAATTATACATAAATAATAAATTGAATTGAATAGGCATTTTTTCCTTTTTTTAAACACTGTATGACACAATTTATATAGGTAGGCACTAAAAGGCATAGTTTCCGTATTATCCGGCTTATTTACTGATGTTTAAGATGAATTAATTTAGTAAATCTAGGCCGAATACGTGAACTGATTTCATTTTTCAATTCATTTTCATAATGAAGTCTGACTGTGAAATATGATTTCAATACAAGTTTAATCAACTGTAAAATATGCCCTTGAAGGGGATCTTGATCCCTAGAATGATCCCATAAATCTTGAAAAAGTTGCGTGATGTTCAATTTTCTCAAAGAAAAAATAATTAAATGATTTAAAATATTTGCATTTGACAGATTTGCAACTCTTATTACACTCTCGGCTACAGTACATATTTTTACAACATCTTGTGAAGGCTTGGAAAGTTTTCCTCTATATAATTAAGTAAATTTTCAAATTTGATAAATAATTATGAACTTACTTGTGAAATTTTATTTCACTTTCCTTACTAAATCTAGTTGTGCAGTTGTAAGCTGAACAAGATTTCACCATTTTATATTCAATATAATGTACACACGAATATATTTTGAATTTGCGATATTAATTTATCATTTAAGGAGTACAAAATAATCCAAAACTCACAATTCACAATTCTTTCACGCTCTTTTTGCCACTCCTCTATATCTGTCTTTGTCTGGTTGCTCTGGTCCCATGGTGTCTCTTTCTAAGGCGCATCCATGTTAAGTTATAATATCTATGGAATTGACGTTTAGTTGTTGAGGTCAGATCACGTCTCAGTTTTTGGTTAAAATATTTTAAAATGCCTAAAAAGAAAACGGGACAAAGAAAAAAGGCAGAGAAACAAAAATTAAGACAAAAAGAAATACGAACTGCAAAAGAGAATATTCAGCTGGCTGAACATCCTTGTAATATTTTAATGGAATGTGAAAAATGTCATCGGTAAGTTATTTGTAAAATAAACGTATATTGTTATAATTTTTTTATATTATTTTAGCAAACAAAAAAGTCGTGCTTTCTGCTATTTTTGTCAAAATGTACAAAGACTTCCAGTTTGTGCACAATGTGGTAAAATGAAATGCATGTTGAAAACTGGAGATTGTGTAATAAGACATCCAGGAGTATATACAACTGGAATGGGCATGGTTGTAAGTAATCTGCATTTCCATCATATTTCACGCATTTATTAAAATTACTAAATACTTTTAGGGTGCCATTTGTGATTTCTGTGAAGCCTGGGTATGTCACGGTAGGAAGTGCCTTCAAAGTCATGCTTGTACTTGCCCCTTACAAGAATCAATTTGCATAGAATGTGAACGTGGTGTCTGGGATCATGGAGGAAGGATATTCAGATGCTCGTTTTGTACTAATTTTCTATGTGAAGATGATCAATTTGAACATCAAGCATCTTGTCAAGTGTTGGAATCTGAAAATTATAAGTGTAAGCTTCATCCAATCTATTTTTTACAGAAATATTTATCACGAATGTTTTTTAGGTCAATCTTGTAATAAATTAGGACAATATTCATGTCTTAGGTGCAAGACTTGTTATTGTGAAGATCATGTTCGTAGGAAAGGATTCAAATATGAGAAAAACAAAGCTATCCCATGCCCCAAATGTGGATTTGAAACATCTCAAACCAAAGATCTTAGCATGTCTAGTAAGTTTTTAATTATCTGCTTATTTATTATTCAAAAAAATTCATATTTTCTTTCTTAGCTCGTAGTCACAAGTTTGGTAGACAAGGTCAAGCGTCTTATGATGACGACGATGATGATTATAATGAAGCCGCTGGAGGTGATTATGATGACTACGAATACGATGATGATGATGACGACGATGATGAGACTGAAGAGTCTTCCGAAGAAGAAAGTGATGAAAACAATGATAATAAAAATGACAAGTAAATTTTTCATACAATCACGTTTGTGTTTCATAGCAAAGCCTACACTGTATCTAGTACTGGGCAATTGTACTGTCAGTTCGACTACAAAAAAAAGAAACTATAATGTAGAAGTAAAATTGAAAGTATATAACTGATTATTTCTTTATTTTTCATTAACCCCAGTTTGATTCCAAGGTTTCGCTTTACTATGTTAATTTTTAAGATGCTGTTAAACTTGATACATTTGAACTACTGTGTTTCCTATAAACTAAACCCATACCTTCCCTACTGTGGCTCTGGTATTCAAGGTTTGGGATGGTCTCTATCTCGCCCTAAGACCTGAAATATAATTTCATAAATAAGGCCCTTGCCGTGGAGGGCCTAATTTCTATTAACCTTCATCTAGCAAAACTGTGACTTAGGATGTAGTAGGGTGAGTAAAACAACTGTTTATTCTTATTTGAATTAACTTTTTATTAAAACTAGTAAATATCTTGAGGGACAATTTTTTCAATGGAATAAAAAAAGTACTTATAAAAAAATAATATTACAGGCACTCAGTATACATTAAAATTAGACAATAGATAAGTAGCTAACACCAGAAACTCCATTAATATTCCTGATTACGGTATAATATAATAATAAATGCAAGTGTCATTATTGGATCAGATATAGTGAAAGATGGGGTTACGCAGTTAAAAAATTGCATTCATACAACAAATGTGATGTTGACGTTTATTTTGTCAGATATACTACAGTCAAATACATAAAATAGAGAAGCACATTGTTCAGTGATCGATTTTTCCCATATTTTAACATTTCTGAAAGAGATTGCTTATCCAATGTCTAAAAAGGTAAGATTAAAACACAAAGATCAATTAATAATTAATGTATAAGTTAAACAAATGTCATGAACGACTAAAATGTTACATCTATCACATAGTTAGAGAAAAATAAATAGGGTACACGTAAGTAAGTCATAGAATTAGAGTAGATTACATCAATTGTTTTAATATCTGCTCTACTTATAACTGGTAAAAGTATGCGCGTAAATACAGTGTTAGATTGTAGGGATTTATTCGGGAACGTCTACATTTCTTCCCAGTTTGACGTCGTCGAATAGTTGATTCCACATGTTCAGCCTTTCTTTCCAATAGTCAGGTCCTTTATTATTCGGGTCCGGTTGAGAAATTGCAATTTCCATTTTTTCTTGAATATGATCACCTGCTTTTTCTAAAATTTAAATATACTCGTGTAACTTCTGTTTATAATGTAAGAGTTACAATAACTTACCATTAATAGTGGCCTTGCAAGATTTTCTGGAGTCTTCTATATCTTTCAGTCCATTCCTGATATAATCTTGGAAAAATTTACTAGAATTCGACAAAAACGGCTCGATATCGGCTTCGGGGTGTTGCTGCATGAAATCGTAGAGTAGATTCAATCCCTCTTTGGTCTCGTCTTTGCTACCGATTTTTTGAAAAATGTCCGTTAGCATTTTGTGATTCGCTCTCGAAAGTGATCTACGTTGAGTCTCTTGTTTCACCGGTATATGCTGGATTTCGGATATTTTCAAACTCTGAAAAAGAAAATCGTTTTTAAAGAAATTAATATATTTAAAAATAAAAAAATTACCTTAAGTATCCTTAAAATGTACGATTCCACCTCTGATTCACTGGTATTCGGTATCTTTCCTAAATGTAACATGATTGTACCACCTTTCATCTTCGCAATCGAATGAAGAATGGTCTTGACGGTCCTTAACGGCGTATCTACATCTTTAGTTTTCCACCACATGGACGGGAATTTTTTTAAGAAATTATGTACTTCTAACAATACAGAATCGTAATCTATATCGTCTACCCATTGCGGCATCAACTTTATCACCCTCCACAGACATTTCATCACCAAGTCGACTTGTCTTGGAGAACTGCCGTTGGTTATACAATCGTTTATTAATTTCACCAAAGCACTGAAAGTAACAAAGGTTTAAACATATATTTACAAACAAAAATTAAATTTATCTTACCATATTGTGTTTGTGTGATCAGATCTTTCGATAACTTTGACACAGTGTAAATTGATGACTCTCACATAAGCTTCGCCGTTTAAAACTTTGTTTAGTCTCTCCTCTACCAATAGGGTTATCATTTGGTTCATCAGTTCTTTGATGACAGGTACCGAAACATGACTGCCTAACGTTTTATTATTGTAGAACTGTAACAATGAATTTTTTAAATACAAAATGGCAATAAAAAATAAATATCAAATTAGTTAGCAATATAACATTTTTTTTAATATTAAAAGAAGTATCTAAAAAAAAAGGATTTCTTTCAGTATTTGCTTCACTTCAATCACCTTTTGTTGTGAAAATTAATGCATTTGAACTACTATTGCATGTTCCAATGACTAAATCAATAATTTCTTTATCTTTTATTCCACTAACTCTATTATTTGACGGTTGTATCAATACCTTAAAGTTTCTTCAAAAAATACCGTCTACTTTTTAACCAAAACTTTAAATTGTTAATTGGAACCTCCTCCAAGTTATGGCATCACTTCAACCACCTTTTGAATGTGTTTTAAAACTTGTTCATTTGAACTACTATTATGTTTCCCAATGTCTAAATTAATAATTTCCGTTTCTTTTATTTTATATTTCTAATTAAACCCACAGTAAGGTGACAAAGCATTCAGATTTAAAGCAATCGTTAAAAAAATCAACTTACAGCATCTAACGTAGTCAATAAATTCCTGTACATCTTTATAGCGGACATATCTGTAGATAGATCAGCAATTTGCAATTGCTTAAACTGAAAAATGATGGCATTCATAAAATCGTCTTCGTAATCAATCATAGCATTGCCTCTTGGTTGAGGAAGTATCTCATGTAATTGGGTCATGCCCTGAAAATGGAAAAATTATAAAAATTTTCTTAATTTTAAAATTAGGTTTGTTCTCACCCCTAAAGCTGCCATAGGATTTTGCGATCCCACTTGTTTAATCAACCTCTCAAGAGCGGAATCATATTTTTTGGGAGGACTCGGTGAATTGCCAAAACTAAGTCTGGTGACGGCATCTCCGAAGCCTACTGGTTGCGTTGATGTTATTCCAGCCTGTACTCTAAAAGCAAAAATAATATAATTTAATATTACATTGCGTATTTTTACTTACCTAGCTCTTGCTTCTTCAATTGTAGGAATTCGAATTTCTTCGTTCAAGAAATCTAAGTTGTAAGACTTAAGAGTTGGTTTGATAGGTTTAGGAGGTTTCATTTTTTCCAATTCCCTCATAAACTCAGGATCTAACTGGAATGGACCTTGTATTATTTCCTTCGGTGGTTCTTTTACAATCATTTGTGGTAGACTAAAAAAAAACAATTTTATCATAAAGCTAGAATACCCCCAAGTATTTAAAACTTACTTAACAGGCGGTAACATATCTTCTTCCAAATCTTCTGGATCACTTTCATTGTTTACATCAGATACGGTATGTGTAGCATCCAAAGAATTTCTATTGGGAGGTGTGTTTTCTTTTTGAGGAGATATAACAGCTGTCACCACAGTTGTATTTACCTCAGCTTTAGGTAGAGCCATCGTTTTCCTACTCGATCTTTTAATTCTTTCTTCCAACAGAGACATGTCTTTATCGGATATCTGTAAAAAGCAAAAGGAAATTCAAATTAAGACAGTGAATATTATAACAATAACAAGTTACTTACATTACCGACTAGCTTATAAACTTTTTCTCCTACGATGTTATAAACTTGTAAAACACAATTAAGTGCAGCGTTTCGTACAGAATTATCCCTGTCCGAAATTTGTTTGGCGACTTCTTTCATGCAAGCTGCTGGGGTGGGCATACATATGACCAGACCTAAAAATTAAAATGTTACTTTACTTTGAGACTTAATAACTACTTGGACAAGTCAATCAGAGGGGATAAAAAGGATTAAGATGGGTTTGAGGGAGATGGAAGGAAAGTGAGTGGATAGACTTAGAGTCTCAAGGAACAGGGAGGTGGTTATAGAGGCAAAGAAAGGGGTTGAGGTCAGGGTAATTCTGAGGGATGTGGTAAGGATAACAGGAGCTAGGGCGGTGGAAGCGGGAAGGGGAACAAAAACCATTAAGATGGTGGGGATAGACCCATGGATTGAAGATGAAGTGGTGAGAAAGATAATAGAGGAATTGATTGGGGAAGAGACAAGGGTGATGACAGTAGTGAGGGAGAGGAACGGGATGAAAATGGCGGTGGTGAGGGTGGAATGGGAGGAAGCAGAACCCTTACTAAACGGGAGATTAAGTTGGAATAGAATAGGGTAAATATTGTAGAGGAGAGGCCAATATACTGAATAAATATGGGGCAAATGGATTAATAAGAAAGGAAAAAAGGGGTATCTGTGTATTAAAGACAAGGTAAGAGAAGGAAGAGGATAGCTGGAACCGTAGGATGAAGTTGCGCATTTATGGAAACTAGAGTTGTGAAATATAATACTTACCGAAATCTTCGATAATACCGCCCATAACTTCCAGACACTCCGCCCTTTGCCTCGCATTTTTAGACTTTATACCTTCCATTACATACGTAGACAATTTATTAACCGGGAACAATCTATTGAGTTGATTTAATAAAGCTTTGACGCCATTACGTACAGAATCTTTTGGATCTCCAATCTACAAACAATTTTTTATTTAAATATTGATCTACTACTATCATAAAGCACCCTGTATACATATTACTGCTGGTTTTAATAGAATAAGTCATCTTACCTTGTTAATAAGGTATGGAATAAAGGCAGAGGCTTCATTTTCCAGCATTCGATATTTTGCATCGATGAGCATGTTGAAGACGAAATGTAGATACTCCAGACCCTTCAGTAGGACTGAAGGATTGGTATCGAAGAATCTTAATGTTAACCATTTTAAAATGAGATCCAAATTCGACATCAAAGATTGACTGTTGTCGGCTAAATCGTCGGAAAGAGATTCGAGTGCTCTAATGTGGTATCTAAAAATATAAATTAACAATTTACTGCAATTTTCCAATAAATACAACTTACCTAAAATCTGAATGAAACATGTTTGACATTAGAGTTTTATTGATATTTGCAGCTGACATTTGGTCTTTTAAAAGATCTACGAACTCTTCTCTGGGTTGGGTGAAGTTCCATTTAAGAACCTTCAATTTTTGTTCATCGATGGTTCTTTGATGTTTCAAGTTATTAACAACCAATAAAGGTGACGTATCGATGTCATCATCTTTCTTTCTAGCTGGAACTGCGGCAGCAGATTTATTTGGAGCTGAAGACTAAAAAAAAAAATCAATTATTTTCAAAGTTTTCATAAGTACCTTAAAGTATGTAGATTAATGTAAAAAAAAGTTTACCAGCCTATCGATTTCCCAAATAAGGAAAAAAAATTACTACTTTTTTATATATATTTCTCTAATTACCCCTGCATAGCTTAAAAAAGAATAAGCTTTTCGAACTTCTCTGGTATCTACCGGTCTCGTTATTGACAACAAAAACGAGTCGTAAACATAATTTATGAGAGCGGGGTCCGTTTGGGACAGCAACTTGAATCAAACCGCCCTGGAGTGAAACATCTTATATTTTTATTCTGTAATCTTTGTACATACTTAGTTTACCAAATTTTTTCCGGACAAACCATTAATCGGACGAAAAAAACGCAAGAGACCTTTTTTATTGCAAAACACTTCCCTTACACGTTGATATTTTTTATTCTTCTCCACTTTCCTCCCAGCGTGAAAAATTGGAGAATTTCAGAAAAAAAAGTTTTGTGATTTTTTTCCTAATTTGGGAAATCAATAGACTGGTCAACTTTTTCTTATATTGATCTAAATACTTTAAGGTACTTATAAAAAAAATCAGCCGTATTGTTAATTACTTGTACCTTTGGTCTTGAATTAACCATACCGACTGGCCTAGAATGTAAGTGATTAAAAAACAAACCTTGGATTTAACAGCGTTCTTAGTATTAGCAACAGGTTTCGTCCCCCTAACAACTTTATCTTCCTTTTCAGTTTTCTTGGGGGCTAACGGTTTCACTGGTAAATTAGGTCTCGCTTTTTCTAACGCCGCTAATACTACAGTTTTAGATCCAGGTTTAAGCTTTTCTGTGTGCTTAGCCATAGATTCGTATCCCAGATGAATCATAATACCTAAAATAGCTTCTTGCGCATTTTTTCTTATCTCAGCGTTTCTATCTTCCAAGTTTGTATACAAATGTGGAACACACACGACCAGCTCATCTTTTGATATTTGCTTCGGAGGAACTAAAATTGATATTATCTTGTTTTCAGCATGTACATTACAAGGGTCGATAATTTTTGAAACCAAGTTTTTGGTTTTTCATTTTTATTTTAAATAAATTTATTTTCTACGAAATTTGGTGAAAACTTTCCTTATTATATCCCAAATACACTGTGATCTATTTGATTTGAAATATTCATTTTTTCACCTATATCAAAAAAGCACCCTAATTTTCAATCGAAAAGTCACGCGTCAAAATATCACCTTTTTTTTAAAAATTCGGTGGGTTTTTTTTGTTCGTTGAAACCTCTACTTTCTGATAGTCTGAAAAAAATATACATTATCGTGTAAAAGTCTTTCTATTGTCAGTGTGATGACCATAATATAAAGCCATGTTGTCAGATATATTTTCTAAAATGGTTGGGCTCACTATACAAATGTTTCCCATTACTCTAGTAAACTGTTAGCTTGTGATGTTCTCAAAATATGGTGGAAAAAAAGTATTTCAAATCAAATTAGTTACAGTGTATTTGAGACATAATAAGGTAAGTTTTTACGGAATTTCGTGTAAAAAATATTTTTTTTGAAAAAGATAAAAATAAAAAACCAAAAACTTGGTTATTTGAATTTTTCACATAAATTTTGAGGTTACGTATAAAAATTGTAGAGCTTTTTATTGCTCACAACTTTGTCATTCAACTTTTTTCCGTAGGACTTGTATTTTTTTCCGGAAATCGAGATAAACCATTTTTTACCCTTGAAAACTCACCCCCTCCCATTTCCCAAACTCGGATCGCCAGTAATTTACTTTTCCTTTCAATTTTATCACATTACCCTCCTTTTCTGATGGGTTTCATCCTACTATTATTTTTTCTCACTTTTTACCATTTTTAAAGCAACTGGTTTAATAATACTTACTTTTAGGTACATTTTCCGCCAACCAAGTCCAAAGTTCGATTCGCAAAGCCGGTGATCCCGATTTCAAAGCATCTGCTATCATTTCACCTTCGAATATTTCCTTATAGCCACATTGTTCGGTAAACGCATTGATTGTATCCATACACGAAGCTCTCAAAGATGCTTTACTATCTCCCAAACCTAATAAAAGCACGTATGGAAAATACTTGCATTAGTTTTTATACAGTATGCGAAAAGTCTATCGAGTCCATTCCATTTACACAAGTACGACAAGGAAAATATGAGAAAAACTGCTTGAAAGAGAGAGAAGAATAATTGTGGGCGTATCTAGTTCATCCATTTGTACTAGATACACCCACAATTATTCTTCTCTCTCTTTCAAGCAGTTTTTCTCATATTTTCCTTGTCGTACTTGTGTAATGAGAAAAACTGCTTGAAAGAGAGAGAAGAATAATTCAAATGGATGAACTAGATACGCCCACAATTATTATTCTCTCTCTTTCAAGCAGTTTTTCTCATATTTTCCTTGTCCTACTTGTGTAAATGGAATGGACTCGATAGACTTTTCGCATACTGTATAAAATCCGAACAAACCTTGTAGAATAGCTGGAAAAAACGTTCGAATGTATTGCTTAAATTGGGGACCCATGGCTTTGCAAAGCGAATCACACAGAGCTAAAGCCGATTGAGAAACTTTAACGTTACTGTCTGATAATCGAATAGTTATTGCTAAAGGTAAATCTCCTAAATTCGGTTTTATAAACTTGGCTTCGCTTATAATCGACGCAATTTTTAAAACCGCTTCACTTCGGGTCTTCCAATTTTTATCTGATAATTCCGTCAACAGACTCTCGGTTATCTGTCCGCTAATATCAACTCTGGGAATGAGATCGTGTATGTTTACTTGCTCAGGTTCATCGTCTTCCACTACATCTAAACTATCACTACTTGCGGACTTTACCACCCCTACAATATTTCAATTTTTCAACTTGTGTCAACGAGTGAGAGCGGTCGACTTACCTCTAGTCGGATGTGGTGGCTTTTGACCTTCATATTTATCACATTCGGCGTTAATTTGGTCGCGCAAAGCGGGTTTTTCATTTTCAAAAAATACATTCAAGGTGGCGCCCATGTATAAGTACATTATGCCCAGTAGCGTTATAGCAGATTGTCTAACGGCCGGGTTTGTCGATCCCAAAGCTTTCTTACAGTTGTCTATGAGAGATTTGACGTTCAGGTTGCTACAAACAAAATATTAATATATAAAAAGAAACCAGTTTAGCCTTCCAATGTTTTTTAAATGTCAAAGTCATTGTCAATGTCAACGTCAAAGTCATTGTCAAAGTGATTGTCAATTAGTGATGGGTAATGTTAATAACCACCTATGCTATTAACCAGTTTTTAGCGCCAATTAACGCTATGTTAAAAATTGTTTGAAATTAACCACGGTTAACAATTTAGGCGCCCACTTAAAAAAGAAGAAGAAGAACTTTCAAAGTGTCAAAATTCAAAATATTTTTAAATTCTCTGTTATGCTTCTATTATAGATGCTTTGCTCCACACTCTATATTCATACTACACCAAAGCAACCATAGCCCATGTTACTGGTCCAGGTCTATTAAATAGCATTGTGCAGACTCCCGATTATATCTGAATTCTGGAGCTTTTATTTACATCTCAAATAAGCTTATATTATGTCAAAATTTTTGTAATAACGGGCAGAACACAAATATCTGGTAAACAATTTTTTTTGGTTAAAAATTGATAGTTAATAACCAATAACCGGTTAATACCCATCACTGTTGTCAAAGTCAATGTCAAAGTCATTGTCAATGTCAAAGTCATTGTCTATGTCAACGTCATTACAAAGTTAGAAACTTACGAAAATCCGAACTCTTTAATAGCTCCGGCCAACCAAAGCAGCGCTTCTTGTTGTACCTTGGGACTCTTCTGTCCGAAAGAAAAGTCCAACACCATATCGCACACTTGTCCCAGCGTAGTGGCTTCGGCGATGGCGGTTAGGGTTTCTGCGACGGAAGTGCCGTTTTTGGCGTCTGAAAATTTTTCGGAGATCTCGGCGACGCAAGAGCCGGCTGAGGTTATTGTGAATTTGGTGTGTTCCGCCAAATATTTGATGATTTCAAGTTTTGCTTTGAGTACTTGAAAGTTGGTATCTTTGAGACCGGGTTTTTTGGAGATGAATTTTACTAGGGCTTGGGTTGGTACGGATTTGGAATCTAAGCCTTTTATTTCTGTTAGAAGTTGTTCGGAGGCGGATAATCTAAAATGTACAAGAATATAATATGTAGTTGGGAAATGTAAAAAAAATTACTAACCTTGTTTTCCAATTGGCGTTTGTAATGTCCGTTAGAATATTAGCGGAAATTACGTCACCTACAATGCCTTCTACTTCATCATCACCCAACTCTTTCTCGATATTTTGCGATGTGGACTTCGATAAACCTTTAGGCCCTTTAGATCTCACTACTGTTGCGGTACCTGAAGATATTTCCGGTTTCTTCTTTGCTGTTAATATTTTGTGCAAGAATAAAATAAGAAATACAAGACAAATAAAAATAAAATAAAAATTTCACACTATTTAAATGTTCCTTATTGGTATGTCTGCTGCAAGTACAACTTTTCTACTGATTTCGTAACCCTACTGGAGAATTAGAAAAGTGGCCACCCTATAGTATAGTCCCACGACAAGTTAAAACTATCTGTATATGGCAAAATACTTATAGTAAGATCATGAAAATTTCTACCGTTCGGTTTTCGGATGCGATCTTTTGAACTAAAATATTTTCAAAGATGGCAGACTTCCGGTTCTACCGGAAGTCGACTGTAACTTTGTTATTTTGAATAGAACACCCTGTATATTAATACATTTTTAAAATCTACGTAAAATTTTAGTATACTTTTGTATATAAACTTTTTTCGAAAAATTCATATTTTTTGGGTTATTAATTTTTTTGTAAAACATTTGGCGGTTGCAGACCTTTACAAATTATTTTTTTAAGAGGATACACTTGAAGATATGAAAATGCTTCTAGCAAGGTCAGACCTATTTGAATTTACGTTGAAACATTTTTCATTTTATACAGGGTGTGTATAGAAAGTGTTCAAAGTTTAACTTCATAAATTTCAAATTTCTTCATTTTTTTAAATAGAACCACCCGGTTTTTTCTATTTTAATGCATTCAGGGGTAAAAAATAAGGCAAATTCATGTATACTTTCCTATACCTAAACCTTACCGTTATCCAGATAGTAAATGTTTTCTGTAAATTTTTAGAGATGCAATAGAGCACATTATGTTCTTGTAACAACTTTGTCATATTTACCATTAAAAGCAAATTTACATAATCATTTTTATTTTTTAGTGCTTGTATCAACGGGTCAAAATAAAATTTAGACCTCACAAAATTTACAGAAAACATTCAATATCTGGATAACGGTAAAGTTTAGGTATAGGAAAGTATACATGAATTTGCCTTATTTTTTACCCCTGAATGCGTTAAAATAGAAAAAATCGGGTGGTTCTATTTAAGAAAATAAAGAAATTTGATATTTATGAAGTTAAACTTTGAACACTTTCTATACACACCCTGTATAAAATGAAATTTTTTCAACATAGATTCAAATAGGGCTGACCTTGCTAAAAGCAACCGAACAGAAACCATTTTCATATCTTTAAGGGTATCCTCTTAAAAAAATAATTTAAAAGGGTCTTCAACGGTCAAATTTTTTACAAAAAAATCAATAACTCAAAAAGTATGCATTTTTCGAAAAAACTTTTCAGACAAAACTATACTAAAATTTCACGTAGATTTCAGAAATGTATTAATATACTGGGAGTTCTATTCAAAATAGCAAAGTTGCAGTCGACTTCCGGTTCCGGTAGAACCGGAAGTCTGCCATCTTTGAAAATATTTTAGTTAAAAAGATCGTATCCGAAAACCCAAACGTATAAATTTTCATGATTTTACCACAAGTATTTTGCCATATACAGATAATTTTAACTCGTCGTGGGACAACCTGTATAGTATATATTAGCAAATTAAATAAAAAGTTGGGAACTTGTTATAAACAAATGATTTTATCTTGAAATACTTTACATAAAGTCTACAAATTGAGCTAAATAAAAATTCTTACCAGGAGGCTTTCTACTAACGACAGCAGGAGCTTTAGTTGGAGCTTTTGCTGCAGGAGCAGTTGGAGGTCTTTCCTTTTTAGCACCAGGAGCTTTTACAACGATAACAGCACTATCACAGAATTCTTTTATTTTGGCCATTTTCAAATTGTCTTTTTCTAATTCTACCAAGAATGGACAAATCGTTTTTTCACCCACAAGTTTCATTAGAGTTCCCAATGCTTCGGCGGATGCTTCTCGTACATTTGGATCTAAAATATCAAACAAATAAAAATAAATTATATTTACAGTCAATTCAAAAAGATCAATAAGTTTAGGATCAACTTTGCCCATCAAGTTTTAACTCTTCATATTCATAAAAGAATAACTCACCTGATTCATTTATATTTTTGGTTAAAGCAGTTGTCAGAGCTTTAAGTAATTTTTTATTTACAGTTGTCGAGACAGTTTTAGTGAAAGCTCTGGCCAAAAATAATGATGTTTCTATTTTGACAGCTGGGTTTTTATTATTAAGTGCTTCCAATACATCCTCTAGAATGGCTTCGAGATTTGTCTAAAAATTAGAAATTAATTACTCGTAGTAAAGTTTTGTGAAAAAAAAAAGAATGACAGCCTTTTACTACCATTGAATAGTCAGAGATGTATGTATGGATGTATTTTGGGGTGACATTCAATGAGACCTAAAAGATCTAATGTGTCCAATAGTCAGAGATAGAGTTTACATGTTTACGATAAGTATGGTCCAAGCGAAAGGAATACATTCATTATTTAAATTTAAATCGCCAGAAAAAAAATTATAATGGTTATGTAATTTGGGTTCTGCTTGACCGATCAAAAGCATCAAATATCAATAAATTCGATATTTGGAAGCTCATTTATTTGGCCACCTAAGTCTCCAGACCTAGCTTGTTTAGATTTTTATTTGTGGGGGCGAGTAAAAGATCTCTTTTAATCCGATAGACCCGCAAAAAGAGCTGACATGGTTGAAAGGAAACGACAGACAATACGAAGTATTTCAAGGGCAGAAATTGAAGCTGCTGTTTTCTCTACCCGTCAGCAATTGATTTCATGCATCGAAAATGGTGGACGACATTTCGAACATCTAAGGCGGCAGTAATTACGTTCCTAGTTATTTGAAGAGCTACTTCAATTTGTATGCTTCCATTTAAAATTGTTACAAAAAAAGACAATATTAAAAAAAAGTAAAACAGCGCCCTCTAGCATTTATGTTATTGATCAGATTGCTTCATATTTACAAATTTTTGATTGTTGAACAAAGGCTCTTCCGAACAACATCAAGTTTATTAAAATCGGTCCAGCAGAACCAGAATTACAGGCGTTTTTCCGTAACAAGTTTCCCACTCTCCCCCACCTCTTATTTGAAGAGATAGACTTAAACTTGTCCTATTAAAAATATGCAGAATTTGTAGAGGAATCTGATTATAACATTTAATATGCTTGTTAATTAAGTAAAATTTGAAAAATTTTGCATTTTGAAATTTTAACTGTCGAATACGCCCTCTAGCGGTGGACCTACAATTCTGGAAATAATTTTCAGGCGTTTCTCGAGGCCACTTTTGCTATAAAATTTTTTTTTCCCGAACTTGCTATAATCCACTCCTAAGATATGGCCGACGGTGTTCTTGGTTGGCCACCCTGTACATCCAAGTCAAAAAAGGAAACTTATTTGAGTTCAGTGTTAAAAAAAACACAAACTGATAAGTTTAAATGAACTACTGGAAAAAATTCATTCTGATAAGCAGAGTTAAGCTAGAAATGTAATAAGATGATATCACCTTAATCTTTATCGCATTTTTTATTCCCAATTCCTGAATACAGTGTTGTTAATCATTCTACATTGGTTGGAGATAAATATTAGTATCAAAATATAAATAACTGAATAAATACTTACAGTTAAATACACTGCATCAATTGCATCTCTTAACGATGAAACAACGTTTTGTTTCTTCTCTTTAAATTTTTCTAAAATAGCTGGTACACAGAATCCCGAGTATGTCTGGAATTTCTTTTTCAAGCCATTAGCAAGTCCTGCAATGCATCGACCCGCGATTGCGACGCATACGACGTTACTGTCTTTTTGTACCACCTAAAATTAGTTAAAATTGTTGAACTGCAATAGAAAACTAATAAAAGTATTTTCTTAACTATATCCTTTTTAAACGAAACGTCCTGTACATTATATTGATTTTAAGCAATCTAAAAGCTAAATCTTTGAATACATAATGACACGCTATTAAACTGCCAGCATTGATAAGGGTAATTATTCACCCAATTAGATAATTTCTAGCATATTTTAAATAGCTCTTGAAAATCAATGGCACTAGTGAACCATATAATAACCCTTCAAAACCTAATCCATATTAAAGACTACTTACTATTGTGTGTCAATCAAAACAAAAATCATAGACATAAACAAATCATTACTATTTTAAACAAAAGGATATTTATTAGTTGTAGATTTTTAAAAGATGTAATTATTTTACCATGAATATTTATTGGCCCACTCCTTTTATAGAAATATTTATTGCTGTCAGCAGCAGTTATTAACTTATTTAAATAATTTTTAATGTTACTTCCATAATAGTTACAGTCTGTTCATATTTACAGTGAAGTAATATCAGCAAGTAAGAAGCATTAAAAGAAACAGCTACATTACAAATAATATAGAACTTATAATTAGTCCAGAATACGATAGCAATATTGATATTTCAATTTTAAGCCAAACACAGGCTCGTTCTGCAATATTTTAAATTTATAATTAGTCATTTTACTATAAGTAAGAACAGTCTTTATCTTTGTTAGAGATAAACATGACAAAATGGCCACAGTTACTAGAATCAGGCAATACTATATGAAATTTTCACCAAAAATTATATCTACAAATTAAGCACCTTGACAAAAAAATAATTAAAGTACCTTTTTGAGAGCTCTTACAAGGTCCCCATAATCCCCGTTGTCCAATTTAGGTGTTTTTACTAAATTTTCTACAGCATCTAAAGCATCTCTTCTGTCCTGCCATTTCTTAGCTTCCACATTTTCAAAGAAATCTTTGGGTATTTTCGATAAGATTTCCACAGCACTTGCCAATTCATAAGGATCAATTTCTTGAACGACTTCAGCTTCCTCCTCCTCTTCTTCCACTAGTTTAATTTTTTCACAGTTTTGTATAAGTTCACAAAAAAATGAATGTAAATACTCACCCTCACCAGCTGCAACTTGTTCGGCAAGTTTAGCCTGTTTTGCTTGCTGGGATCTTATATATCTGTTAGGAACAGCCTTTTGCCCTTCAATTTTTGCAAATTCACCCTCTAATTCTGTTATCTGGACAGGTTGTAAGCTGGCTGCTTGTAATTGTAACCTAAATTGTAATGACATTTTTCTGTAATATTTGTTTTGTGGAATATAACAATTAACTTACTTGAGAGCAGCTCCTATCCATCTGTACATTTCAACAATCATAAGTTTAGTTTCATCTCTAACACTTTTATCTCTATCTGCCAAAAGTACACTAATTTTTTTCAAAAGTGGTTTAACATTAATAACTTTTGATCCAAATTCTCTTAAAGCAATTGTACAAGCATTTACACAAGCTGTCACAATTTTTGGATTTTTCAGTTCCATACCCTTGATAAGTTCATCTTCAACAGCTTCGAACTTTTCAATTTCAATGTACATTAGTGTGAGTTGCAGTGCTAACTCTCTAGTTTTTGTCTTTGGTGCTGCTATGCACTTTGCGACAACTCCAGACATTACTTCTGATACAGTTTTTCCCGCATGAGCATAATTTTCTACATAGGCTATAATTTTAAAATAGAGACAAGGTCATTTAAAAAACTAGTACATTTACTGATAACTATTGTCATCTGCTTACTGCTTTTTCATCAATAGATTGAATATATTTAAAAACTAATTCTTGGTTAATTGTGCAGGGTAATGTTATGTTATACTTGTATGTTAACATTATATATTTCTTGAAATTAAACAACCATTTTCAATTTTGGTGTAAAATAACTAACATCATATTAGAATACTATAAAGTATGTCAGTGACAAAACCCAAGGTGGTTTTGTTATCCCTAATGGAAATTAAATAAGAATATAGCTGTTATTACTTACCCAAAGTAGCCTCCAGTCCTTTTTCCTGGCCAACGGCATTGCTATCCAAAACGAACTTTTTAACTAAACCGAGATATTTACCGAATTCCGGAGATTTTTCGTCATCAATTTGTCTAAATAGTTTTGTAACTTCTTCATACCCACATACCCTGGCTTTCCATAGTTTATGAACACACTTTTCCTCAACTGGAAGTTTCTTATACTCTTCATCCTCCATCGTTATCAATTAATATAACAAAAGTTACAGATACGTATAGATTAAATAAAAAAATCTTCAGTATGTAGTGATCTAGATTTATGATTCATTCATTGTATAGACCTAAAAAGGTATAGCTTAAGGCATGACACATATAAATGCTGTCAAGTAAAAATTTAGTTGAATAAGTTTTATAATTATAATGAAGAAAATTATTTTTAGTTCTAAAAAGTTTGATAAGAACCTACCTCTTTTCACCGAAGGTATAAAAACAGACTAGTCCAACCAACCAAAATGTCTGATTTGAATAAATACCCCCACCAATTTTTGATCAACGACAATTTTAAATTTTTCAAAACGTATCCAAGTTCGGTACGAATCTCCGTTATTGATGTAAAATTAATTAAAATTTACGAGATAAATCAAAAATGTTTCTAAATCGTAAAGAGCGAACTGGCACTAAATAACGTTAACCTCTTTTTCAATTGATTTTTAAAAGAAACCCATTTATTGGTAGATTTTGACGTTTAAAATGCCAACTATATTTTATTTTTCAGTTTAGCCAACTTTAAATTAAACCACTGAACTATCGACGATTAAGCACGAAACACCAAATATTTGCTTTACTTTACTCTTCGTGAGGAATGTCATTGTCATTAACAGATGCTTTTATTTTCGTTGTATTTCAAATAAACGTCAAATTTAAAGATTTTACGTAAAGAAATTTCTTTTCATCAGAAAAATTATAGTTGCTGGGAGGATAATTTTTCTTTCTGTGTGTATATTTGCTTAATGGATAAGATTGTGATCCATCTTTTATAGATATTTAATTGGAAAAACTTCGATTCCAGAAGGAAATAATTTGTTTTACTGTTGAGACAATAACGACAGTTATTTCTAGTGATAATGTAAAGGTAAGTAAATTGAAATTGACTGAATTAATACTTTTAAAATGGCGTATAAATATCGTTCCTCGTTTAAGTGCTTGATGTACTGCCAGGAATAAGATTCTTTTTTTTAATGAAACACAGATTAAAAGACTTACATATGCATTATGACGTATATTTACGAAGATATGCACTATTGAATGTCAACTACTGCATATTATATAAATTACAATGATATTTATGGATAATGTATTATGAGATATAATATATATATTTTTTTCGTTACTCTAATAGTTTGGAACTAACATTAAATAACATCATTAAAACATGACATAACAACAAAACTAATAAAATAATACAATAAATAAACCTAAGATTTTTTATAAAAAACAAAATAATATTTGTTCAGCTCTTACAATCTAATTGTATACAAAAACAACAAGACAAATAAACAAAATAGACAGCCAGAACATGCACTCCCTTCTAACCAATCTGCCATACTTTATGTATTTGCTTTGTTGCGGAGAATTGGTTATATATTTTTGTTATAGGGAGAAATACACAGTATTATTCGCCCCATGGACAATTTGTCAGTCTGTTATTATCCTTCGAAACTTTTTGTTAGGCGGTTGACTATCGTCATCTTCGAACATCTCGTAGGCATATTCGGGAAGGAACTTTTCAAGTTGTTCGTCAAAGAATTTTTCCAAAGTTTTGGCATCCGTGTAAACCAGAGAATCAACCTATATTAATAACACAGATTAGAGCCAATTTTGTTAAATTTTCTTTCAATAAAAATTAAACTTACTGGATTATATAAATAGGCATTTTTGAACATTAACCGAACATCTCTCACCAACTCTTCCATATTTCGATAATGTATATCTGCACTCCAATTCAATTTTTGTCTTATCGAGTCCAATGCTATAGGTCGCTTGATAATGGAATGATATTCTTCATTCTGTAACAAAAAATAATTTTTGCAAATTGACACTTAAAAATTTACATTCAACTTACATCAATTCCGATTACTTCTCTAAATGGCAAACTAGGGTCGTACTGACAGTATAGCTCTAAAACCAGTCTTTCTGCTATTTTTCTTTCCTTCAAACTTAGCTCACCGTCCTTCTTTTCCGACAAAATATTTTCTGGGATGTCGGAAAAGTTCATACACAATAGGCATTGCCAAGTATCATTTTCTCTAAAAAATAATAATTAGTACAAAAAACTGATCATTTTATTCGCGAGGACTGGTAAATTCTTTCGTTAACGAATTATATGCCTTTTTGGTGCCCCACGTTGGGCGCCAATAAAGGAATGTATATTTTAAATGTTACTTACTCGACAGTCAAATTAGGAATATGACAATATTGGTGGAAAACTTTAGGACATTTGTCACAGCAAACCAATTCGCCGCCATCCATGCAAACGGCGCACCAATCTTCGTTCGGATCATCTTTACTAGTTTCGGATAATTCAGATTTTATTTTTGGTCCCACACTACCGACACCAGAATCTCCAGTTGAACTATCCACGTGTGGCGATCCACCCTTTGCAAATAAATAAAAAAACATGTTATGTAATCGAACCAGAGTAGTTCAAATAGTTACCTTTTGCCTTCCCTCGGCAAGAACTTGTACTCCATTCGAATCTAACTTCGCAATGGTAGCCATTAAATCCTTGACGGAATCTTCGCAAAACTTATCCAGACTCCGTTCGGTATCGGATTTACCTTGAACATGATTAGGACTCGGCGTTTTTGGAATGGTCGACGTTACGGTACCTGGTAGATTCTTGTTCGGGTCGTTGGGCGTTTGCTGTCTCAATGTTATTTTGAAGTTGTCATTTATCGATGGTAAAGTCATATTACGATTCGCGTTGCCATTTGTCGACTCTAAAACATAGAAGGAGCTTTTGACAAATAGATACTCCACAGAAGGCTGTCAAAAATCATTTAATAGAAGAGGAGTAGACAGTACAACATCCATACAAAATAAGGCATGTACTTACCCGAGGTACTTTGTTGGGGCGTATGCCATTTAACTCCTCCCCCGCTGGGATATTGAGGCAACCGTTGAAGTTGCTGCTGCTGCTGTTGTTGTTGTTGCTGCTGCTGTTGTTGTTGATGCTGCGATTGCTGTTGAGTTTGCTGCTGTTGTTGAACTGGCATACGGTTTTGTTGAGACGACATCAACATTCTTACTGGATTATTTTGTGTGAACCTGTTGGAAAGTTTCTATAGTAGTATAGTCATGGTGAAATTTTTTTACAAATAAATGCGCGACAGAACTCATCAGAATATCAAGTTACCTTATTTGTTGTTGGCCTGGAAATCGATTTTGAAACTGCTGCGCTATATGTGGTTGTATAGCCTGGTATTGGCCGGGACCTGTTTGTATGTAGACGTGATTGAATCCATTGTTGGTATTACTTGCCGTGTTCGGTTGTAAAAGATGTCTTAAATTACTACGATCCGTCATCATCCCTTGGGGATGGGTCGACGATGAGACCTGTAGAAATAAATTTGAATATTTCGGTGAAATTTGGTATAATATATCTTACAACGTTGGGTCAAGACAAAAAGCTTAAACGAATAGATATACTAGGTGGTCCAGTCGGGTTAGCATTAAAGGTGGATGTAATAGCTGTAGGCGAGTGTTGATGAAATCTCTCAAAAATTCATGGTTAATGATAAATAATCAATTGCCTCCACCGGTTTTTAGGCTGTGCTAATTGCACAATAACAGTGTATAGCCAAAACAACCAAAAATGGGCCTGTTTTTCGACATGTTTTCTAAATTTACTCGAAAAGCATTAAGTTTATCGTGCATACAGTTGGTTCGGTGAATTTTTTCCCATGCGTCATCATTCATATACAAACGCAATACATTAAATGGCACGTATGTCGTAGATTGATGGTTTAATTAGGGTGTGGCTAAAATGTCGGTGTACGTTATTTAATATTGAAGCTGGTGTAATAGATATTTGTAGATACTATTTCACAGTTATTTAGCAATATGCTACCTAAACCTTTGGTTTGAAAAAACTGTTAGTATTCCAGAGTTTTATGAGGTTATTCCGCAAATTTACTTGTTTACTAGACATTGTTAGAATGATGACATATGCCACAAAAAATTGTTTAAATTTGCAATAATGTTTTTACACATACTAGAAGGTTACAGCTATCATATGCAATGATTTAATCAACAATTGTTTTGGTTTAACTGACTCAGACGTTTGTTTAAAAAATTAGTTAAAATTTTACCTTAGTAAAGATTAAGATATCTGTGCGGTTTTTTATTTTAATTCAAGTCTGAAAACACCAACTTGAAGGACTTGAAAAAACACAACTTTTGGCGTTTTGAACGTTCAATTCAGACCATTTGATCCCCAGTAATTAATCAACGGTTCTCGGCAAACGATCAACAAGCTAACGAAAAAGAAAATACCGACATGCTGGTACGATTCAACCTCTAGCCAATCTGTGCTCTCGCCGCTATACTCAGCCATGCCCTCCCCTCGGAATCACAGCGCCGAGAGCCTTTTCCGCGCACATTCTCTCTTCTATTTGATTCAATTGTTGATAAGTTATGAAAGGTAGGTGTGTTGAAAAATATCTGGGAAGTATGCAGAAGGACCTGCATGACAGTATTTTTTTTCGTTATATTGTTGTTCGTTTGCCTAGAATCGTTGATCAAGTTTGGGATTCAATAACTCGGGATTAAATGGCCCGAATTGAACGTTCAAAACGCCAAAAGTTGTGTTTTTCCAAGTCCTTTATGTAGGTTTTTTCAGATTTCAATTA
Source organism: Galerucella calmariensis (assembly GCA_910591675.1). Taxonomy (NCBI): domain Eukaryota; kingdom Metazoa; phylum Arthropoda; class Insecta; order Coleoptera; family Chrysomelidae; genus Galerucella; species Galerucella calmariensis. Next base: position 81,278 of record CAJUYG010000295.1, on the reverse strand, counting down.
CAATAAAAAACCGCACAGATATTTTAATTGTTACTAAGGTAAAATTTTAACCACTTTTTTGAACTAACGTCTGATTCAGTTAAACCGAAAAGATTGTTGATCAAATCATTGCATATGATAGCTGTAACCTTCTAGTATGTGTAAAACCATTATTGTAAATTTAAACAATTTTTTGTGGCATATGTCTTTATTCTAACAATGTCTATTTCTTTCACCTAATGTTTATTAACAATTAGATTATTCAGTAACTAAATAAGATATCGAAACCGCGTTTGTTGTATTCAGTTCGTGAATAAATAACGTATTATGCAGCTTGGACACTAACCTAAGATAGCCCCCTTCCCTTTCTCTTTACCTTGGCTCAGGTTAGTTGATACGGAATCTAATATATTTTGTCACTCTGTCATACAACAAGGGAGATACTTAGAATTACCAAAACTACACAAATTTTTGGGTATATACTGTATAAAATCATAAAATAAAATATAAAAAAAACAATGCAACACCTGTTGTTGTTGTTGGTTAAGTCCCATGGGAAGCCTAGGCATCAGCGCCCTCTGTAAAGCTTGTGGTCTCTGCATTCGATTCAAGCTCAATTGCGTGAGAGTGTTGGCCAACGGTTGGGGTATGTTACTCATTCCTGGTGGTCCCATTTGCAAACGATTTTGTGCTGTAAATACAGAAAACGAACATTGAAATTATTTTCGAATACAAATAAGTAAATACTCACCCATAGCTTGTCCCATCGTTTGGATATTCGGTCCCATTCCCTGTCCTATGCCTTGAGTATGATTCTGTCCCATGCTTTGTACATTCATAACCGACGAATATGGCGAAGTGCTTTGATATTGTGAATAAGGTGGAGGCCCAGGCATTCTTGTGGTATTTTGGAATCCGGAAGGAGAGGGTAACTGGTGGAGAGGACTTATAGGTGAAGGTTGTTGAGGAGGTCGTATTTGACCGGGACTTGTCGAACTTTGAGGGGGTATAGAAGCTGCCGGAGACGATGGTTGAGAGGGGTAGACTCTACCATCCACCACGATTTGGCCGATCGTTGACATAACTAACAAGAATTAGGTTTGTGAGTGAAATTGTGGAATACGAACACATGCATTCACTGGGAAAATCAATCTTATGATTTATTTACAATACAAAGACGATATTGACTCCTCTTATATCAGTGTGATTATAATCTTTTATATGCCTTAGGAAATTTTGTTATAGTTTTCCTTTTTTATATTTCTAGGCCAGTCGGAATGGGTCATTTTAGACCAAAAGTACAAGTAATTAGCAATACGGTTGATTTTTTTTATAAATACCTTGAAGTATGTAGATTAATATAAAAAAAAAATTAGTAGAAAAAATCAAAACTTTTTTTTTCCGAAATTTATCAATAATTCATGCTGGGAGGAAGGTGGAGAAGAATCAAAAATAACACCGTGTAGGGAAGGTGTTTTGCAATAAAAAAGGTCTTCTGCGTTTTTTCGTCCGATCAATGGTTTGTCCGTAAAAAATTCAGTAAACTAGGTAAAAAAAGTAAAAAGTAAAAAGGTATGAAAAAATTATATCTTAAAATTATATATTAATAATCTTTTATACCTTTTCACCATATACATTTTGTTCGTTGAATATTAAACCCCATTAAAATTACTCCAGTTTTATCAAAGTTACAGTATTTAATATATAAATTTTCTTGTAATTAAAGATTCCTAAAATTCACATAATAATGAAAAGTGCCGTATTTCGGAATTAGGAAAAATTAATTATCCGTAAATTTTATCTATGGAACAGACCTAAATAACAGTTTCCATCCTTCGAAAAATTGTTTCCATGCCACCTTATTATATAATATATTTTTTATTGAGATACTTGGTTTTTTATTAGAATATAATATTTATATTATATATGAGTAATTTGCTAAAAATGATTATGTGCTATGATAAAAAAATGCCATCTTAAAGCCGACACTTTCCTTTTCAAAAAGCCCTATTACAATTATTCATATCTACATTATAACTGTACAATAGTTTATAATGTACTCCGCCGCGCTTCAGAAAATAGAGTTGCGCGGATGCGGAATACATACTTAGTTTACCGAATTTTTTCCGGGCAAACCATTGCTCGGACGAAAGAAACGCAAGGTAACTTTTTTGTTGCAAAACACTCCTTCTATACGGTAGTATTTTTTATTTTTCTTTACCTTCCTCCCAGCGCGAAATACTGAAAAATTTCGAAAAAAAAAGTTTTTTGATTTGTTTTCCAATTTGGGAAATCGTCAGACTGGTAAACTTTTTTTTACATTAATTTACATACTTTAAGGTACTTATGAGAAAAATCAGCCGTATTGCTAATTTCTTGTAGTTGTTAGGTTACCCCTATCATCTGGCCTAATCGTTCTCTACTTGATCCCACCCTCTGTTTCGTGGCTTTTATCTTGTTCTAGTCTTTAATGGATCCCATGTTGTTGTTCTCTTTAATATTTCTGTTGATGCTATTCTCATAATGTGCCCCATCCATTCCAGTCACCTTGGATACTTTGGTAGATTATAGGTGTGGAAAGGGCTTCTGAATAGGTGGTGTTGCAGGTCATCTCAAGAGGAATGAAACAAATACTTCTAGCTCTGGCATATGTTTGATTTATTTACTAAATACATTACACTACATACTCGGGGATAGTTGTCAAATTATTATTTTTTATAAAAAAAAAGGCAAACTTCGAAAAAATGACGATTTTACTCAAAAAACCAGTTATTTTATATAATTGATCATGTTAAAAATTTTTCGTGTATTTTTTCGAAAAGTTGATTCAAAAACAATTTTTTTTTTTTTTAAAAGGTACCCACAAGTCAATTTCTAGAAAAGTTATGGCTATTTGAAAATAATTTTTTTTTAAATTCATCTTTTTTGAGGTTGGAGAAAAAATTTGAAAAAATTCTCAAAAATGTTTTTTAAAGGGTAGAAAAAGACGGAAAATTTTCAGCAAAATCTAAAGGGGTCAGGTTCAAAAGTGGTCGATTTGCTATGGAATACCCCATGTATATTTATATAACTGGTCAAGTTCGAGCAAAACATAATTGTTTTTGTCTTGCTTGAACTTGACAATAACCTTCTTTAATTATATTTATTTAATAATGAAATCTTCGCACGTTTTGTTGAAATAAGATCAAGGGAATGTAATTCTTATTTTAAATATTTATTATTATATTATAAGTATCACAAAATTACTAATATGCTGGATAAAAACTGTGAATTGATTCATTTTAAAAATTCGAGTTTATTTTTTACTTACCTTTTCAAATTAATATCCCGAACATTTTTCGAAATAATTAACATTTAAAAATAAACCTTTGTGGTAAAGAATCCTATTAATTAAAAAATATATATTTCTCTAATTACCCCTGTATAGCTTAAAATAAAATAAGCTTTTCGAACTTATCTGGTATCTACCGGTCTCGTTATTGACAACAAAAGCGAGACGTAAACATAATTTATGAGAGCGGCGTCCGTTTGGGACAGCAACTTGAACCAAACCGCCCTGGAGTGAAACATCTTATATTTTTATTCTGTAATCTTTGTCACAACCTTGCTTTTATATACCGGACTATATTATCTCCTTTTGTCTTTGTATGTTTCTTTTTAATCTTCTTTCTCCATATGTCTGGTGGAAATATTGTTCTGAATATTTTTAGATCTTCTTTTTTGTTTATAGTAGTTGTTTCAAGTGAGTAAGTAATGACTGGTCTGATAAAAGTCTTATTAGATTTTAATAGTTCCCTATTTATGTCAATAATTTCCTTTCTTTTATAGTTTGTCCTAAATAATTGAAGCTTGATACAATTCCAGACTTGAAAATACAAGAAACAGTAACCTAACCTGACATTGACAGCATTCAATCAATTATTAATCGTAAATAAACCATAAGTAGTTACTAGGAAGAAGATGAATATTAGATAAAGTTCGATTGTGCCAGTGAGTGTATGTATTCAACTAATTTATTTAAAAAATAGAAAAAAATAAATAAAATTAAAGCATAATTTCAAGGAAAATTGATAGTTTATTCGTTAGTCAAAAAGTTGTGTGTCACACATGCAGTAGCCCTAACTATTAGCTACCTTCACTAAGCTTGTTCGTGCATCTAATAATCTTGGGCTGCTAAAGCTCATTTTCTGCCCTTGTGACACATTATACTATTAAAAGTTCTGTTTTTTAAGAGGTAGTTCTCAATTTTCAAAATATATTTCAAAAGTTATTGTGATTAAATTTTATAATTAGTTCAAATAAGAAAACAAACACAATAAGAATGTGGTGCAAAAGGCGTGGATAATTATGAAAGTTTTTAGTCCAAAAAAGCCTACAGACAAATAAAAGTTTTAGATTTACCTGAAGAAAGCCCTTAGGTGAGCACAAAAACCAAAAATTATAATTGAGACAGATCTTTTTGAAAATTGATTGATAGAAACGATTTTTATAATTTCAAAGCAAAAGAGAAATAAAGCTGATATAAATAAATACAGGGTGTACCAATTTTACAACAAAGTTTGTAATCAAGAAAATAGTAAATGTCCAAAACTTTATTACAAGAAAAGAAACTTATTTTTTTCTTCTTTCAAATGGAACACCCTGTATTTCACAGCTCAAATAAGGATGTCCAATGTTCAAATGTAACAAGAACCACCAAATATCCGAACCAAAAAATTTTTTCTTTAAACCATTGGACATTCTTTACAACAAAAGCTAAACAGAAAAACACACCAACCTTTAATTAAATCCGGCACCTTATCTAAGGCCAAATGTATCCTGACAGGTATTTCTGGATTGGGTATGTCGGCTCTTTTACATTTTATCCTCTTTAGATGTTCCGTCATTTGTTTTTTACTATACAATAACGCCATGTCACTACCATTGGTCAAAGCATGTTGTGTGAATTCTATACAATGATCTGTCATTTTGGATAATTGTTCTAACGCTACCTTCTTTTCTTGAAGTGTCTTTTGCTTTGACTCGCATACTTCTGATAATTTTGCTATTAATTGTTTCCCTCGGACATTAATTGTATTTGTTAATCTATAGAAAAGTAAAATAAGATTAATGGTGAATAATAATAATGTTGCTTCTACTATTGTACTCACTTTACTACCAGCTGAGTGATTTCGTTTACCAGAGCTCCTTTTTTGTCGGTTATTAAATTTTGACGATCGTCTATTACTTTCATTGCACTAGTAAGTAGAGCCCGTTTATATCTAAGAAATAAAATGAAAACAAAACGTTAAAATCAAAATATATACAAGTGCAAACAGATTAAACGTAAAATGTACTAAAGGAACCTATAGTTTCTCCAAGCATTTGAGATAATATGAGTGCTTATCTAGTAAATGTTGAATGAAGTTTATCAAATCGCACATTTAATCTAAAAGTTCCACTGCACAAAATTTCAATTTTAAAATAACTCCATACCACAACTAAGCCAAAAATATCACTGTTGTATGCCTGAAAATTCTACCAAAGGTATGTATGTATGTCTTTTTTTAGGATGTCTGCAGGCTTCAACTTATCCCAAGCGCTGTACTCTAGGATTCTGAAGTGCTGTGCAGTTGGAATGTATGCGGATGGAGGTTTCTTCTTCCATTCCACAATATCTACATTCTTCTTCCTCCATTATTTTGAGCTTTTTCAGGTGCCCTTTCAGACGACAATGTCCCGTTAGGATCCCTGTTAAAACTCTTAGCGCAGTTTTACTTTGACTTATTTATTCATCTGATCTCAACAGGTTGTAGTCACCCAGAAGAGTCTTTGATTGTATAAGCCCTACTAGATCTTTCCAATGGTCAGATCATCTCTTTTTCTCGGCTTTACCTATTTCTTCCAATATTACATTGGGGCTGATTCCGCAAAAGGGTTCAGGCCCCCAGAAAGGTATTTCAGTCCCCCTCTTTGCTAGTTCATCTGCTATTTCATTTCCTTCTATTCCAGTGTGTCCTGGAATCCATAGTGACTATATTGTTTTCGCCTAGTTCATTGAGTTTGTCTATGCATTCCCACACCAATTTGGAACTGATTACGCAAGAGGTCAGTGCTTTAATGGCTGCTTGACTATCCGACATTATGGTAATCCTTTGTCTTCTGTATCCTTTATCAATATTGAACTTAGCGCACTTTCTCATGGAGTGGATTTCCGCTTGAAAGATACTTGGGGTTTTTCCCAAGCTTTCAGAGAGTTTGGTTTCTGGCCCGAACACTCCTATCCCAGTTCCTTCTATTGCTTTTGAGCCGTCTGTGTACCATTGAATGGCATTCTTTCCAAGTCTGGTAATGGTATTTGGATCCCATTCCTTCTTGTTGCTTAATTCCGTAATTTTTACTTCCTTTTTCAAATTCATATCCCGAACATTTTTCTAAATAATTAACATTTCAAAATAAACCTTTGTGATAAAGAATCCTATTAATTTAAATATATATTTCTCCAATTACCCTTGTATAGCTTAAAATAAAATAAGCTTTTCGAACTTCTCTATTATCTACCGGTCTCGTTATTGACAACAAAAGCGAGTCGTAAACATAATTTATGAGAGCGGTGTCCGTTTGGGGCAGCAACTTGAATCAAACCGCCCTAGAGTGAAACATCTTATATTTTTATTCTGTAATCTTTGATAAGGTTTAACAAAGGTTCATCAACTCGTTCGCGTTCTGTGGCGGATCCAGAGAAGAGTTGTCACACTTTTGGTTTGAATGTTCGAAATATTCTTCTTTTTAATAATATGAACAGTTTTATAGTAAGTTAATAAGGCACGAATAAAAGAATTAAATCAGCGAAATGAAATATGTCGAAGATAATCTCAAAAATTGCAGAAACCAGCTGAGAAATGTTAAAACTTCACCAGATGAACCAGTTTTAATCGTAACAACAGTTTCATTAATGTTAAACTGAGACTGCCTTAAGTTTGAATTTTATATTTATCCAACAAACAAAACACATATCTGTATCTGCCTTTTTGTCACGTGCAAAACGGTTTTTATAATAGAAATGTGAACTTACCCGACATCTTTCAACATTTCGGCAATAAACTTTTTAGCTTCAGACGCAATTTCGTTAGTGAATTTGTACTTGTGTTCTCTGTGTTCTAACAACTGACAATCTCGACATGTTAGTTTGTCGCACGTTTCACAAAACAACGATAATTTTTCGTGTGGATGATTCATGCAAAATAAATTAGCAGGACCGCCGTTCGTAACGGAATGCAATTCGACGAGTCCGTCTTCTTTTGGTTTTATGGTATGATCCTTTGTTATTTTTAGTCTAAAAACATTTTCAATGTAATTTTTTTTTCTTATAATTAAGATTTTTTTTTTACCTTTGATGTGCTTGTACGCAATTATCACAAATAAATTCTGAGCAATCTGTGCAGTAGCTTGTAGCAATGGCGTCGTCGCTACAGTTACTGCATTTCATATCAGCATTTTTGTTCGGGTCTTCATTGTTACTAGCCAGTTCCAGCAAAAACTGATTCTCGATTATGTTGTCTGGGTTACATATTATACCGCACGGGGGACATCCTATTTGGGCTGGAAATTAAAGTAAATAAATTATTAATTCGAAAATAGATGGTATATTTAATAATAATTGTTTCACAAATTGCATTTGCATAGTTGGAAGTAAATTTAAACAAGCAACTGTAATATATCACTTTCGGATTAGAAGTTTCTAGCGGCCTAAACATAGAAGCATTTGATTTTTGGGTAATATAGGCCAGGGTTTTGTTCCAATCAAGTTTACGAAAAAAGATATTTTTATTATGTAATGTACATTTATGCGAATAACTTACGACCCATAAGAGATATGAAAAAAATTTATGAAGAAAATATTTAGCCAATAAAGCGCTCTACAAAAATTGTTCTATGCATTTTTTTCATAAACTTGATTGTATCTTTGAAAAAATGACAAAATGTATTGACAAATCAACTTTAACCTTGAATAACTTTGAAAGGAGTAAAAATATCAAGAAATTATAGTAG
>CAJUYG010000295.1:16081-73258 GCA_910591675.1 Galerucella calmariensis | reverse complement strand
AGTCTACTATCTTCCCTACCTTTATCTTCAACAAATTTTTTCAACTTTACTCGTTTCTTATCACTCATTTCTTCGAAAACTTTTCTCAGCGTTTCTTTTTTCTTAAGAATATCACACACTTGCGTCTTTCCCACATGATACTTAATAGCCAGCTTACGTGTACTAGTACAGTTTTTTTCATAGTCCGCCACTATTTGTAACTTCTCTTTTAGCGACAAATGTTTACGTCTAAATCTCACAAACATTATTGTTTCTTCGACGACACGAAAAATGTAACTAAGCCAAAATTTTATTCCTGCTTGAAACATTTAACTTTGAATACTGTTAGGTAGTCCGGAAATCAAAAACGGTCTCTTTTGAACAATGGGTTTCTTAGAAAAATTATTTTATGACTGACCATCCTTTTCATGTAATTTTACTCAAGGCCATAATTTCATATGACCATATTTTGATCGGAATTAAGGATTTTACGATTCTAGGAAGGTCGTCACTGGCCGTTAAATAAGCTGCCAAAATTGATAAGCTTCAATACAAAAAAAAAAGTCTGTAAACTTTGATAATTTTGATAGGTGGCAGGCCAAACACCAATGGAACATGTTCGTAAATTGTTCTGAACAGTTCTGATACTACCAGTGCTGTATTATTTGATATTTAAATACTATTAAGCCATTCTAATAATAATACAATAAGTTATCTATGGTATTGTTGCATTTTTGCTGTTAATTTAAGTAAATAATTGGGTTCAACTTCAGATAAGAGAAAGGAAGCCTTACTGCAACCTTAGCTATGTGTGTTGCTATCCTTGTTTTGGAACGAAAAAAGAAGACCAATGGTCTTTTGGCCATGAAATTTCTCCACTTTTAAAAACACTCTTTCAAATATTAGTCCAAGTGCCGGGTATTTTTTGTAAAAAATGTACGGGAACAGGTATTTTCTTTTTTGAATATGTTCTGGGTTGTCCCCTGAATGTAAATCCAAGTTGGCGTCATGGGAGGGGCTTCACTTCAGCCACAATCTTGAAAAACACGTTTTAGTAAAAATCTCGTGAACCGCGCATCGTAGGAAAAAAAAATTGTAGAGTTCATTATTGTAGATAATAATATTTGCCATCTTTTTTATTCGAAACTTTTTTTAGTATAAAGCATAATATGGTTTTTGCTAAATATTTGGTTAATGGTCAATGATAAATTAAAAATGGTGGTAATTGAATTGTAGAACATGAAATTTCATCTGAAACTTTTTCCCGTAGCACTTATAGTTTAGGAGCTGCAGCTTGGTAAAATTGCACCTCGTATATTATCAGTGGCTATATTGCTCGTTGTATACGAAAACCATTTCAGAACGCATAAAATGTAGTGTTAGTGTGTTAGTTAAAAAAAATGTCAATACAGCTGTGTACCGAACCAATTAAAATTATAAAAAAGGTAGAACGTGTCGCGGGACACACGGTAGGAACTTTAGTTCCTTTTAAGCAAAAGTTATGTAATACATCTGACGTTATAGATAAACAATTTGCATATTCTTTGGTGGTTGAGTAGTAAGCACACCAGACTCTCACGCGGTAGACCCGGGTTCGATTCCCCGCGAGGAATTTTTTTTATTGTTAATTTTATTTTTAAATAACCATTCTGCTTGATAAACAGGTAGACGTTTGAAATATTTAGCAGATAATGGTACGGTACCCTCCATGAGGGAGTCCGACTGGCAACATCTACTTATAACAGCATCGTATATTTAAAAAAGGAAACGGTAGCATTATACAAATTGGACATTCGTTTACCACAAAATTAGTGGAGCATTATAAAAATTGGACATTCGTTTACCACAAAATTAGTGGAAACATAAAATTGAATTGTTAAATTTTTAATTTGAAGTTATATTACAGTTTATAGAATTTTTTATTTTCTAGATTTTTTCCTAAGTGGGTCGTAGAAAAAATATGCTGCTCGACTCGTGTGGATTGTCCATATCGCACTTGAACGATTGAGCACTCCGCCTACGGCGTCGTGCTTCATCTTCGTCCTCGTGCGATATGGCCATCATATCCACACTAGTTGCACAAACTAAAATTTCTTTCAAAATATGCCCTTTTACATTTAAAAACTACCTGCCAAATGTCAAATCAATTTATCAATCCATTTTAAAGTTATCGAATTAAAACATTCAAGTTTTCAAAATTTCAACACCCTGTATTTCGAAAAGTAAATGTGCTAGACCCCTTAATCGCGCAAAAAAAATTATGGAAATAATAGTAAAAATTTATCCGAACAAATTCAAGTAGATCACTAGCACTGCGAATACCAGCTTTACATAGAATTTCAATATAGCATCGGTGGTTCAGTGGTTAGAATTCTCGCATTGCACGCGGGCGGCCCGGGTTCGAATCCGGGCATGAGCATATTTATTATTATGAATCGCTGCTTCGTAAACGAGAGAGAGACTAAGGAGGCACAAGCACGCAAAAGCAAGGCACATAACGAAGCAATGTAACATAACGCAGCGTAACGTAACGCGTAACGGTCAGATCTTTTGCGTCGCGACCCCTGGTCGCTCAAACATAACCTGGCGTAAAGAACTAAAGTTCCAATAATGTGGAGAACAACTAATATTTCATCGATCTTTATTGTTGCTTAAAACGGTATCATTATATAAAAGATTGTCAATGTAGCAAAAAACAATAGTGCATCACACTACATCGTAAGAATTGTTATTGTTATTCTTGATATTATTATTATTAATTAACGTTATGCTTGTATTATGCTATTTTATATAGTACAGTATTATTTTATATTGTATATTATAATATATTGTAATATTAGAAATGATTTTTTTTAATAGAACAATATGAAGGTTGGTATATTTGAATTCAGGGGACACCCCTGAACATATTCAAAAAAAAATATACCTGTTCCCGTACATTTTTTTCAGAACCTACTTTTTTGGCTGGGGTTCTTGAACTATATGTTAAATTCTCAAATACAAACAAATCCTAGACAATATGTTTAGACCAATGGTCTTTTGGCCATGAAATTTCTCCACTTTTTAAAACACTCTTTCAAATATGTTAAATTCTCAAATACAAACAAATCTTAGACAATATGTTTGCCCAGAAATACAGGAACTGTTACTATAGAAAATTTTAAATTTGAGTATATTTTTCCCATTCATCCGATCTGAATCTTCGTTTTTGACAATATGTCCATACTACAATGTCTACCACCCCGTATATGGTATAAAGTTGAATTAATTTGTCTTGAATTTCATCTCAATAAAGGTTCATTGCCACTTAAATACATTATGTTACAATTCAAGACATATTTAACCTTGAAGGTGCCCCGCTGTTTACATTATGAGTATTAAATAACTTAAAATTAAATTGTTTTATTATAAAATGAAGTTAAACAATGACCACAAATTTTAACTTAACCATAAATAAACAGTAAGGTCAGTATGTAGTGTTTTTAAATAGATATAATTATTGAATTTCAAATTGCCATATATACTTTTGGTTTCGTAAGTATATCAACACAATGAAAGCATAAAAAATCCATCATTACCTTTTTGTTGTAACAATGAGGAATTCCTTCACTTTTATTAATAATATGTACACTTATGGTTACCAAAATGTGCTTAGCATCCAAATTAACACATTTACTTTTGAAACTAAAATAATGTATCTGACAAAACTTACCTGGCAATCCTTCATTTGAGTGTTCATACAATCTACTATCTATACAACTAGAACAGGAATTATGCAGACACTCCAGTAACTTTGGATTATCTGCAGCACTAAGAACTCTGTCACAAAATATACATTTGAATGTAAAGCTTTCTCTAGTTGTAGGGCTCTCGACAGTTTCTACATGATGCTCCTCAGGTGGAGTATTAAATACATCATCTTTAGAGATATCTTTTGAATTTTCACTTTCAAGGTTGTTTGATTCTGAAAGAAGTTGGTCTATCATCATCTCTTGGGCAGGAGTAAGAGCTTCTGGTTCATTTTCTGTAAGTTGATCATTGTCTGCTAATGTTAGTGGATCACCATCTACATAACCATCTTTCTCTCTAAATATATATAGAATACCTTGATTAAAATTAAACTTAATTTACAAATACAGTTTTAGCACTTATGTGGTAGTGAGCAGGTACATGAATACTAATTTTAAATGATTGACTTTTTAAGAAACTTGTGAAAAATGAACATTTTTAAAAAAACTATGGTACAAAGTTAAATAAAAATAAATTTTCTGGTTGTATATTTGAAACCCTGGATTTTTATAATCCCAGACAATATTTTGTGAGGTTTTAGATAAATTACCCTAGTAAGTTTTGAGATTCCTGAGGCTCCACTGACAATGGGGTTATGAAAGCCGGATCGTTGAGGAACACTTTCGATTCGTTTAATTCAGCCATACTTTTCATATATTAGAAAGAGGTCATAAACTTTAAAAATCACAGCAAGGCCACTTTTCACACTTTCATTAAATGATGCATTGCCACAAAATTCATCTGATGTAGAAAATAAATAATGATAAACGTCTTTTGCATTTAAATTCACTGAATATTTATTTATTTATATTATCTATGACAGCTTCAGTTTTTGCAGACGCCTTTTTCATTTCTGCCACTTTTCTCCATATTGAACACAGTACCAACATTTTCATATGTCAAAGTTAAAGGATGAGATAAAGGAAAACCCAAGTATAGCCAACATAGAGATAATTACAGATCACAATTTCTAAAAATCTAAAAAATATTGAAGCATGTAATATATACTATATGCTTGGGGAAATTTATTAAATATCAGGATTCATTTACCGTTGTGGATAAAGGATAAGTGAGCATGTATTTGAAACAGTTTCAAATATAAAAGTAGTTTATGTTGTGTTGTCTAGGAGGAGTTCTGTAGAGTGTAGAGTGGATCATTTAAGCATTCTCAAAAATACTTCAGTCATTTGTCAATGTCAAATCATTCGTTCGATTGTCAGTTTTGTCACTTTCCCAGTAATTTTAGAAATTTTTGGTTATTTATTTAAATTTTAAAATGACCAGGTAATTAAAAAAACGATCATTGGAAACCTTTTTTTACTATTTTAATACTTTAATATGGTTTCAGAGAAAGTACAGAACTTGGAAACGTAACTCCTCATAATATAAAACAACTTAAGCGCCTAAATAGTGTGGTTTTTCCTGTATCCTACAATGATAAATTTTACAAAGACGTTTTGGAAGCTGGAGAATTGGCTAAACTCGCTTATTATAACGATATCGTAGTTGGTGCAGTCTGTTGTCGAATTGATACATCGGAAAAATCTAGGAGATTATATATTATGACTCTGGGATGCTTATATCCATACCGCAGATTGGGTATCGGTACTCTTATGGTTGAACACGTTTTAAATTATGTAGAACAGGATGGCAATTTTGATAGTATATTTTTGTAAGTGTTTATCATACATTTTACATTAATTTATGACTAAAACTAAATTTGTTTATAGGCACGTTCAAGTCAACAATAAAGGGGCCATAGGTTTCTATCAAAAATTTGGTTTTGAAATTGTAGAGACAAAAGAACACTACTACAAGAGAATAGAGCCTGCAGATGCACATGTTCTTCAAAAAAATCTTAGAAAAAAAGATCTAGTTAACGGAATTTTTGATTTTTAAGGCTCAATGGTTTAATTTATTTGTTATAGTATTTTTACCATTTTTGTTAAGCTAATTTTACCGAGTTTTTTTGTACATACCTAATAAACTCAATTTGCAAATTTTCTAATGTGAGTCAAAACCAAAAATACAAGCTAATTAAATTTTGTAATGAATCAAGATTCATTTTACCATTATTGTGGATCCAATCCAGAACTAGTAAATAGATCTTTTACTATGTTTGTAACAAGGTAAGCAGATATTTTATTAACAAACCCTATTTTATTTTTCTTTGGAATTTTGTGTCCAATCTTAAAATGGAACATTTCCTTCGGTATCCAGTGAACTATATGGAAAGGTAGTACTTACCATAATAGTCTTTATTCATTTAATTGGGACAATAAAACACAATATTTAATTACCACAATTTTAATAAAAGTAATTAATCAAAAATATTTATTACCTTAACATTTTACATAAATATATTATTGAAAGACGGTATAAACTATTTACTATGATCAACCAGGAAAACGACAAAGGTCTTCAGAGATGTTATTTCTAATATTCCTGTGAAGTCCATATGATATCACAAGCAAATACTTTCCTATTTGAAGATATAATATCACTCAATAATTTTGACAATAGAGCAAATCTAACAGCTTTCTACAAGAAAGAAATAATTGTCCATAGAATGGACATTCACAAAAATATTATAATATATTATAACATTCATCTCTAACGTTTTGATAAACATAACCTTAGATACCAAAAAATTCGCAATCGAATTGGCACTAGATAGGTACAATTTGTACCTCATAATAAAGAAGACATTTTGAGATTAAACAGGCCCAAAATAACAAAATTTGTTGAGAGAATATTGAGACAAATTTGGAAACAAACTTAAATTACATAATATTAGTCAAAAAAAATATCAATTGTGATGTCCAATGTTACAGTTCATACCTGACAGTTCTACTCGACTGAAAAGTATTTAACAACTGTACAAAATTAACCCTACCAGGAAAGACCCTTCAGAAGTTTCTTTTCAGCATTTTATATAATTATTAAATGTCAATGTAAATATGTTTGAAGGCACTGAATGAATGGAAGAAAGCATTAACTGCAAAAAATTGAATGTTAAATTATTTCACAAAGAAAAAAAATAATTAGGCAGTATGAAGTGTAATATTAGTGCAACTTCACCACTGTTTACAACTTTCTTCATATGTTTGTATTGACATAAGGCTTAAGACGCTGAAAAGAACTGAACCCAGTTTCTAGATTTAGACGAAGATAGTATAATGTTGAGGATTTATTTTGCTAAAAAGCTTTCAATAACATTTGTTAGAATTTCTGATACCTGCCATCAGTATGATGGAAAGGTATAGTTATTAATAGTAAATAATGGATAAAATCAAAAATAATTTACACTATATACAATCGATATCAAAATATTTATTTTACTAAAAATAGCAATGCTTCGCAATTGAAATATATATGTTACATTTTGACAATGTAGTTGTAGTTAATGCACCAAGATATTTTAAACCATAACCTAGATGACTAACTTTCAGTCTGTAGAAAAACCTGATTTCCCCATTTGTATATTTATAATAAATGCATTTACAAATGGCAGCCATCAAAACAGTTAATTTCACTTGTTTTACCAGTATTGAGAGTTAGCCATCTAGATTTTCGTTCTAAAGTACACCACTCTATGACTTTTTGGTTCCATAACCAAGGAGGTGTCAACAAATGAGTAAAATTAGTCTCTGTATCACTTTAAAACCTTTTATTTTGTCTTAAAAACACTGTTGCACCCGCAAATACCAATTATATCACTATTATAGTTTCGTAAGTTCATCGATACGACAATTAACCAATTTAGTTATTGAGTCCGTCATATTGTGATCTTCTGTGGGTACAATATCCGACAGTGATGTTAGTTCTAAAAGAGAGGCCTGGGGATCTACTGCAAAATGTCTTACGATTTCTCCACTGTCGAGGTTTTGAAAGACTAGATTGTTACCATCGTTGGCGTTTAAATTGTTGTTAGATTGTATATTCCAAGTTCCCATAGATGGCAATGGAGCTGTTGAGGAAGATGGAGGATTCCACTCCATCTAAAAAAATTATCACTTTTAGATAAAATTACATATCATGCCAAAGAATGGCAGGCAAATAGCAGGATCACCCTGTATAGGTAAATGTCAGTTGCATAAATAATTTACCTGTGTTTGAGGAGGTGATAAAAGATTCAAAGGTACAGCATCATAGGGACTGGTAACCATTCCAACACTGTAAGGACTTACACATCCCCCATAGGGTGAAGGTGTTGCTAAAAAAGGAGAAATAGAGGAATTTACATCAGGGATATTATCAAATAATTATAATTCTAGATTTCAATTGGAAATAAAAATTTTCGGTTTTCGGCACTTTCTAGTCTCAGTCGGTAAGAAAAGTTTGTTACTAACCGGAAATACGTCACTCTATATTATCTTAAAAAGAGTGCTGTGGAACCGTAATACCGTAACGTCCATCTTCTGATTGTATGAGTCATAAGGTAAGACAAAAATCATGACTTTGAAATTGAACTTGCCGTTGAAAATGCTTAGTGATTTTTTAAATGTTTCGTGTGATATTATAGTGAAAATAATGGGAAAGTGTTGCTATAAAAGTATTTCAGGTATGTTGTTTTTGTTATTATTGACGGATCATGAAAAAATATCGACTTTAGAAGAAAAACAGAAAATTTCGTTAACTGTTTTATAACAAATATATTTGTCGAAAATCAATTGATTTTGGACACACTTGATATGTACATACTTATTTCTTTACACCGTTATTTGTTGATATACCTATTATGATATATCTAATAATTAATATACCCGTCATTGCTAAGAAGTCATTCATAATGTATTAAAGTACTTAAAATATTTTTGAACAAACCTATATTAACTTTATAATTTAAAATGTAAAATTAAATCTCTGACGTTTTTTTTGCTTCAAAGATTATTAAAAAGTAAGGTTAGAAAAATAATTTTGTTTACCTCTTGGTTCCATTTTGACAGCTTCCATTGAATAATCTGTAGTAAATTTGTTACCACCTGCAACTACCAAGCAATTCATTATTTTTTTGTTATTAGATACACACAAAAACATGTAAATAGGATAATGTATTTCTTAGAGAAACTATTGAAATTTTTGTTTTGGTTTTTAACAATTATCCCTCCCTTCTCCCTATGAAGGAAGATAAGGAGTTATTTATTTAAAACTTGGTGCATTCTACATTTTCCTTGCATTTAATGTATCAATTTTCATTTAAAGTTGGTGTTACTCTAAGAAATCATTAACACTAATCATGCAAAAAAAATCAAACATGTTTCTTTATCTGTTTTTGATAAGCTACATTAAAAAATTAGTGCAAAAACTAAAAAACAATTGATTATAAGTGTGCACATTTTTACTAAAAGGCACATAAGTCTTTTCGAAGGTGTAAAAACAACATTTAACACAATCTATTAAAATAATTGGGTATAACATTCATCTAAAGCCATGCTAATTAAACACTCAATATAATAATATATACCTTTTTTTAATATTTCCTTGCTGCTAAAATGTTTAATAATAGATTTGCCCCAACTAGCATTGATAGAAAACTTGTTGCTGTTTGTTAAAGCCAGCTATACCTATCTTTTCTCGGTATTTTAAATGTTGGTTGGAACAAACCTAGTACCAAAGGGGCAGAATTCAAATACCAGAATATAAATACGCTGAAGAATAATTAATTGAACTGCAAATTCTCCAGCATATACATGTTATGTTATATAAACCAATCCTAATCGTCAATCCAATATCATGTAATTGGATGTTGAAATCGTAATAATAGTATATGAAATGCTAAATATCTTATACCTGCTCCTTGTTTGAAGGAATTCACTTGAAATTTCATAAAGCAATTAATGAAGACATTCAAATTTCTAACAAACAGCTTGTTTTGTTTTTAATAAAAAGGCAAGAGGATATAAAATACGTATATTTTTGTTCCATATTATAAAAGCAAATACAAATGTATAAAGCTTCACAAAACCTAACAATCTAATTAGAAAACTCTCCAGAATCAACACACATTTAAATATTTTTTAAATAGACAACCTTCTATGAAAAAAAGTTACTAGAATACTAAATTTAATAAAGAAAATGATAATTTGTCTTTCATTTTACAAAAACAGATAAATAAACAATATTCTAACAATCACAAAATGTAACAAAATGGTTTTTAACAAGTATTTGCTATGGTAACACAAACATAGAAGTATGTAGTAAGTAACATGTGACAAGTACAAGATCACACAACAAAATATTTTTTTTCTATTTATTTGCAACTAGAAACCATTTCAAAATGTTGGCCTAAGAGATTTGAAATAACTAAAATAATTGAAGCTTTGAAAAAGGAAACAAAACCAATGAAGACCTCATTAAAATTTGTATAGAACAATAAAGAAGGAAGTTGATAGGAAGGGTAGATAGATAGATATCCTAAGAAGATGTCAAGTAGCTAGCAATACCTATAGGCAAAAACAGGAATGCCTAAACTTAAACACTAGACGTAAATAGCAGATTGTTGTATCTAAGCTGTTTTTTATTTAAAATTGGCCAACATTTTGAAAATGGTACATTTATAGGTATCTATTAAATTAAAGAGTGGATAGATTATTATATAATCTATACTAAGTATTTTAGTAAGTTTATTTTTAATGTGACATTAATACAACATTGAAAATGAAAATGGTTTCAAATATTTGCTAAAAGTATTGGGAATTGAAGAATAAGTATTTAGGGTACTATGGTTTTAAGTATATTAAGCATGCAAAATCCAAAAATTTTACAAATGAATATGTAACTTGGCAACGTTGCATAGGATTTGAAAAAAAAACTTGGCACACGTTTTGGGAACATGTGGAGTGGATTGTTTTTATGCCGTTTTCGTTTTTCAAGCTGATTTAATGTATAATTAAAAATAAATAAGTTTGTGAGATAATTTTCCCATTGATAGTTTACCGAATTTTTATCAAAACTGTACAAAAAGTGGTATAAAATGGTAGAGTATATTATCAAAAAGCTGTATATATACAATAAAAATTGTATACAAATCCCACCACCAAGAATATATATTATGGAGAAAAAAAATTTGGACTTACGATCTCGCTTTAATTGGTTCATAAATTGATGGGGATTCTCAATTTTTTGTCGCTTATTAGGTAATAAAACTCCTGGTTCTAAAAATATCAAATAATAAATAAGATTCAAAAAAAAAATCAACAATACTAAAAAAAATGTTCAAACCTTGGAACATAAAACAGACAGGAAGGAGCATTTACCAAATAAGTTTGCGTCCAAATAGGAGTTTGCAAATGGCGAGTAGTCGATTCCGTTTTGAAAGTGGCGTACTGTTTGTAGCTTATTGAAATGTATTAAATATATTATTATTGTTTTACTATAAGCTGTCATATACAAACAATATTGTCTAGGAGCAATGAAAATACGAATATAGAATAATACTTTCGTTTAAACTTATTTTCACCAAAAAACTACATAAACAATCAACGTCAACTTCAAAAATGAGTCATAATTAGGATGTTGCAAATGGCGACTTCCGTTGCATTTTCTTATACAGCTAATGTATGACAAGACTCCTTCCTGTCTGTTTTATGTTCTAAGGTTCAAACATAACCAATAAAAAAGTTATTCACTCCATGTGTTTAAACCAAGATTTACTTTTTATAATAAGTAGACTTTTTACTAGATTAGGGGGTATGTATGAGTGGTAAAAGTTAGAGATATGCAACCAAAGACTTTGAAGAAAAAAAAACCTTACAGAATGTTTCTTGAATGTTGATTTCCTAAAGTAAAGTCATTCTTGTGAAATATGATATGTACTACTTGTAATATCAAGTAGACAAACAGTTACCCCATCCAAATGGATATCGGGAAAAACTCCAGTTCAATATTGATAAAGGATTATCATAATGTCGGATAGTCAAGCAGCCATTAAAGCACTGAGCTCTTGTGTAATCAGTTCCAAAATGGTGTGGGAATGCCTAGACAAACTCAATGAACTAGGAGAGAATAGTATAGTCACCTTATTATGGATTCCAGAACACACTGGAATAGAAGGAAATGAAATCGCAGATGAACTAGCAAAGAGGGGGACTGAAATACCTTTCTGGGGGCCTCAACTCTTTTGCGGAATCAGCTCCAATGTAATATTGGAAGAAATAGGTAAAGCCTAGAAAAAGAGAAGATCTGACCATTGGAAAGATCTAGTAGGGCTTATACAATCAAAGACTCTTCTGGGTGACTACAACCTGTTGAGATCAAATGAATGCATAAGTCAAAGTAAAACTGCGCTAAGAGTTTTAACAGGGATCCTAACGGGACATTGTCATTGGCATGGAAGAAGAAACCTCCATCCACATACTTTCCAACTGCACAGCACCTGGGAGATTACTGGATAGAAGAGGAACATTTACCTAAGTTGAAGCCTTCAGACATCCTAAAATTCCTCCGGGAAATAGGACTAAAGGAACTACTAGTTTCTGAGACTCTCCTCAGAAACTGAGTAGAAGTAAGGGGGCACAATAGATCTTTTAGGTCTCAGTGAATGTCACCCCAAAATACATATATGTGTCTTGAATGTTGCTTTCCTAAAGTAAAGTCATTCTTGTGAAATATGTACTACTTGTGATATCAAGTGGACAAACAGTTACCCCTAATCTATGAAATATCTATTCTACATTTCGAGAACAAAAATTTAACAAAAACTGATGTCTCCAAATGAGTAGTTCAAGATATAATGTTGAAAATGAGTCAAATATTTGGATTTTTTTGAACAAGAATAAATGAAAAATGTAGAAAATAGTACACATTATGTTTTCGAAGCAAGTCTAGCTAACACTTCGGCGTTGGTTAACAATTTCCCCCCTTCCACCGGAGCGTAATAACAAGACATCTCATCAAATTCACTTTGAGTAGCGTGAGGAGCGATGGCAGTATACAAAGCGTAATGCTCAGCTTCCGTCAAATCCAAATTCATATCGACATCATCTGCTACAGTATCTTTATTTGCTAAATTAACATTACTATTAGTCGGGCTATCTTTTAACGGTATACGAATACTGTTAGAAGAGTGAGTCGATATGTTCCCTGTACTTTTACCCAAGTTTTGAACGTGCAAAGATTGCGTGCTAGTTATAGTTTTCGTCGAAGGAGACACGCTAGGTTCGCGAGAAGGATTCGCCGATTTGGCCTTCCCTCTACGGAATAATTTCGAAAAGAAACCTCGTTTTTTAGGATTCGGAAGTGTAGAATAATTTGGAGTCGGTGGTAGATGTTTCTGAGGTGGTGACAGTTCCAGCTGTGATTTCGGTCTTGGTAGATTAAATGAGTTATTTCTGCTCACCGTTATTGCTCGTATAGTAGAATTTGATGAGTGTAAATCCGGTTTTTGTAAACTATTAGTACTTCCGATAAACGTTTCTAGTTTTTTTGTACGTTTAGGTGGTAGAGGGGGTAATTTTTCTGCGTCGTTTTCTCTTTTATTTGCTGTTAACGTCGGTTTCGGGGGATAACTAGGTCTTGTAGTTACATCTACAGGATTCTTGAAAGCTAACTGTAGACTAGAATAAGTTTTAGCGTCGTCAAAAGAATCATTGTATGGTAAATCAATTAATACTGGTTTATCGTAGTCAGATATTGGTTGGGAAAGTAAACGAGCCTGTGTATCTGAATAAATTTCATCTAATTCGGCTACTTGGTTGATGAGTTCGTTAAAAGATTTCTCTTCTACTTTATCTACTGAAATACTGTCTTTTTTGTTCAATTTTAATTCGGAGTAATCCATAGTTTCGGGAATAATTTGGTTATTGTTGGTCTCCACAGCGGAATTCCAATTTAAAGGGACTTCGCTAACAATTTGAATAATACCATTATCATTTTGATCTACAGATTTATTCACTAATATTACTTCGTTGTTGATATGGTTATCTTCTGTCGGTAAAACAGTTTCTTTCCAACCGACATCTTCTGATGATAAAACAGATTCCTTCCAACCGACATCTTTTTTAGAAGTTACGGATAATTGTCGTTTCGTTATTAGTTTCGTATCGCTCGCTAATATGGAATCAAAGAGGTTATAGTTTCCTTTTTTAGCTAGTGTTCTTCGGAATGACCAATATGGGGGCCTACCTGAATCTATTGGCAGCAGCTGGAACGGTAGAGCTTCACTGATGGCGCCGTCAGAGGGCCTCCTGAGCTGGATGAAAACCTTGACGGCGTCGGTGACGTCGGTAGTCTTGTATCGGGGGGTTTTGAACCAAATGGCGGTCTGTTTGTGCACTTGGGACGGTTGGAAATCTGCCAGAGCTTCCCAATCGCCATTTTCTTCGAAAAATCTCACTTGTATGTCTTCTTTTGCTACCTAAAAATGAAATTTTCAAATTTTAAGTCGATTTATTTTGGTTATTGAAGTAAAAACTGGTGAAAACCATTCACCACGGGCGTACTATACAAATATTTAAGGAGGCTATATTATTTATAAAAATTTCTATTCACCATGGGCGTACGGAAAATAATTTTAAGGGGGTCAATTTATTTATAAAAATTATCATTCACCTTGGGCGTATAGTAGAAATATTTAAGAGTGCTATATTAAGTATTTAAAAAATTTCAATCCACCATGGGCGCACCGAAAATAATTTTAAGGGGGTTATTTTATTTATAAAAAAGATCATTCACCACGGGCGTACAATTCAAATATTCAAGGGGACTGTTATTTTTTATAAAAATTGCAATTCACCATGGACGTACGGAATATAATTTTAAGGGGGTTATTTTATTTATAAAAATATCATTCACACAAATATTCAAGGGGGCTATATTATTTATAAAAAATTGCAATTCACCATGGGCGTACGGGAAGTAATTTTAAGGGGATTATTTCTAATACAAAAGATCATTTTCCATGGGCTTACAATACAAACATTTAAGAGGATTATTTTATTTATAAAAATGATCATTCACCTTGGGCAAATATTCAAGGGAGCTATATTATCTATAAAAATTTCAATTCACCATGGGCGTACAGAAAATAATTTTAAGGGGGTTATTTTATTTATAAAAAATATTCACCACGGGCGTACAATACAAATATCTAGGGGGCTATATTATTTATAAAAATTTGAATTCACCATGGGCGTAGATATGGAAAACTTTTAAGGGGGTTATTTTATTTATAAAAATAATCATTCACCACGGGCGTACGATAAAAATATTCAAGGGGGCTTTATTATTTATAAAAATTTCAATTCACCATGGACGTACGGACTTTTTTTGTAAGGGGGTTACTATATTTATAAAAATGATCGTTTACCAAGGGAAAACGATAAAAATTTAGTAACGTGTTTCCACTTCAATGGACTTGAACTAGTCGAATTTAAATGATATTTTACAAACCTTTTCGCATAAAAGTATAATATCGTGCCTTCCACCGTCTACGTAACTAGTGCAGTGAGACAGTTTGACTATCGTCAAGTCGGACATCGCTTTCTTGTCGTATATAGGATGGCTGACTACGGGTGGTACGGTTACTGAGAATTTTCCGGGGGTGTCTCCTTCTAAGAAAACTTGAAAACATAGCCTAACGACATTCAAGTCTATAGAAGTTGGTTGATTTCTGTGACCAAAACCCGCTAGAAATAATCAATTATTGAGGTTAGTTAGTAATATAAGTGTAGTACCGGGTGTTCCAATATGAATGGGGCTCAAGCATATAATATCAGAACCCGAGTATAATAATATAGCTGGCCTCGAGATGTACCATAAACGGTTTCTACTATATGGTTACTTATTGGCTCATAAGCATAGGCGTGCGCAGACTTTTTTATTAGAGGGGGCCAAATATCACATCGAAATCTTTTGATGAAAAAACAAAGAGCCGTGTCCGCCGCAACATTGCTTTTGCATATTGCCGCCCTTCAATTTCTCGCAATTCATTTTAAGAATAAAAAATTTCTTCCACGTATCATTAAAAGAACGTTAAAATTTAAAAATTATAAAATGTTTTTATAAAGATTGATATTTTGAAAAATTGGGGTGGACTGTGCCCCATTTGTAGGCACGCCTATGCTCATAAGGTGGCCATGAAACTTATCTAAAGTTACACAGCGCTAATTATTAAAAATATTTACTTTGCAAGTGTTGCACACACTATTTTTTTCTACGTTAGAATAGAATTTTTTGAAAATTTTAGTTCCTTAATCTCAAATAATTTGATCTATTTTGGTATTTTTGTAAGAGTCATAGCTTAAATTAATAGATTATATATAATGTCAAAATTGATTCAAACTTCGTAGAAAATTTTTCCGAAAATGCCCCCTTTTAAAATGAGAATCTTGAAAAAAATTGTGGATTAAAAACATTTATTCAGTTCCAATTCCAGCATATTTTCAATCGAAGTCATATTATATTTTTAGATGCGTAGTTTAGGCGGATGATTTACTATTATTTGTTTAAATTTCATACATTTTTCCAGAGTTATTTTTAAACTGGATAAGTAACAAGCTAAATAAAATAAATCAACCTTTCCTATTCGTTTTATATAAAATGGGAATTAAAATTAAAATCAGAAAAAATAAATTTTTTTACAAATTTGACTTTGAATTTTAAAGATAGGTACACTAAGAAAAAAATCAAAATCAAATTGAGGTATTTTGAATTAGATGACAATTCCAAAACAAGATAGAAACCTAACTAGGATCAGGAACTTACTGGGTCTACCCATAACCTCACTTTTTTTGGACCATCATCAAGAAATTTTTGGATACAAATCTATATTTTCAAAATTTTGATGACATTATATCTTACAGTTTGTAGATTTTATTGTTTAGAAAATGCATGGCATGTACTTAGTACCTTGAAACCCAGACAAAAGAATTGTAAAAAATATGCAAATGAACCTACTTTATACAATGGCAATCAAGTAAAGTACAGGGTGGAACAAAATAAAAGAAACTGATCTTTTTCATACAAAGCATTAGTCAGAAGTTTTCATTTTTTGAATACTGAAATTACAGATTTAGTAGCGTTGCCAAATTTGTTAATTTTCTGATAATGTCGGTCATTTTCAATATGTCCAACTTATAAGATTCGTTCTATAGTAGTATCCGTAATTAAAACTCTAGGAGTGACTCTAGGAAGCTAATAATTTTTGATGAAATTCAGAATACATAAGTAATAATTAGGTAAATGTCATATTTATCAATTTCGGAGAACTTTATTTTAAAATCAACTTACTCAAAAAAGGATCAACGTCCAATAACTCTCTCTGTTCTAAAGATTCTGCCATCTTTGTTCTCTTGACGCATTGTATACCCACGTTTTTAAAAGAAATTAACGTATGAGGTCCATCTATCGAAACGTTGTTTAATAAAATTATGCCTTGCTCGCAATCCTTGTTATTTGCTTTTGATACCAATTTATAAGGATGAGGCCTTAAAATATATAAAACAAAGCATCCTTAATAACAGTAAACCTCATTTTTTGCAGCAGAATTGATGGCTTTACATACCTCTATGTTACGGTGGATCGTATTGTCGTTACTACTTTCAAGATGCGCCGCCAGATCGCACCACAATTCGATCCGCCGTAACATAGAAGTATGTAAAACCATCAATTGATATTCTAAAACAGAAATTTTAATCTAATGAATGAATAATTTTGGAATCGATCAAGTCCATAGTCTACATACTTCGCCTCTATATTTATTATAACTATTGGGACATAGGCGAAGAGTTAACACATTCACTGCCAACACCGCCCCTGGGGCGTTTTGTTAAGGATCAGTGCAGAACCTGTCGGGCTTGGTTTTAAAAAATCGTATTCGGTGACTAGTGAAGTTTTTATGTATTTTTGATTTTTATAATATTGATTCTTACTAAACCATGTTAATTTTTTACTTTTTTAATGTATTTACAATAAAAATAGTTTCATAACCTAATAAACTGACAAAAATATGACGTTGACCGCCCGACAGGCGTTGATTGGCACACAGTGATTGTAAATAGGTGGCACACGGTCAATCGTCACTATGTGCCCCTGGCAGTGAATGTGTTTCAAGCTTCTTTATTCGAGTCAAGAGCCTACTTTTGCAAAACAAACTAGTTATCTATAAAATTTGAAGGACGTGGCTTAATCTGTGAATTGTGCATTTTTTTTTAAATTGTTATAACCTATCTCAATAACATTTTGAAAATAAATAGATTATCATGTCTATGATTATATTTAGATAAAATTGAAAGTTCCTATAGCAACAAACAGAGTGGCTTATATAATTCCTAAATCTCCTTTTCTTCTTCTTTTCCAAGTACCTATCCGTTTTAGACGTTATGCTGAAGACTGTTATATAAGATTAGCTAGCCAGGGCATTCTTCTTCTGCCAGAGTCTTTGACAGTTGCTTTATTTTCAATATTTTACCGCTGCATACTTTTAGGTTATGAGTTTTGAATTTCTCCTTATTGTTAAATGTCATATAGGTAACAGATGTCTTTAAACACAAAAAAGAAGAAGTGTAATAGTCAAATTTCCTTTAATATGTCGATTTTCTCTGATAGTCTGATATCAACATAATTATAGTAACTCAAATATTTAAAATTGAAAAGTATTTGTCCCTAACATTGAGTCCTGTGTATTTGTGAATGCAAGCAAGATTTTTCCTTCCCCTTCTTGAGAAAAATTTAATTTTTCAGAATAGGAACGGACGCAACCAATCAGAAACATTAAGCATTAATTATTGTTTATAAATTCTCTTACTGTTAACAAACAATTTATTTTTATTGACAAGCATACCAAAGTAGAATGTATTTCATTTCACATACCTTTTTATACGAAAAAAAATTATAAGTACGCATTTTATTTAGCTTGTATACCCAGTTCACAATATTTTTCAAGATTCTTCCTTATAAAAACGCATAATAAATGTTACTAACGATTATTTCATGATAACATTATTTTTTATAAAATCGCAATATATTTATTGTTGAGATAATTATCGCAAGTGTTTATATAATAAAGTAATAACATAAAAATAAGTGAATTCAAGGACATAAAAACAATGTTTATGTTCGTATACATAATTGAGGATTGTATGTATATAGGCTGTCCTAGGTCTTCGTACCAAAAACTTCCACCAAAGACAACCCTAAGACTAGTGCTGCTAAATTTTAGTTCGCAACATAGAGTAATAAATAAGAGAGGTTTTAAATCATATGGAAAGAAATGGAACAAAGTTTGTGCGCAGCCAGCTGCACATGGCGCTTTACAGCAACTAACTGAACTAACAAACCCTGCCTCCCTCTACACAAAACTTCATGTTTAGTATTATTTTAATTTGAGGTTAGTCGTTTTCATTTTTGAATTTATTTTCATTCAATCTACTCATTGGCCTTTCTGCCAATAAATTAATTATCTTCATCATTGTTAAATACTATTATCACAGCATTTATCATCACTTATCATAGGTAAGTTGAAAACAATTTTTACCCTAAACGTTTGAGCATGGAGACTAGCATTTGAGGTTGGGTTTTCGTAAAATAATAACATTATTTTTCATTTTATCGTTTTTTTTGCAGACAAGAACGAAGGATTACCAAAAATTTGTGACCCAAACCATAATAATATGTATGTACTAGATATATATTGATGTGATTTAGGATGTAATTGTAGGTACCTAGTACCTACTCATGTGAAAAAAAGTGCTTTAATATTTTGAACACTGTATTTGTGTGCTTGCTCTGTAATATTGGTGTGTGCTTTAAGATGCCAAATTGTTTAAAGGGGTACGTCAATTGAATAACTAAAAAATTATACATATAAGAAGTTTTAAGTTTCCTGATCTAGATATTAAACAAATTCATAAATGGTTTGAAACAATTATTAAAAATTAAGGTGTTATTTGCTTGAAGATCATTTCCTTAAAAATAATTTTACCAACTCATTTAGATTGACAAAATTTGCACTTCCTTTCTAAACTTAGTCCAATTTCCACCCCAATTCAGATTTAGGTATTCACTGTTTTTGTATGTTATTTTGAATATTTTATTGTATGAAAGATGTTGAATTAATAACATTTTATCACTTGCAAAGGGTTTTTTATTCTCTTACCGTAATTCCCTATAATATTATATGCTAATACAATATTTGCAGCTGAATGATTTAGCACAATAATGTTATTTCTTAGTCATTGAAGACTTGACTTGAAAGACTAAAGAACAAATATTGAAGTGCAAAATCATTCAATTGCAAATATTGTACTATATAAGGCGTATGCTGAAAGCTTGCAAATTCAAAAAGCGCGCGTCTTGAATGCTAGTTCATACCAGTAGCCAAGATAGGCGCTAGTGGTAACTTTGTGCCGCAAAACTACACGTTTAACATCTCTCTTATTTATTACTCTATGGTTCGCAATACTTCATTGGTCCATTTTATTGTCAGGTGCGAGTAGGCGGCGCTTATGTTGGGATGGTGCCTTAGTAGATATCAGAACTGTTTAAAAAAGAGCGCGTACTATAGAGCGGATCCAAAAAGCGATCGTACTACATGGTTGTTTGGAAAATATCAGCCTAGTTTACACCCATAAACGTTTAGTACGGTCCGATAGGACTAAGTGGGTGGGGATAGTACGGTAGCACCAATGCTTGGTTCTAGTTCGTTTACACCGTTTTGCAACGCGCGAACTAAATGTGTGCGCCTGCAGTTCATCAAATGTAAAAGCTGTCAAATTAAATTTCATAACATAACCAAAAAATCAAATCCTCATAACATAACAAACAAAAATTGAAAATTAACAAACAACAACAAAATTGAAAATTCAGGAAAGGCTTTACTTTTTTACTCTTTTTGCCAAATAAATATAATTTAATACTGGTAAGTCTTTTGAGTCTTGTTCCGGTTGAGTTTACACCAATTGACCTCGAACCAAATCCGGACCAAATTTAGTTCGGTACCTCTGCTGGCGCGTACCGAACCAAGAGCGGACCAGCTTAGTCCGCAAGCGTTTACACCGTTCGAACTAAATATTTGGTTCTGATATAGTACGAATTTGGTGCTTGGTCCGCGTACCAAGTTGTCGGTGTAAACTAGGCTATAGATATGAAAGTATTTTTAGGATATAAAAAATATTTTCTGGTAAATATGAGCTCTTAATCTCATATTCACTATTTCCCCAAAGCCAACAAGAGCTTGGTGACGTCTCGGGTACTGTATCTGTAGAGTAGGGAGGGTGAGTGTAGGCTCACAGCACTTAGGCCACATGTGATCCATTGTACATCTTCCCGAGGAGTTGTCCTCCTAAGTCATCGTCCATTCT
Organism: Galerucella calmariensis; assembly: GCA_910591675.1. Taxonomy (NCBI): domain Eukaryota; kingdom Metazoa; phylum Arthropoda; class Insecta; order Coleoptera; family Chrysomelidae; genus Galerucella; species Galerucella calmariensis. Next base: position 52,190 of record CAJUYG010000295.1, on the reverse strand, counting down.
GTTCTTCCCGGAGAGGTGGACAGGTTAGTAGGCAGCTGTAGGCCAAGACTCACCGAACACACACTCTCTTATTGACGATAACTCCGGACACTCGCATAAGACATGCCTGACAGTTTCATCTTCCTGTTCACACATCCTGCATAGAGGTGTGTCCACTAATCCCATAGTATTAAGGTGTTTCCTTAGTTGACAATGGCCAGTCAGAAATTCTACTGTTAAAAGTAGGTTTTTCCTGGTCATCGCCAAATATTTCTTCGACGCCAGCTTCCCAGGACCAGGATCACGACAAATAGAATTCTATTTTAGTGACGTCACGTTACCTAACAACCGTTTCACATCGTTTGTATGCGATAAATTGGTATCATAACATGGGATTTAAAGCGTAGAATTGACTTCATTCTACAAGTCTTAAGAAGAATGGAAAAAACCATAATGGACTGGAAAAGCAAAACCAAAGCTAAAGCAGTTTAGAAAATGTCAAATAACCGAAACATTTTTTGAATTAATTCTATTATTCCGAATCTTGCCGAACCTAGATTTCTATAATCGCAAAAGATGTGACGTGATACCAAATTTCAAGATTATCGCCAGCTTTTAGGTGACGTCACTGAAATAGAATTCTATTTGTCGTGATCCCACCACAGGTTCGCCCAGGGTGATCCTGGTAAGACTGCATCCTTTGATTCCATCCCATCTCTTAAGGTGTAGGGTGTAACGTTTGGCTAGTTCCGCAATTGTCGAAGTCGTTAGGCCGTAGGTGTCAGTGGGGTTGTCTCTGGTTCTACTATAAATTCTTCTATTTTCCTTTCATAAAATTATAATTTTCCTATAAATATATTTAAGATCAAATTATTTTGAGATTACTAAAACTTTTAATAAAAATTTCAAGGAAAAATTGGGACGTCAACTTTTGAAATAATTTCCACAAAAAATTTAAATATACAGGGTAGTTCACGCAAGTCTGGTAGGGCGATCTATTAAAAAATAAAGTACTAAACTTACGGGAATCTCCCTGTATAATTAATATTTTGTGTGAAGAACTATATAAAATTAAACGTTGGCTGTGTATAATTAATTTACAAAAGATGAAACAAAAACGTTTTTCTAGTATATTACCTTAAGTTCAAGGTATTACGGTGGTTGTGTTTCTTTTGGGTTATCTCGAAATTGTGGTGAGCAACTTATCACGTTTCCAAGTATGAATAACTATTAATTATTTATAAATTAAAACGTAGGTACAATTAGAGATTTGTGATAAAAAAATATTTGAATTGAATACAATGTGGTTCTATATACACTACTCTACAGGAAACTGCAATAAAGCAGTTCCTGTTTTATCTTCAAAGACAACACAAACATATAAAAAAGCCAATCATTTTTTTTAGTAAACTTACTTCGATAGGGATCAACCCTGATTTCCTCACGAACCTTTAGGGCATGTTCAATGTCTTTTTTCTTAACGCACTGAATGCCCAAATTCGAGAAATGGACTGTCATTGTGTCAGTGGGGATTTCTAAGGTACACACGCCCCTCTTACAACCTTCTCTACCAACTAAATTATGTGGATGCGGCCTGAAAGTGTTTCAATATAAAAGATTAGGCCTAAAGAAAAGAAGAATATAATAATTTTGTTTTAATTAAAGTAATGATGAGTAAAAGTGAGCAAGCAGGTTGGTTACGAATATATTTTGTCGGTCTACGTGTCTATGGTTATTATTAATTTGTAAGACCGAGATAATTTGGAATATAAATATAACCACACCTTTTCTTAACACTTATACTTACATCAAACGATTTTAATTGTAATTACACTATTTTTAAGGTACTTTTTACTAAAAATATTCACGAATATTGAATATTTAGTAGACAATCCACATTTGTCAATGAAAATGTTCACGAATATTCAATAGTGAGCATTTAGTCTACGCTTTTTAGTCAAAGTATTCACTAATATTTAATATTAAATACCCAGTCTCCACTAGCTAGTGAACGTGCGCACGAATATTGAATAGAGATCCTACACATGCTAATGAAAGTGTTCACGAATAGTCAATTGTGAGTATCTAGTCTACGCTTTTTAGTCAAAGTATACACTAATATTTAATATTAAATACCTAGTCTCCACTAGCTAGTGAACATGTTCACAAATATTGAATGAAGATCCTACAGTTGCTAATGAAAGTATTCACGAATATTCAATAGTATCTAGTCTAATCTTTTTAGTCAAAGTATTCACTGATATTTAATATTAAATATCTTGTCTACACTAGCAAGTGAACGTATTCACGAATATTCAATAGTAAGTATCTAGTCTACGCTTTTTAGTCAAAGTATCCACTAATATGTAATATTAAATACCTAGTCTCCACTATCTAGTGAACGTGTTCACGAATATTGAATAGAGATCCTACAAATTGCTAATGAAAATGTTCACGAATGATCAATATTAAGCTTCTAGTGTACACTCATTGATTGAAGTATTAACGAATATTTAATATTAAACATCTAGTGTTCACGAGTATTGATTATTGAACAGTAACTACATATTAATGAAAATGTTCACGAATAAACCATGTTGAATTGAATATGAAAAACATAGTCTACAGTTGTAGTGAAAGTGTTCACAAATAATAAACAGAGACAATTCACTTGTTTATGAAAGTGTTCACGAATATTGAATGTTGAATACATAATCTAAAATTGTTAATGAAAGTTTTGACGAATATTGAATATGAAAAACATAGTCTAGAGTTGTTAGTGAAAGTGTTCACGGATAATAAACAGACAACTCACTTGTTTATGAAAGTGTTCACGAATATTGAATGTTGAATACATAATCTACAGTTGTTAGTAAAAGTGTTCACGAATATTGAATGGTGAATACATAATCTACACTTTTAATGAAGGTTTTGACGAATATTGAATATGAAAAACATAGTCTAGAGTTGTTAGTGAAAGTGTCCACGAATAATAAACTGACAACTCCCTTGTTTATGAAAGTGTTCACGAATATTGAATGTTGAATACATAATCGATAGTTCTTAGTGAAAGTGTTCACGAATATTGAATGTTGAATACATAATCGATAGTTCTTAGTGAAAGTGTTCACGAATATGGAATTTTGAATACATAATATATAGTTCTTTGTGAAAATGTTCACGAATATACAATATAGTGTAATTTCAATTGAATTTCTTGTGATTTGTCATGATTCATCGACAGGAATCTCAGTGACTTGTGATAATATTAACAAGGATTTCTTTTTTTTTTTCAGGATTGGAAGTGACGAAATTTGCATATATGGTAAGTTTTTTTTAACTTTATGATGTAGTGATTTATCCATATTATTTCCCTGTCTTTTTTGTTCTAAAAAACTTTATCAAACATTAACTCAAAAAGCAAGAAGAAAAAAAACAGGTTTTTTCAAATTTCTACGAAGCAACTGTCACCTAGTAAGTTTTATATAAATAAAGCTTTCTTAGAATCGACAATAAATATAGAATGAAAAGGTCGATAAGATAAATTGCTTACTTATAGTAAATAGGAGTGGTTAATTAAATTAAGCTTGGATCACACCGAGCTGGTCCGGATTCAAGGTTTAATACACATCTAACAATCGTTTATAGATTTGTATTGTCTTCCCCAAATTACTTCCATCTAATTTTTCTTTGTTCTTTTTTTTGCAATGTTGTTATTTATCCCACACGTGCATATCAAGTATACATTGAATTTGCCAACATACAGTGTGATATTTAATGATATCAGTCTGCTTTTTCACTCACTCCTAACAATTATTTTATTTTACAAAATAGAGGAAAAAGTATTGGAAAAAACTTATACAAGTTGGAATCATATAGAAAACTTTTTCATCATTGATTTTAGGAAGAAAATTAACATCATATTAATGTTAGAAACAAACAAATTTAATTTTCACTCAAGCTAATGCTTCGACATATCCAACTTTTTTTAGTAACCTTTTTCGATATTGTCAAATTTAAAGGTACTTTAAGCCGGCGACACATTTGCGGTTGCGGTTGCAACCGCGCGGTCGCAACCGCTGTTCTGTAAAATACATGGTTGTTTATGAAATGGTGCCACACAAGCGGCCAAGCGGCAGCAACCGCCTTTGCATCCGCATCTTGCCGCGGTCGCGCGGCTGTCCGTCCGAAATGCAACATGTTGTTACTTGCCTGACTGTTCACATTAACCGCGCAGCCACAAACCTAGCCAGTCGAGTTTTGAACATGGACGTCTTCGATACCGAAAAATTTATTGTTCTGGTGCAAAGTAAGACGTGCTTGTGGGATGTTACCGACAAGGCATACAAAGATCGCGACAAAAAATTACTGCTTGGCAGAAGATTTTAGAAGAAATGTGTCCTAACCACAATTCGTGGAGTCCGGAAGAGAGAAGAGCAAAGGATAAAAAAAAATCATAACTTAAATAGGTACTTTATAAACTACAAAAAATGATTTATTCACTTTTTACAAGTTGTATATTAAACAACCACTATATATTTGTTTATATCATATCAGTTTGCCAACTTAAACTGCCTTCAGGCGATAAGAAGTAATCAGTAAAAAGATTTTTGACATGTTGTCCTCGTAGTTGTTGACCACCAGTCCCGTGTACATCTGTATCATCTAAGCAGCACGTGAAAGTGTCTTCAAATTTGTAACCATCCCTTCTTCTAACAAAATTGTGCAAGATGCAAGCTGCTTTTACTACCATCAGTGCAAAATCTGGTTGCACTAATATGCTACTATGGAACAGACGCCACTTATTTGCCAGAATTCCAAAGGCACATTCAACGAACCTTCTAGCTCTTGTTAACCTATAATTGAAAATACGCTTGTTATCTGTTAGGTTACGCCTTGGATAAGGTCTTAATAAATTGTCGTGCAGAGCAAAAGCTTCGTCGCCCACCAGGACATAGGGGTAGACACGATCACCCGAATTTGGAAGAACCTCCTTTTTCGCTTCGATTTCTTAATTTGAGCATAAATTCTAGCAACCGTTTCTACCAAATCCATGTTGATTATTGAACTGACGGACTCTGTATGACAAGGTGTATGCTTGTATGTGTGAACGTTATAGCGGTTGTGACCGCGCGGTTACAACCGCAACCGCAAATGTGTCGCCGACCTTACTCTTGAGCAAAACCCATATTTTTTGACATACCTCGTATATTACTAAAAAAATTGATATTTGATGATTGTATTCTAGGTTTTAGATAACGCAGAACTTTTTATGAAGAATAACTTTTTTTCCTAAAATTGCTAATAAAAAAGTTTTACATATGATTCCAACTTAGTGGGACATATTGTATATTTATTATAGAAAAATGATATTTTAATGTTATTATTATTATCTACAGATTAAATAGTTTCCGATATACACCGGGTTATCTTAATCAAACACTCGGTACAGTTACCAACGACCCTGTGTTTTAAAATAAAATAAAAAATCGAAATTAATTCAAATCGAAAATTTAAATAATTTAAAAACAGATTCAAGGTTAAAAATAGCAATTAACTATTTCAACTACTTGCCACTAAATTCTTTGTTTATTATTCAGATAACAAACTCGGTTGAGTATATTGAAAAAAAAAAATGAAATATCTAATCAATATTATTTATTATATTATAAAATGTATTCGAAAATTAAATTCGTCACAAATATAATACGCTATAGATAGTGGCCATGGAATGAATAAAATTTTACATCTACCTACAGGGTAATCGAAAACAGATTTTTATAAAAATTGTTATACAGTGCTATTCAAAAGTCCCCTCCCTCCCTCGTATCTTTTGAACGGCTACACTTACATTAATAAAATTTGGAGGGTGATGATAAAGTGTTGTAAACTTCTCTACGAATGGTAACAGGTGACGTAATAGTAATAGGTACGTCACAGTGCCACTCTGGCCAATAATTTTAAATAGTACCTTATGGAAAGTGATATCTCGTTTGACAGGCATTGACATTGGCTACATAGCCATATTAATTTTGTTTGGGTTTAAACTAATTTTGACGGATAAATTAAATAAATACCAAAATTATTATTTCACATTTAAATATTGAAGATGTTTCAGTCCGCCTCTGGTTAGTTGTCAAAAAAATTGACGTTTTTAATTTAATAGTATTTGTTGCTTTGCAAAGTTTTTCTAAATAGCTTAAATATTTAATTTTCTTATTGTTTAACGAGACGTTTAAGAGTTTACATAGGCAAAATGATACGTACTCAAGCCGACAAAGTAGCAGCTATCTTAATAATTGGTGAATCTAGAAAGAATCTCCATGAAGCGAAACGTTTATATAATGAGAGATAACCAGATCACCCTATCTCGAGAACTTATTTGAGGGAGTTTCTTCACAAGTTTGAAGCAACAGGTAGTGTTCAAGATGCCAAACGATCTGGTCGACCAACATTTAGTGATGATAAAAAATTGATATAGTTGTTGAAATGGTAGTAAACCCTACTTCCTCTTCAACTAAAGTTGCGTCTATCTGTGAAGTAAAAGTACAGTACAGAAAGTGTTGGCTAAAAATAAATTTCATCCATACAAGTTAAAAATGGTGCACCACCTTTCGGATGACGACTCCGACAGAAGACTCGAATTCTGTGAATGTATGACAAATAAAATTAGTCAAAACCGACATTACACAAAAACAATTTGTTTTAGTGACGAAAGTACTTTTTACCACAATGGAAATGTGAATACACAAAATGTAAGGTATTGGAGTGACACAAATCCTCACACCTTTCGTGAACAACATACCCAATTTCCAGAAAAAGTCAATGTTTGGGCAGGTATTTTGGGAAACCACATAGTTGGTCCTGTCTTCCTAAATTCAAATGTAAGCGGTGAAGTGTATCTGGAGATGTTACAAAATACAATTGAGCCGTTAATTATTGATATTCTGGAAGACAATCCAGATGAATTCGGCCATCTGGAAATAACATTTCAACAAGATGGTGCTCCTGCACATTATTATGGTGCAGTAAGACGTTACCTGGATGAAGAATATCGAGGCAGATGGATCGGCCGGCGAGGTCCTTTAGAATGGCCACCTCGGTCACCAGATCTAACACCATTAGATTTTTTTCTATGGGGGTACTTGAAATCCAAGGTTTATACTACGGCACCAGATAGCATTGGCGTTTTGAAAGAAATAATTATTGAAGAATGAATGCAATTTCAGCTGACACATTCGAACGAGTACGATAAGAGTTTACTAATAGGATGTATTACTGTCAGGAAGTAGACGGAGCACATTTCGAACACTTGCTATAAGAATCCATTTTTAATATTTGATTAATTAAATTTAAAAAAATAATTTCAATAATTTTGGTATTTATTTGATTTATCCGTCAAAATTAGTTTAAACCCAAACAAAATTAATACGGCTATGTAGCCAATGTCAATGCCTTTCAAACGAGATATCACTTGCCATAAGGTCCTAATTAAAATTATTGGCCAGAGTGGCACTGCGACGTCATCTATTACTATTACGTCACCTGTTACCATTCATAGAGAAGTTTACAACACTTAATTTTCACCCTCCAAATTTTATTAATGTAAGTGTAGCCGTTCAAAAGATACGAAGGGGGGAGGAGACTTTTGAATAGCACTGTATAGTACATTCAATAGCCTTCTTGGTGTGCGTCATCTTTTGTGACGTATATCCGGGTGTGTCATTTATTTTATTTGTTATTTTGACATATAACTAACCTTAAATTTGATAAACAAAATCATCAGGATCGTATTCAGCCAAATTCGAAAAGTCTATGAAATTAATAATTCTTTTTTTAACTGAAAATACTTGAGAACTTTCAAAATGTTTATGGTTTTTCCGTGTATCTAAAAACATTTTGGTATTGTATAAATAAATATAGCAATAAGATAAATATTAACTTTTCATAAATAATAATTGACCGTAAACAACAAAGTACAGACCTTACGAGAACTGTCAGTGGGACATTAGGAAAAAGATGTAAGACACATTGCCGCTACGAAAGTTACGTCTGCATCCTATTTTGAATGTTATAATTTCTCCCGATTGATAGGTGGCGATTGCTGGTAATCTAAACAACAAATAATAAAAATTTTTAAGAAAAAGATTAGGGTTGACGTTTGTAAAACATTCAAACGGTTCATTATTGTGATATTTTGATTAGAATTAAACACAGACCTGCCCTTTTTTTCCATTTCCTCAAACGTAATGTGTTAAAAGGACTTTAACAATCGATGACGCACACCAAAAAGGTTATTATATGAACTCTGGATGTAGAACAAGTTATGGCGAAAAAATTTTCACTTCACTTCCGGTTATACATAAAGTGAACGACAACTTTGTTATTTTAAATGTAACACCCGGTATATTATCAACTTTTCAGATTTTACATTAAATGTTAATGTGTAGAATACCCTTCATCTAAAATTTATATTTATCGAAATATTATTTTTGAATAAAAAATTGACAGATGCAGACCCACATATTGAAAATTCTGTGTGAACATCTTCAATACAAAATAAAAAATCTGCGTTCTGGCTAATCACATGCTACCCCACCCTCCCTACAGTCCATCCTAGCACCGCCACACTTCCTCCTCTTCTCGTCTCAAACAGAAACCCAAACCGATATAGCTCTGTAGAAGACGGCCAAATGGCCGTGATCTCCGGAGGATATTCTAGAAAGCAAGCCTGTATATGCTTGCTGCTCGATCTTATAAAAGTACCAATAACTACCAATAATTATCAAATAGGTTTGAAAATCTTTAATAATTTATTGTTTATTATTGTAATGACATGCATATAAACAAATTATAAGCACAAACATCAAATACAAAACTACTCTGGTAAGCTTGCCGACATAAAAACACAAACATATTAAAACAAAAAACAGCGAAAAGACATTTTGCGCAAGCTATACTACATACACAGTATGACACACTTAAGATCGCAACACCCAGTATAGATTTCAATTGACATTTGACGAACTTAAAATTTTGGTGATTTGAAATAGATGGGAAAAGGAATTATTGTTTTTACTAAGTAACATTTGATATTAGACAGTCTCGTACATTTTTTAGGTGGCTTTAAAACATAGATTTTTTTTTAAATTATTGGACTTTTGGTTACCGCAATATTAGACTGACATTGGAACAGGAGCTATACCCAGCTGTAACATCCATGCATCAGGCAGCACTCTTAGCACAAAGGAATGGGCTTGTTATAAATGAAATATTTTCTCGATTTTTCTTACGTTATTTTGTAAAACTGAATCATCAAAATAACTAGTGCAATTTTCAGCTCTTGAACTTTCTCCACTACTTAGATATTAGAGATTGAAAATGGAGCTCCCTCAAAAAGCGACAAAACCGACTGTGATGTCACATTGCATATTGTGCTCGGTACACCGCTGCGTTTCACATAAGAAAGTTGATTACAGCTGCAATATCTTTAAATTTTAAAAGTGTAAGTGATTTTTGCTAATAAAGATGTACTCAGTAGATACTGGATTTATTGAAGCAGATTCTGCAAATTCACCTGAAGTCGATATCTTAATGGTTAGGGACATTAATAGAAACAAGGAATTCACACTTGGTTTCTGAAGGGAGGGAGTAGGAAGTCTTTTCTTAACTTGCACAAATGGGTAAAGGTAACTGGCTAATAACGGTATAGTTTTTTGTATAATGCTACATACTCTGGAAAGTGCCACACCAAAATCGTCTAATATCCTATAAGGTGAATTCAATTTGATCTTTTTTAATGTTAAAAAGATATCAAGCTTGTCCAGCTTACATTTTTTTAGTTAACAAGCTCACAACAAATACTCGGAACTCCCAAATAAAACTTTGGATTTTTTTCTATCAAATCAAATATTCTATTTCGTCTGACCTATTAGTGTCTAGATAAAATGAGCTATTCGGATCTGACATATGTACTTAATTCTGACTAGCTAAATGTAGAAGAAGGACCGCTAGTGGATATTGAAAACTCTTCGTTCATAGGTTTTCCGTCTTTTTCCATTCACGATTTCTTTGGAACGATCTCATTGCTAGTGCATTTTCTCTTTTTAGCCATTTTCCATATATAAAACCCCTCGCCCCCGCATTGAATCGCTTTGGAACGTACATAATCCTTAATGCAAGGCTGAACTCCTATTTCACGAGATATTATAGTTCGTGTGATATCTATTTGATTTTCTTCGTCTACTTTATTATCCTCAGAGGCTCTATTTTCTAAGCTTAACTTGTAAAAACTGTGACCGTGGCTTTGAACTATGCATTGTTACTCTATTTTTTAGACAGTCAAACAATCTCAGTACTACTCAAGGTTTTAATTTAACTGTTCCATTGCTCACTGTTTTAATGTATATATAATTTTCTGGTACATTCTTGGATGTGTTATGACAGTCGGGAATCAAATAGTATTCATTTACCATTTTTTTCTCATTCCCTAAAATAATAATAATAAATAACGAAACAGTAGGTACAGTCAACAGTCCAGCGTTTTTTTTCTTACCGTTCTTACACAAATGATACAATATACATAATACACAGGTCTCGACTCGCGGCGTTTCAAACGTTAAGTAAAGCATATGCAGTGTGACGTCACAGGTAACCACGCCCCGTTTTCGTTCAATCCAATTTCTTTAATTAATTTGAGGGTTTAAACGTTCGCGGAAAAATCTAAAATTTTGGGAATCTGTTTAAAATGAGTTTTAGTTTCTATTATTGACTAAAAAAATTTTTCTTGAACAAGATCATTGCAGGAAATAAAAATGCAGACACCTAGATCTGAAATTAAAAGCTATAACTGGGTGTGGCAAACTTAAGTGGCTCTCACTATATAAATAAAATTCAAATTGAAATTTCAGTCTGAAAATAAGCCCTTTTTCCACTCTGTATATTATCATGAACATCCATTCTGCTCACAAGTATATACGTACTTCGCTCACATTTACACTGATGCTAACAAAATTTATGCTGGACTAGATTTCAATGTTGCCACATTGTCTTAATTTTCATGAAATCTTGATGGTTTTTAAATAAGTAAATTTGTGTAGATCCGATAAACGATGCTTATACATATAGGCGTAGCAAGCAGAATTAATTTATTAACATCAATTTCAAATTATTCTTCAGTTAGCGAAAAAAAAATACCAAAAAAAAAATTTTTACCTGTACGGCTCATCTCGTGTAACACAGGATACAACTACCACAGCCCTGCCTTGATAGCCTTCTACCCTAATCGTGGGGTAACTTTTGTTTTCTGGAGTGCTATTGGCACCCGGAATGGAACCAGCCGACCTACCTTCGCATTCATATCGAAATCTTAGCGCTTTAGAGGCCGGTTGTTCTACAATTCTTATACGAGCTTGTCTGAAATAGAAATAATTTTCAAAATTTGACAACCGATGGAGTTTTCCAAAACTTGTAAGCACACTTAAATATCTTTGTGTAGTCCTGACAATATTTTAAAAGCAATAAAGGTTCTTACTTTTTCGCTGATAACGTAGAATGTTGTCCAGTTTGAATAGAAGTTGGTTGTTGTGGTATAGGTACTGTTCCTCCCCCGTTAAACATTGCGGAAGTTTGTGTTGATTCTTTAGACTCTTGGAAGTCTGGATCAGTCTCGATAACCTCAACTGAAAAAAAAATCTCATTTTAAAATCCATACACTATCTGAAAATTCGTACAACTTGGCAACATTGAATTCTCGTCCAGCATATAAGTAAAATAAGGTATATTGAGAGATAATTTAATTTTAGGGAGCGATTGTGCATGTACGGTTTTGGATATTATTTTTTATCGAGTAGCTAAAGAAGGAGCTTCAGCAAATTTGATAGACCAGCGGCACGAGACGCCTTGCCATTGGCATAAAATTCAGCGGAATTTCCCCGAAAATAAGCTCGAATACACAATACACTATCGGGGCTAGTACTAGAGTGCCACCAAGATTTAGCTAACGTCTCGGCAGATAACAATATTATCCTGAGGTTGGTTAAAGGGCACGACAGGAGTAAAGGTCATTGCCGATTCTTTAGCCAGGGAAGCGGCTGGACTAAAAATTTTAGGACCCAGTGACACCTACGGCCTAACGACTTCGACAATTGCGGAACTAGCCAAACGTTACACCCATACTCAATCTCATAAGAGATGGGATGGAATCAAAGGATGCAATCTTTTCAGGATCACCCTGGGCGACTTTGGGAAGCTGGCGCCGAAGAAATATTTGGCGATGACCAGGAAAAACCTACGTTTAACAGTAGGATTTCTGACTGGCCACTGTCATAAGGAAACAACCCATACTATGGGGCTAGTGGACACACCTCCATGCAGGATGTGTGAACAGGAAGATGAAACTGTCAGGCATGTCTAATGCGAGTGTCCGGAGATATCGTCAATAAGAGAGTGTGTGCTCGGTGAGTCTTGGCCTACACCTACCGATATGTCTCCTAGTCACCTGTCCACCTTCCTGGGAGTACGTACAATGGGTCACATGTGGCATAAGAGCTGTGAGCCTACACTCATCCTCCCTACTCTACAGATACAGAAGTTCGAATACAAAAAAGCACTGAATATATTATCTAGAAGGTAATCACACTTTAAAATCCATACATTATCTGAAAATTCGTACAACTTGGCAACATTGCGTTTGGCATTTACGAAAATAGAGAGTTTTAAGAAATACTATCTGTTGCGAACTTTCTGGGTATAATTAGACGAAATTACAGCAGCCAGTGGATCTCATCTTAACATAATAAAAGTTTCGCTACAGTCGATAAGAGAGAACAAAAAATAAACAAAATTGCATGAGTTACGGAAAAAGGAATACCTAGAATTTCAGTTTAAAATGTGTACAGATCAGATTTATTCAAAATATTTCTTTCATTTTCTTGATTAAAAACTTGATTTTTAATCTCTTGACAATAGAAAAGACTCGTCCTGAAACGGGGTAAAGCTACCTACCCGACACAGATCTAGACAAAAATATCGATAATATTTTATTAATACTATACATTTATGAATAAAAAATGGTATAAGTTGAAAAAGATTGCTTAGATCAAAAGCACTTATTAATGATAGGTACTTATTAATAAAAATTTAAACTTACTGACATCACTTAGTTCAATACTCTCTTCGGTTAGCTCTCCATCTTCTTGTGTTCCAGTATCTGTAATGAACGAAATCATTGCTTAAAGTAAAATTACACGAACTTTGCAAATGTTTTTGAAAATGACCCGAATTTGACTGAAATACACAACAGAGATAATATACATGCGATTTTGTTGGGAATTCCTCTTTTGTTTACAAGAATTGTGCAAGATTTGGGTTTTTATCACATCAATTATTCAATAACAGAAAGATTTTTAATCGATTCTCCCTCAGGGTTGACGTAAAAAAATTATAATAATTCTTTTTTTTTTAATAATATGGTGCAAGATTTTTTATACAGGGTGATCCTTGAGTAATGGTACATAGAAGTACAGTACAATCTTCACTTTATAATATTGCGATTTAAATAAACGATCTTAATAAAATGTTGATATTAAGAGAGATACAGGGTGTTGAACATGAAATTTCAACTTTCGTTTTTTACAATAACTTTAACGCTTTTTGACGTATATGCACAAAAATTTGATGCTGGGGGTTTTTGGTTATGAGAAATCATAAGTTTGTACCTATTTAGATGTATTCTGTAGAGGGCGCCACATAGGCCACGTATGCGGCATGAATATACACAAAAATTTTTTGCCTTTCACATTAGCGCTACTTTTGTGAAAAATAATTAAAGCCACATCATTACAACAAAAAAAAGGTATATCTGTTAGTATTCCCAAATTAAAATTACTAACAATAGGAAATAAACCAGTTTCCATTGGAAATTACTCCCAAATTTAAAATAAAATTCAAATTCCAATGCACTTTCCGACCACAACCCGAGGATTTCCGAACGCTACCGATGATACGTGTGATGTCATATCTCTTGTGTTTACTTATGTCAATATGACCGGTATTGCATTAGGTTATGTGTAGTTGTGTGTTTATATTGTATTTTAATCAACTATTAATTGCTTCATCGACGTAAAAATACCATTTATATGTTTGTTTGAGACCATTACGTGTTTGTGTGTGCTTTTTTTATTTCTAAAAGTCAACGTAAAGTGGAAAGTGGTCATGAATATTCGATATTTCCGAGGATATTTTAAAACTTTTGGAAGAATATATTTTATTTACTAGTTCAGTGTTCAGTGACGATTCTTTCATATTTTGTGAGTAAAGATATGGCTAGCGAAGGTTTTGTAAAAGCACAAACTGATAACTTGCCCAAAGTAGACTCATTTATGCTGCTTGAATTCATGAAGTCAAACAGCTGCTTTAATGCAGAGGAAATAAGATGAGTTGATGCATTATCGTAAGTACGATTTAAACTATGTTTTATTTATATAATATATACCAACCATATTTCGATGTGTGGTCGTAAGAAAATGATGTTTTTATGGTTGATTCCTAGACATATAGGTACATAACCTCATACTATTCAAGAATAAAAATTACCAGCATAGAAGTAGATACTTACATTAAAATGGTCTTCACAAACAAAAGTAATGCTCTTCTCTTAAGTGTATTTTTGCTTGTGCCACCAGGTAAAGTAACAAATATTTTGTCTGGAGTTTTAATAGACGTTGATTTACACACTGGAACAATGCAATACTTGGAATACAAAGTTTTTTTTCGGCTTTATCCATTTTTAAAGCTTTCAGAAACAAATTAGGTCACAAGAACTCAGAGCGTGATACACGAATAAGAACGTAAACAAATGACGTCACTCCATGGGGCAGCCATCTTTATGACGTAAAACGCGTGTTGGCGGGCTTCCAAATTTTATGATTTTTAAAGTCGTTTTAAAAATAAAGTTTATATTTTTTTTTTAAATAGGCATGCAAGGTGTTGGGGACCTGATAAAGCGTCAATTCCCACCAATAGCAAAATTTATGCTTGTACCCTATTTTCCGACACAAACCAGAGATCGGATTTCCGAGAGCCACCGAACGCTTAATTCATGTCTATAAGTAACATATATAAAGATCGGTAACGAGCACCATTTTGATGGGATTCAAGCACATAGGAAGGTTAAGAAAATATGATCCCTTCCCCTTTTTGGAAAACTTCATGTGGAATACAAATTATTTGATATTTATGTCAGAAAATTTATAATCGTACAATATTGCCATTGGTGATGAATCCTGAATGTTACAAGATTAACCAAAACCAACTAAAGTTATCCAAAAAGATGGTGGCGAAATTTGTTTCAAAACTGAGTCATGTAGAGTTAGTTTAAAACCTCATGGGTGCTACGTCACAGATGTGCAAATGACCAAAATATATATATATATATATATATACTATAGCAGTAAAGTTAACTTCAAATGATGATGTTTTTAATTTTACTGCTATACATGCGGTTTTGACGCGTTGTACATATTTTGTTCATTTGCACATTTGTGAGGTTTTACACTAACTCTAGCTACAATTTTTCTGGAATTTCTAAGAACTGTTACTGCCGATTCCCATCCATACATAACTCAAAAAAATTGAATTTTAAAAGCAACAAATCCCCCTATATGCCAAATATAAAAGACAGCCCTCGTAGATGTTTGATAATGTTGAGAAAATGAACAGTGGGTACCTATAACTCTAACTTCTCGCACGTATAAACATTTATGTTGTAAGTACATAGCAGACGCTATAAATAAGTTGAATTTATTACTGGTGTGTTATTTCAAATCACATCTGTTTAGTAGTTGGTGTTTTATAAAAAAGTCAAAGGTATTCCAAATAGAAAGATAATTATTGCGGAATGTTATCTACACTTCTCCAGTGACGAACAGTAGCATTAATTATTAGCCTTTTTAGTATCAATTATCTTCGGCTTGAACTTCTCCTTAACCTCGAAATACTAATTTTGAAGGTTATTTTAGCTTAAAGTATTATTAAAGTTTTCTCTAATATTGTCGTATTTAATAAAAAGCGTTATCAATAATAATTATTCCAACGCTTCATAAATTTTGAAAAATATTTTTTTTATTCGACAATATTACAGAAAACTATAATAATACTTTATAGTTTCGAGGTTGTCAAATTTCGAATTTTGGTTTGCGGTTGGAGATGAAGATGTCGCTACTGTCATATCTTATACACTTCCGTTACTGGAAGACATGTATTGATTGTATTGTGATTTTAGGGTGTTCTTCAGTCCGTGATTAGGCTCTAAGCTCGCGGACGGAGAACATATACCATGTACTGACGAGGCGGAAATACGCCGAAACCGGTCTACAAATTATGTTGTAGATTCTAATTGGAAACCAGAATGGCTGGTGTTAAATATCTTGTAGATATACCAACCCCGTTTGACTTTGAACTTTGAAGTGTAATCCAATATCCGTCGGTGCCTATAGCCCGGGAAGTAGATGTTTCTTCTTAGTTGAACGGTCACTGTCTTTGAAAAATACTTTTCAAAACTATTGAAGCGTTGAAATAATTATTATGCGATATCTATTATTTTAGTTTATTTATGACAGTTAAGATTGGATTATACACTAATAAACATAGACAATTCAAAAATAAAATTGTCTTCCGAGGTTCTTCTTTGTTGGATGGTTTGTCTTCGGCCGTAGCAGCAATTGGCCTTGGCCAGCCAGTATGACAAATACTGCCAACATAATTTCAAACCTTATGATGTCACTTGCCACAAGGTTAAACGAGTGTTATAGTCAAATGCAGAGGAGGACCTGCTTGCAACTCTCTGATCCGATGTTGCCAGTTTCATTAGATTGTAGGCAACCAGGTTTACACGATGTGGAAGGAAATTGTATATATTTTTTGAATTGTGTGTTAATTCTGTTCTTTCCAATATATTATGCTCTGCGTCTAGTTTTCTCTCGCTACTTATTTGATTTATAAGCACATGTAAATATTTTTTTGAGAAAGGGGAAGGGAAAATGGTCTGTGGGGAAAATTATTGAGAATTATCGCTTCCCGGCCAACTGACACAGATCAAAGAGTAACCAGTGTAATTATGTATAAAAATATCAGAAAATAAGAAATAGAAAACTAAAAAAAAATCCAGGTCCAAACCGGGTTTCGAACCTAGGGCTAAAGGGTTAAAGGCTGCATCGACGCATGCGCAACTCAACATGCGAGGGCAAAACAACAGGGCTGGCAACATCAGATTAGAGGGCTGCAGACAGGTGCTCCTAAATGCAGTCTTATCATGCGGGTCAAGTTTTTATTTAAATATGTCAGTTTTGTGACTGACAATTCAAAGTGACAGTATGAATAATAAGAAGCAATTTTCCGGTACTTAATCTGATAGATTATTTCGAGAATGAATGAAAAAGTGGAAATTCGTCAATCAGTGTGCAGGAAACATGAGCGATCATTATTTTCTCCGGGTATATTTGTAATCTCACATTTTGGTAACCTCTGTGTCTTCTGATTTGATACATATGATTAGTGACCTTTGAACCCCCAGGATAAGAGCGCTTTTGACTATATTAATATTTGTTGTTACATAAAGTGAAAAATGGTGACCTTTCAAATACACATTCTACTGAAAAGGCCCATTTGTTTTCAAGTTTCGCGTTTTTGCCCTAGACTGATTTATTTAAAAAAAAATGCCATTCATTAAAACAACCCAATCATTTAATGTGTATACTATAATATTTAGTAATTTGGTAGTACAAAATGGAAATTCCAATGTTTAGACTGGTGTTCATTAAACCGACGATATAGCGGTAAACAAATTGATTACTATTTATTTACATTACTTTATTTTTTATCCGCGACTATAGAAAATTGAATAAATTGAAGAAAAAATATTAGTTTAGAAAACTAAAAAAAAAACTTTATGTGAAAATATGAGAAAAAAGGATTTAATATTTATTAGACAAAACCTCGTTTGACTTTGAAGTGTAATTCAATATCCGTTGGGGCCTACAGCCCGGGAAGTAGTTGTTGCTTCTTAGTTAAACGGTCTTTGTTTTTGAAAAATATTGTTACGAACACACTGATTCAGAAGCCAGTCCTGTCGCAAACTATGAATGCGACCTTTCTAGAAAGGTTCTTTCGCAGGTAATATTCGGACTGTTCTCGAAGTGTACAAGGCTATACAATGGTTTATTCACGAATGTTCTCGAATTATTAAGTATACGCAGAGGTGGTATATGCAAGAATTTTCTAGAGCTGCTAAGAACTATATATACGCGGGTTTTCGAGTGAATCGAGGAGTTGTTCAGTATACAGTGAATCGGTAAACAGTTTCAGTATACAGTAAGTGAACAGATAGTGAATATAAAAAATAGTGTTGAAGATAAATTAGGACAATTATCATACCGAGTGTAGATAAATTAATAGACATTAAGTAGTGTGTTTCTAATCAGCCCCAATGTAATATTTGAAGCAGTAGGTAAAGCCGAGAAAAAGAGAAGATCAGTCCATTGGAAAGATCTAGTAGGGCTTATACAATCAAATACTCTTCTGGGTGACTACAACCTGTTGAGATCAAATGAATGCATAAGTCAAAGTAAAACTGCGCTAAGAGTTTTAACAGGGATCCTAACGGGACATTGTCGCCTGAATGGGTACTTGAAAAAGCTCAACATAGTGGAGGAAGAAGAATGCAGATTTTGTGGAATGGAAGAAGAAACCTCCATCCACATACTTTCCAACTGCACAGCACTTCAGAATCCTAGAGCACAGCGCCTGGGAGATTACTGGATAGAAGAGGAACATTTACCTAAGTTGAAGCCTGCAGATATCCTAAAATTCCTCCGGGAAATAGGACCACAGGAGCTGCTATTTTCTGAGACTCTCCTAGAAGTAAGGAGGCACAATAGATATTTTAGGTCTCAGTGAATGTCACCCCAAAATACATACATACATAAGTCAAGTCAGTTTCTTAAGCAGGGTCCACACTATGCCGGGGTAGGCCGGGCGGCCTAAGCCCCGTAGATGTAGACGCCCCGGGCGGCTTTGCCGGGTTAGAAAATGCCGGCCAGGGTCGTGCTGATCCCAACCCGCACAATTAAACCTCCGACCGAACTAGAAATAACCCGGTCGGCTTCGTTTTCGGTGTTGACGTCGTGCCGGCCCGAACGTACCCGCCCGGCTTAGTCCACCCGGGTCAATCCGCCCGGCCTACCGCGGCATAGTGTGGACCCTGCTTCAGATCGTGAAAAGATCTATACCTCACTAACATTATTTATTGAGAAATAACCCGAAAATCGGAGAATTAGCGTCTGAGCAAATATAAATTTTAATAACAATTAATTATATTCAAATATTCTCTTTTATATTATGTTGACAAGGCCAAATACAAAAAAATGTTAACCGTGTAGTAGCATTCTAGAAGTATATTTGTCGCACCATATATCTAAACTTGTTGCCGGAAAAGTCAAAGAACTGAACAAACTCCGCGGAAATTTATAGCGTTTTATACACAAACACGTGCACCGTACAACGGATGACAACAAATCTAATGGACGTTATATTTGATCTTTATTAATTATTCTCGTATGTGCAAACGTGTTACACAGTTTCGGTAATTGCAAACGAAAATAGAATGACCCTGAACAGATTGATGCCCTAGAGGCACTAAGGGGACAAAAACAACCGCAGTTCTATAAAGACAGTACACGGGAGTACAAGTGTGTAGAGGCCATGGCCAAAAATGTGTATAGAATTATTATTTAGAACTAAATATCCTATCATCAAGGAATGTCTTTAAATTTGGAAATAAAAAATAGTCACCAGGCGTTAAATCTGGAGAATATGTTGGATGGAGAAGTAATTCGTAGTTCAATTTATACATGTTTGCAGTGGCAACTAAGTACATAATTATACAGGGTGTTTTCCAATGACACTTACAACGTTTGCATATAGATTCCTCTCGTAAAATTGGACAAAATCATATAAGGATTGAGGGGTCCAGTCTATTTACTTTTTGATATACGGGGTGTTGAAGTTTTGAACAATTAAATGTTTTTCATTCTTTTTTTATTCATTCTTTTTTTAATTTCTTGGGAAATTAAACCACAATATTTTTAAATTCTTTATTTCAACGTTTCGGTAGCGTTCCAGCTACCGTTGTCAAGAAAAAATAAGTAGAAATTAATTTTTATCCCTAACTGACACAACAGAAAAAATTTGACAACTAGACAATCAAAAAATTATTTTGAAGTTTAAGACTGCAAAATTTTGTTATCAAATTTTTATTAAGGTCCATTCATAGTAGATCATATATGTGGCAAAATGTGGAATGAAATATTTCATTTTATGACATTCCAACGATATGATAGTCTACTAGAAATGGATCCAGTGAAGTGCAACTTCACTAATAGCTTCTCTAATTTACGGGACATTCTCTATAGTTTTACTTCATAATTTTGTTTATCAATTCTTTTAATAAATTTAATTTGTTATGAGAAAATCAAAGATACAAATCAAATAATAAACATTCTTTTAAAATAAATCTCAAGGTTGAATCTTATGTGAAGTACCATAAACTCTGCACGCAGGTAAAATACCTACCTTGAATCACCTTTTTTAGTTTGTTTTTAACGACGGCCATTAATATATAATTAATAACTAAACGACTTGTTAATGTTATGACAATAGTATATGCTTTAATTCGAAAAAAAAATTGAATAAACAAATTAGTTTTTAAAATAATTTGAATACATTTATTTTATACCATCTTCGTTCGCCATACCCGAGAAGATATATTTTCTATAATTTATCTTAATTTTGGCACCCAAGATACAATTTTTTATATTTGTATATTTTGGTGTCCAAGCAATGCCAGTTTGTTTGTTGTTTGTTTGATCATACAGTTCATGGGCGTAGCCAGGTTTTAAATTCGAGAGGGGTTCAAGAAAATAAAACGACTAAAATTACATAACATAACCCCAACGTTTATAGACGACTGTAGAGAATGCTAGCAACACAGAGTCCAGGAATGTGGCTTTTGCTACGAGATAAACATACTATTTTTCCGTAAATCGCTTAAAATTACACAAATATTAATTAATTTTGGAAAAATCGCGAATAATTTCTGTCGCTTTGAAAAAAATCAAGAGAATTTGATTTTTAACTTTGGGGGGATTGTTGAACCCCCCAAATTCTTCCTCTGGCTACGCCAGTGATACAGTCCCTGAGGATTTGTATTTTATTTTTTCTAATAAGAAAAATATTAAAGCTGTGAAAAATACATACAGAAAAAAATCTGGGGGGGGTATTTTTTCGAGAAAAGGTCAGTATAACCTATAAGCTAATCCAAAATAGATAATTTAATATACCGAGTAGGAAAATTTCTGCACGACTGTGGAGATTGCTAGCAACACAGAGTCCAGGAATTGCTTTTCCTACCTGGTAAACATCTGGTTTTCCGTATATCGCTTAAAATTCGACAAATATTAATAAATTTTGAAAAAATCGCGAATAAATTCAGTCGCTTTGAAAGAAATCAATAGAAAAATTTGACGGTAACATACCAGATAGTTAATATCTTAACTTTTGGGGGGGTATTGAGCCCCCTAAACTCTCCCTTTGGTTACGCCAGTGATACAGTCCTTAAGGATTTTTAATTTTATTTTTTCCAATAAAAAAATATTAAAGATGTGAGAAATACATACAGAAATTCTGGGGGGTATTTTTTCGAGCAAAGGACAGTATAAACTATAAGCTAAACAAAGATAGTACATTTTATACCGAGTAGGAAAATTTCTAGACAACTGTGGAGATTGCTAGCAACACAAAGTCCAGGAATGGGGCTTTTCCTACGAGGTGCACACACTATTTTTCCGTAAATCGTTCAAAATTCGACAAATATTGATAAATTTTGAAAAAATCGCGAATAATTTCATTCACAAATAAATTAGAATTATTGTCAAAGAAATCAAGAGAAAAATTTAACGGTAACGTACCAGATAGTTAATATCTGAACTTTTTGGGGGGTTTAAATTTCTCAAAACCCTCCCCACTGGTACCTGAAATTTTATGGGGGGGCTACGTCAGTGATACAGTCCCTAAGTACTACTTGTATGTTTTTGTTTTTTTTTCCAACTTCATTAAGTACGATTTTGAAAAATGTTAATTATTAAACGTAATTATTGTCTTAATCACCATTTGTATTGAAATTTTTATCCTATGAAAATATAATTGAAGTGTTGTTTTGTGGATAGACAACGCTAGGTCACATTGAGCAGGTAAGTACATACGTGGTGTTTGTTGTTCGTTTCGCTGTTCGGGCTCGTTAAACGACCATGTTACAAAACCATTATTAGTATACAGGGTGGATACAAAATACGAAATTTAAATTCCTTGATGTAAATAAAATTTTCAGTCCGTTTTTCAATAAAAAGCACTGAGGGGCAAAGAATTTTCAAAAATAAAGTTTAATTAATATACGTTAAATTGTAAAAAACACAAAAATTTGGGTGGTTAAGGGGATCTCAACTCCCATGAATTTTTTACGGGATGAAGTGATTCTGTCATTTTTGTTGTGAAAGATGCTCTAATCATAAGAAAGCCTCTTGGCAATTTTCCGAGGGGTAAACCGCAAGTGGAAGTAGGTGTACACCGCAGTGGAAGTTTGGTGGAAGTAAGTGGAAGTTTGGTGGAAGTATGTGGAAGTTTAATACAGAAATTAGACGAAGTGTGGTTGCATGGATTCTTACATTGTCAACTAACTTGAGAACAGTGTGTGGAAGTTTCGTGGAAGTATGTGAAAGTTTTTTTAAATGTGGAAGTAGGTGTACAAGATTTTTGCCGGCGGATTACCCCTCGCAATTTTCATTCGAAATAATTGAAAAAAAATATGAAAAATTTGCATTTGGTAACTTCAAACCTTTTTGTATAGACATTTTCAATAAGGCCAGTTCAATCGAGTTATTTTTGCCCCATAATTTGTAGTTCAATATATGATCTATCTTTTTATTGTTACACCCTGTATATATTTCGATTAATTTATAATAATTATCAATCAAAACTATAAAAGAAAAATATCAAGTCGCATCTAAAAATATACGCACTATTATTATTTTGTTGTGATACAAAACCTTGAGTTTTTACGATTTGCACAAAGCATATCATTAAATAAAATATTGAAAGGATTCCACTATTTTTGACGGCGCATTTTTTATTGCAAACGTCTATAGAGGGCGTGCTATCAAACGCAAACTACATATTATACACCAAATGTGATTTTATGTCCATGTAATCTAATTTACATAGCACCCTTGGAAAATTATACAAAATGTTGATGTTTTTCAGTGCCTCTAGGCATATTTTTGTATTATTTGAATAAATATAACAATAAGATTAATATTCACTTGTCATAAATAAGAATTGACCGTAAACAACAAAGTACAAACCTGACGAGAACTGTCAGTGGGACATTAAAAAAAAGGTGTAAGACACATTGCCGCTACGAAATGTACGTCTGCGTCCTATTTTGGAAGCAGTAATTTCTCCCGATTGATAGGTCGCGCTTGCGTGTATTCTATACATCAACTAATCAAATTTTTTAAGTAAAAGATTAGGGTTAAGATTTGTTATTCATTTAATTTAAACGGTTCATTATTGTGAGTTTTTCCATTTTCTCCAACGTAATGTGCTAGAAGAACATTAACAGCGGGTAAATCTAGTTGAATATTTTGTGTGAGATTTTTGAAAAATTTTACAGAAGTTTTTGTGTACTACACCTACACATCGTGTAGGTTGGGAAACTGTATCGATTTTTAGTTCTGTTGATAAGAATAATCATTTGGAATTTTATATAAACAACTTCCCAATCAGAAACATCCTAATTTTTAACGTACTAAGTAGTTATGTTGAAAAATATATCATGACCACGTTTTCCCAAATCGGTGAAAAGGTCGAAGAAAAGCAATTGAGTGGCCACCGATGTCCACGGATTTAACTCCTTTCGATTTCTTTTAATGGGGATACTTGAAAAGTAAAGTGTACAATACATAGACTTGG
The DNA here is from genome assembly GCA_910591675.1 of Galerucella calmariensis. NCBI lineage: Eukaryota > Metazoa > Arthropoda > Insecta > Coleoptera > Chrysomelidae > Galerucella > Galerucella calmariensis. The sequence continues at coordinate 28,130 of CAJUYG010000295.1, read as the reverse complement.
TTGCATCTAATTGTAACACTAAAAATTCAATTGATGACATTATCATGCTCACAAAGATGTCAAAAATGGAAAAGTCATCTCCATTTGAAAATAAAAATCGATTGGTTGCAGAATTCTCCTCTAAAATCACCGATTTACGATATAAAGAACTCAACCTCTTTCATTTGTCCATACTGTATATAAATAATTTGATATATAAATTTCAAAAAAATATGCATGCAAACAAAAAGCTAACGATTAGGAGCACAATAATAAAAAAAACAATTATTTTAGTTTATACAGTTGCACTCTAACACATAAAAGAAACTAGGCAAATGAAATTCTACTTAAATAGGTATACTACATTTCAAGATATTTCGTTTTAACTTTACACCAACAAGATTGATTCAAGAAAAAAACACCCAAGATAGCGATCTCGGACGGTGCTCAAGTAATCCTTAATTTTGCTAGACCATCTCATACGGTAGATATTGTACCTGCTATAATCCAATCTACTATCTCTGCCGCTGAACCTGGCACTATTTAACAGAAACAACGTGATTCAGTTTGATATAGTAGAGCCGTTTTTAGTTTACCACTTGGATTAGAAAGTTATAGCGATAAGGTGTCGTTTTTTTATGAGCGTATAGCCAACCAGATCTATTAGATCTACACAGACGGCTCAAAAGCAATAGAAGGAACTGGGATAGGCGTGCTCGGGCCAGGAACCAAACACTCTGAAAGCTTGGGAAAAACCCCAAGTATCTTTCAAGCGGAAATCCACGCCATAAGAAAGTGCGCTCAGCTCAATATTGATAAAGGATACAGAAGACAAAGGATTATCATAATGTTGGATAGTCAAGCATCCATTAAAGCACTGAGCTCTTGTGTAATCAGTTCCAAAATGGTGTGGGAATGCCTAGACAAACTCAATGAACTAGGCGAGAACAATATAGTCACCTTATTATGGATTCCAGGACACACTGGAATAGAAGGAAATGAAATAGCAGATGAACTAGCAAAGAGGAGGACTGAAATAACTTTCTGGGGGCCTGAACCCTTTTGCGGAATCAGCCCCAATGTAATATTGGAAGAAATAGGTAAAGCCGAGAAAAAGAGAAGATCTGACCATTGGAAAGATCTAGTAGAGCTTATACAATCAAAGACTCTTCTGGGTGACTACAATCTGTTGAGACCAAATGAATGCATAAGTCAAAGTAAAACTGCGCTAAAAGTTTTAACAGGGATCCTAACGGGACATTGTCGCCTGAATGGGCACCTGAAAAAGCTCAAAATAGTGGAGGAAGAAGAACGCAGATTTTGTGGCATGGAAGAAGAAACCTCCAACCACATACTTTTCAACTGCACAGCACTTCAGAATCCTAGAGCACAGCACCTGGGAGATTACTGGATAGAAGAAGAACATTTACCTAAGTTGAAGCCTACAGACATCCTAAAATTCCTCCGGGAAATAGGACTAAAGGAACTACTAGTTTCTGAGACTCTCCTCAGAAACTGAGTAGAAGTAAGGCGGTACAATAATAGATCTTTTAGGTCTCAGTGAATGTCACCCCAAAATACATACATCTACCGTACAATGAGGGATTTATTAAGTTTTATTATTTAAATCATTACCCATGCTACGAAATATCGTGAAATGTACTATAGATAATAAATAGTTTGCCAAATATTTTTAGTTCATTCTCATTCACCGATATAAATAGATATACTGTGTTAGCTAGTTGGCAAAAAATACTCAGCAGTTATAAACTGCCTTTGAAGAAATTAAAAAGAAAACCAAAAAAAAAGAATCATGCTTTGCAACACAGCAAAATATAACACTTATTTACACACCTAAATCGTGGTAATCCATGTTATTTATATTTCTAGTGGAAACTCTTGATGTGCCTTGACAGAAAAGAGTGTATTTTAGTAACAATGTACCAGTGGCGGCGATAAGGAGTCTGGTTCCTACCACATAATTTTGTAAAAATATTCAAAATAACAAAAATACTTTTTTTCAACTACCTGGGAAATAATATTTGATTTTTTATTTTGAATTAATCCCTTTTGAAACTGTTTCCCTTTGCACGACGTTTCTGCATGTCCTTAACCGCCGCCAGTACGATGTATATTGTATAGTATGGATGAATTTAATTTTTTTATAAAAACAAGATTAATATTATTTATCTTACCTTAACAAATAACATAACAAATTCCAAACAATATTCAAGGTTATCCAAAAACACTCGTCACAAAGTTAACTGACTAATTTTACAAACAAATCATGAAAGTAAGTAATAAGTAGTCAATCACACTTTCACTAAAAATATTCTTCGTAATTCGATAATACGGTGTACGAATTCGAACTGCGACGGAGCTAAAATGAAATAAACTAACTCTACTAACCAACAAGCCGTTCCACGGGATTATTTTAAGAAACGATGACCAAACAGCAATTCCGAGAAACCGCGAGTTGCGATCTGTTGATTGGATGCCACGATCACGTGCGGAACTGAAGAGAGAACAATTCACGTTCGAAACGAACTGATTGTCGTACACCTCGAAACGTTGTCTCACTGCGACTGTTTGAGTTTGAAGTTTGACCGCCTCTCGGTTTGATTACAAATATAACGTGATTCAATGTTGCCAAATGTAAATATGTATATTAAACTTACAACAAATAGTAAGCAGTCTTAGTGAGGACAATAATTTAAAAAAGCCGTCCTACTTTTTGGAATTCCCAGTATTTGCATTGTTTAAAAAAAATGGTTTTAAGTGAGTTTCATTCACCTTTAGAAACGTTAATAATATTGTTACAGCTTTTTTGAAACTTTAGTTCTTTACGTCAGGTTATGTTTGAGCGACCGAGGGTCGCGACGCAAAAGATCTGACCGTTACGTTATGTTACGTTGCTTCGTTATGTGCCTTGCTTGCGTGTGTGTGCTCTCTCCTGACTCTCGCGTTTACGAAGCAGCGATTCATATGCTTCGGCCAGGAATCGAACCCGGGCCGCCCGCGCGGAAGACGAGCATTCTACCACTGAACCACCGATGCTACATTAAAATTCTATGCAAAGCTGGTATTCGCAGTGCTGGTGACATACTTGAATTTGTTCGGATAAATTTTTACTATTATTTCCATAATTTTTTTGCGCGATTGATCGTTTTTGTTCATTTACAGCATCGTTTGTCAGGACAGTAGGTTGTGTTTACTGGTTTCTAAGTTTAACACGTCGGTAAGTGATTTACTTACCGTTCAGACGTCGAAAAGTAATAAATAACAATTTCACCAAAATGCAAAATATATTTTAAACTGATCGAAAAGTATAAATGTCACTTTTGACATTTCGTTCATTTCGAAGAAATTTAAATTATTTTATTCGGAATTTATTTCAATACGATCGCGCAAAAAATGGTATAAGCATCTCGAACGTTAAGGGTAATTACAACGTTTGCTTGTAGATTCCTCTCGTAAAATTGGACAAAATGATATGAGGATTAAGGGGTCTAGCATATTTACTTTTCGAAATACAGGGTGTTGAAATTTTGAAAACTTGAATGTTTTAATTCGATAACTTTAAAATGGATGGATAAATTGATTTGACATTTGGCAGCTTGTTTTTAAATGTAAAAGGGCATATTTTGATAGAAATAGTAGTTTGTGCAACTAGTGTGGATATGGACAATCCACACGAGTCGAACAGCATATTTTTTCTACGACCCACTTGAGAAAAAATCTAGAAAATAAAAATTTCTATAAACTGTAATATAACTTCAAATTGAAAATTTTACAATTCAATTTCATGTTTCCACTAATTTTTTTGTGGTAAACGGACAGTTCTTGAATGTCCAATTTATATAATGCTACGGTTTTCCTTTTTAAATATACGATGCTGTTATAAGTAGATAGAATCGAACCCGGTTCTACCGTGTGAGAGTCTGGTTTGCTTACTACTCGACCACCGAGGAATATGCAAATTGTTTATTTATAACGTCAGATGTATTACATAATTTTTGCTTAAAAGGAACTAAAGTTCCTACCGTCTGTCCCGCGACACGTTCTACCTTTTATTTATAAAAGATAGAGTTCATATAATCATCAGAACTAAAAATCGATACAGTTTCCCAACCTACACAATGTGTAGTTGTTGTACACAAAAACTTAAATACAGGGTTTCTGTGAAAATTTTCAAAATATTCAACTAGTTTTACCCGCTGTCTCTCCCACTCACGACGCTTATGATGACAATAAAATAAAGAAGGTTTTTAGTGAACATACTTTATCACTAAAGGGTTATACAATTATACCAAGTTTTGAAGTTTGTATAGTCTATTTTTATGACAGTAAAAATGATAAAGCATTCGTTATCCATTGGCGTATCACTTCTTTTAGTAGACAGTTGAATATTTTTTCAAGTTTTACCTCAAGTGAAATAACATTTGTATAAATATATCGGGTGTAGAGTTCATATAATACCCTTCTTGGTGTGCGTCATCGATTGTTAATGTCCTTCTAGGACATTATGTAGGAAGAAATGGAAAAAAGGCAGGTCTGTGATTAATCCTAATCAAAAGATCACTATAATGAACCGTTTAAATGTATAACAAACGTTAACCTTGATCTTTGACTTAAAAATTTGATTATTTCTTGTTTAGAATACACGCAAGCGCGACCTATCAATCGAGAGAAATTACAGCTTTCAAAATAGAATGCAAACGTACCTTTCGTAGCGGCAATGTGTCTTACGTCTTTTTCTAATGTCCCCCTGACAGTTTTCGTCAGGTCTGTACTTACTTTGTTGTTTACGGTCAATTACTATTTATGAAAAGTAAATATTAATCTTATTGTTATAATTATTTAAATAATACAAAAATATGCCTAGATACTCAGAAAAACATCAACATTTTGAAAGTTATCAAGTATTTTTAGTTAGAAAGAGAAGCTGGTAATTATTAATTTCAAAGCCTTTTCGAATTTGGCTGAATACGATCCTGATGATTTTATTTATCAAATTTAAGGTTAGCTATACAGTGCTATTCAAAAGTCCCCTCCCCCACTCGTATCTTGTGAATGGCTACACTACAGTCTGGGATTGAGCTCCTAGAGCTTTTGGGCGGAGAACATATACCTTGTACTGATGAGGTGCAAATACGCCGAAACCGGTCTACAAATTATGTTGTCCCTTCTAATTGCAACCAAAATGGTTGGTGTTAAATATCTTGTAGATATACCAACCCCGTTTGAATTTCAAGTGTTATTCAATAACCGTCGGGGCCTACAGCCCGGGAAGTAGTTTTTGTAAAATAATATTTTAGGTAGATGAAGCTGAGCCAATTTGTGTTACAAAATTTCGTATTTTATATAAATCTAAACAAATTTCCTGTATTTCGTTGATTTTTAAGAAGATCCGACATCAGCGCTCTCGGTCGTCACTTTTGCTGTGCGGTTGGAATTATAAACTTTGGTTTTATATAAAATTCAACTTTCATCTTCCAGTTCACGGGTTTTACATTTTATTAAGTGACGTAGAACTAACCTGTACACATAATATTACAGAGATCGTTAACAAAACATTAAAATACAAACTAGAGACATAGTAGGCTTATTAAATCTAATAGCATCATTAAATATTGATAATTAATCCAGAAATGTGAAACAAGATAAACGTTTTTATATTGATAAATTGGAATGTTAACTACCTATATACAGTGTGACCCATTTTGTTTGGAAGCACCCCCGTAAAATCCGCATTTTTCAACCGATTTTGTTTCAATTTTTTTTTTTTTTAGATTCAGTATCAAAAACAGTATTTTGGCACACATTTTCATTGCTTAATTACTATTTTCAAGGCCCTCTATGTTAATTTTTCTTTGCAAAAAAACACTAAAGTACATTAGGCAATTTTTTATCTCAAATATGACTATACCACTGGATTCATAATCATCACAAATGTAAAATACCAAAATACCACTTTTCCAAATTCATGTTGTAATAACTTTGTCGTTAATAAAAAAAGTTTTATAAAATTTTGCTAGTTTACATTTGTGATGATTCTGAATCCAGTGATATAGTCATATTTGAGATAAAAAATACCTAATGTATTTTTGTCTTTTTTGGCAAAGAAAAATTAACATAGAGGGCCTTGAAAAAAGTAATTAGGATTTGAAAATTTGTGCCAAAATACTGTTGTTAATATTGAATCTACCAAAAAAAATTAAATAAAAATCGGTTGAGAAATGCGGATTTTACAGGGGTGCTTCCAAACAAAATGGATCACACTGTAGAAAAGTTACACAATATAAAACAAAAATGCTGACAGTAAATAAAGAAAAAATAAATAAATATCTATATAAATATCTATTTGTATTATTTACGTCAATACATTACTTATAGTTACAACTAATGAACTAATAATTATATACAACTAACTATTTAACCCAAATCAAATTCAGTATTACTATCGTTATTTAAATTAATAATTTTGGTGCTGAAGTAACATTAGCATTTCAGAAGGTGCTTCAACTTTAACAATATGCTAAATCGAATTTTTCTAGCTATTTATAGGAAAATCACTTGTCACATGTTTAATTATCTGTATAAAACTTGAGATGAATGTAGACGATGTAACTCTGTATTTTATCTGATGCCACATGTGTTCTACGGGAAATATGCAATAATATGGGGAAGCCGTAATACTGTATGTCCCATATTTTTAGCGATAGTATCACAAATGTACTATTTTTCGTTATTGAACGCTGCTAGAACTTGTAAGAGATCATGTTATTTGTACGAGTCTTCAAAAAACAGATCCAGACCCAACACTGTAGTGGAACGCGTTTGATGCGATAATTACAGTCAAGCAGTGTCGAACATGGTTAGTATATATACTTGGATGGGTGCCAACCATGGCGGGGAAAACTATCGTATAGGGCCCGTACAGCCCGCAGCGGAGTAGCATATCACAGCTCGCAGGCATTATACCAATGATCACGAGGTATAATGTAGATGTGCCGTCTTTCGGAGGAGACGTAAAACCGAGGATGTTGGGCTCGTTAAAGAACGCTACCACTGGTTGGAACACTAGTGGGTTCGCCAAAATTTCCGGTTAGGGGTAGAGTGCTCCCGTCTGTGATTAGCCTTAGTAGCAGAAATAGACCGACGTTAAATAACAGAATAAAAAAAAGCAAATACTCTGGAATTTACCGTTTACTGCTGCTATTATTTGGTACTTTGCATTTCGATAGGTACCTACTTTCAACCTCAATAATATCCTAAATCGATTTTTCTCTATTTTTCAGCATATGTTGTTATAGCAGCAACAGAAGTACAGAAAATTTCAACAGTCTAACTATAATGGTTCATGACAGACAGGTGTAGACGGACCTTCTGGGTACGTTTCTAGATACACACTACATAGCTACCGATAAAAAAGCTAAACAATGCTTAGCGTTGACGCTATATTAATTTAAGATGTCGCTCCGGTCGAAACTGAATCACGTGACCTCATTTGACGCGTCACCATGAAGGTGCACCTTAACAAATAATGTTACCAGCTCTCACTTCCGTAACTCGTGATGACTTGTAAAGATTTTAGATTTTTTTACTGAAAAATTTGTTGCAAATCCAGAATTTCTAAGGAGACCACTATTTCCCTTTCCCTTCCCCTTTTTGGAGAACTTCATATAGAATAGAAAGTATTGGATATTTTTTCGAGAAGGGGAAGGGAAAATACCATGATTCTTTAGTTATTTACGTCATGAGTCCGGTAAGTCAAGTATTACTGAATTTTGAAATGAGTAATGTAAGAGATTTATCAGATGTATCAACAAATTTGGTCCACGACTATTTGATAATTTTAACATTTCACGTGTGCCTCTTCAAGTATAACGACGTGAATAATAGGTGTGGATAATGAAAAACATTTATACCCAAACAGTTAATTCATAGTCGTGGACAAAATATAGTCTACTCGCATATAATGGCTATTATCCACTCAGGAGTTTATTTCACTCGCCTGCGGACATTAGTTTAAAATTCGCGGTCAACCAAAAATGACTGATGACATAACGAGTACGTTCATAATATATCGAAAACTGACAGTTTACTTGTCAGTCAGACGACGGAGTAAACGCTTCTCGTGTTGCGTTTGTGAATTATTTTTAATATTTGTCTTAAATTTGACTAGTAGTGGAAACATTGTATATACACCATGGTGGTGGAGACATTTATAAACCTCAATCTTGGTATCAGTCAATTGACGAAGAAGTCAGCTTTCGATAAAAATCACCAATTATGTAATTCGGAGGGTGTGGTAATTATGGTTTTCGTTCAACGCTGCCAGAGCTTGAAGAAGTCCATAACAAATTTGGAAAAGTGCTCATCTTTTAATATTCATAAATTGGAAAAAATAATGTTAATAGAAAGCATCCAAGGAAACAAGCACATTATAAAATTAACGTTTAATCATATTGTTGATATTGTTAATAATAAAAAGTCCCTTTTCTAATTATTATCACTACATACTTATCACTTTAGCTTTTTCATAGTTAAACGTGGCAATATCGAATGTTTTCGACTGCATTCCTTTCACGGCTTCAGATAAACTTGCCAAAGTATAATGCCAGTCCGGTACTGGCTAGTAAAATTGACATCAGTCAAATTCGAACGATTAAGATATATCAACCTAGCGTGCTATGACATATGTGTCAGTTTTACAATCATTAGCTGTCTGAAGTTATATTAAAAACGATATTTATTAAGAGAAACGTTTACAAACAATATAAAAACTAAGTACAGTTTTTAAAACATGACCGATGATACTAACAGTAGCATAGAAATGTTTTCGACACCGAAGCTGAGTAATAGTGGAGACGGAGACGGTATCAAAAATGTGACAACTAGGAAAAGAACTCCAATTCCTTCTTCGAGGAAATTCAATGTAAGAGCTCGGTGCGATGAAAATGTCAAGTTGAAATTGGAAAAAGCTTTGATGGATTTACAGAAGACGAAAAAACATAATTGTCTAACGAAAGCTCAAAGTATTGCGGAGATTACACCTTCGAAGAACAGGTCTAAGAAAAAGTTAGTTCTGTTAAAGTTTGTCTTTCAATTTTCATTATTTATTCACAAATTACTATACTGCCTTTTCAGTCAATTTCCCTTGTTGTATATACAAATTATTTTTCTTTTCAGACCACACATTAAATTGGATCTCCCCGGTGACGCCGATATTCATGATACGTTCCCTTTGACTCTGCACGCAACACCGAGACCTTTGGACGGGCCGTCGACGGCGTCGGAACAGGCATCGCGGCGCTGCACCAGAGACTGGGCGGTTTGCACCGTGTACGGGCGGCTACTTCTGTGCGTCTGGCGCCGATATAAGGCGCGTCTACAGACGCTTTCGGAGTCCAGTGGACGCCAACTTAACCAGGTTTGTATACTACGTGATATAGAGTCAGGGAAAATTATAATTTCCACGTAAATGGGGTTGGAAATATGTTGGTTATTAGTTGTTTTTAGGTTGAATTTGGTGCTTTACTTTTAATTATATCAAACAACGTATGCTTCAAAATACACTCTTTATTCTTAATAGCCAAATTATTTATCTGAATCCAGAAGAATAACTATTGCTATATCCAAAAATAAACTGTTTTTAATCCCAGGTCAGAGCGGCAGGTATATGAAGGGTAAACCATTTCAAAAAGACCTACTCTCTTTATAAATTGGCTTTACTTTTGGCTTTATGATAATAATCTAAAATTAATCCCCTAACAGGTAGTTATACAGGGTGTATAAATGACACTTACAACGTTTGATTGTAGATACCTCTCGTAAAATTGGACAGAATGATATTAAGATTGAGGGGTCCAGCCTATCTACTTTTCGAGAAAATTTAAATGTTTTAATTTGATAACTTTAAAATGGTTGGATAAATTGATTTGACATTTGGCAGGTTGTTTTTAAATGTAAAAGGGCGTATTTTGATGGAATAATTTTTTCAATTCTTGATCGAGTGATGTACATTTGGAAGAAAATGTCACCTTTCCTCTCCCATTTTTCACGCCACTGGCATTTGGAGCAATTTTTTTTATTTAATTTTATATTCCTCAATTCAAGTTTGTACAAGTATTTTCAACAATCTTCTCCGAATGTTTTAGACGCATTGCTGTTTCATAAATTAGCTCCTGTTACATATTCCAACCACAAGTACTTGGTAGTTATTGAAAAAAATGCAGGAATCATTATTTGAAGTAATTATTAAAAAGTGATCTTGCAGACTCCATGAAACCATTGAATATCTTGAAAACTACAAATCTTTTGGTATGTAAAGGTTATGCGTTTTTCACGTGAAAACCATTGAGGAATACAAAATTGAATAGAAATTGCTTCAAATGTCAGTGGTGTAAAAAATGGGAGGGGAAAGGTGACATATTCTTCCAAATGTACACCACTGGATCAAAAATTGAAAAATATGCTTCCATCAAAATATGCCCTTTTACATTTAAAAACATCCTGCCAAATGTCAAATCAATTTATTCATCCATTTTAAAGTTATCGAATTAAAACATATAATTTTTTAAAACTTTAACACCCTGTGTTTCGAAAAGTAAATGTGCTGGACCCCTTAATCCTTACATCATTTTGTCCAATTTTGCGAGAGAAATCTACATGCAAACGTTGTAAGTGTCATTTGAAAACACCCTGTATAAACGAAAGGGTATAGTTTGTCTCAAAGTATATCGTTTTCGCTTTTTGACGGCAATCATCTAAATACGATCATTTACGACCTTCTTAAAATAATTTTATCTTAAACGAAACCCAACAGCTGTCGAGTCACAAGGCTGGGGTTATAGTTTATATAACTTAACGGTATTTAATACACTTATTTAGGAGGAAAAGAAAAAAATGTTTAGAGAAATGATCTTCACATATTAAATAAAAAAACAAAGGATGTATGATAAAAATACAAAAAAATAGATATTTGTGAATATTTTAAAATAATTTCAAATAATCTTCTACACCAGCTATTGACCCATTAATTTTATGATTGACGGCAAAAGGTAAGACGATATACTTTGAAGCAAACTATACATGAAACATAATTTTCGATATATTACTTGATAACTTTTACAATATTTTCAAATCAATCTTTAATTTTTTGTGACATGTTAACTATACTATAATTACGATCTATTTTTAACTACACATTTCACCCAATGTTTACGTTTTTTTTTAATATTACGGATTATATAGACACCGAAAAGTCACTGGAAGCATATTAACGACGTCTGGACGCTAAGCGTCGCTATAGAATTTCATCAGGCGTCGTGTATGTGACTCAAATATCTACTGACGAATAGATAGGTGACTGAATTAGCGGAAATAACTTTGGTTGACAAACTAATGCCTATTCATAGGGTCATTATTGAAAAATATCAACTTGTTATGCCTATTTTTACCTGTACCAATCAGTAGCGGCTCGTTATATGAAGGAAATGAAGCAAGGATTTGGGATTTAAATTTGTATAGAGAGTACTTAAAGGATCCATAACTCAAGGTGGATAATTTAAAGTTTGTTAATAACAACCAAGAGTTCAATAAGAACAATTTTTAAAATTGGATATGAACTATTTTTAGTGCGTACGATAATATTTTTATAAGGGGTCAATTTATTTGTAAAATTATCAATATCATGTGCGTACAATGAAATTTTATTTAGGTAGGTATCAGTTTGTTAGGAAAAATTTTCATCTAGCATGGGAGTACGATAAAAATTTTATATGGGAACAATTTTTTTGTAAAAATAGCAGTATCATATACGAACCATGAAATTTTATTGAGGTGTCAGTTTATTAGCCAAAAATTTTCATCTAGCATAGGAGTACGATAATATTTTTATAAGGGATCAATTTATTTGTAAAAATATCAATATCATGTGCATACAATAAAATTTTATTGGGGTATCAGTTTATTATCAAAAATTTTCATCTAGCATAGGAGTACGATAACATTTTTATAAGGGATCAATTTATTTGTAAATCTATCAATATCATGTGCGTACAAT